>OZ010787.1:57341582-57941582 GCA_963932465.1 Maratus speciosus
CATATATATTTGAAATGTATGCAACATGTATTTTAAATGAAATGAGTGAATGACTTATATTTAAAATTAAATGGATGCAATGCGAATTATGCTAGTTATGCAACGATGCTCGCAAACTAATATTAAACCAATGGCAACTTTCTTTATAAATTTCTTGTTTACATTTCAATATTTTAAAATGATTTTTGTTTTGCATGAGATATTTGAGGTCAATGTCTAATTTGGTATCTTTTTACTCTTTATTTCAGGTACAGTTTTTCAGAGGAAAATTTCAGTTTCAGATCCTGTTCCAAAATTAAAAGTGCCCTCAGAGAAAAAAAACTGCACATAAAAAAAAGTAAAGATATTTGATTAGATATTAGCCTCAGGTAACCTAGGCCTAAAAAAAAATTCAAAGTATCGAAATGCAGATAAGAATTTTGAAAAGAATACTGCCATTAGTTTAACATTTAGTTTGTGTTGTCCCGTTACTACTATCATAGGCTCTTATTGTGAGGCGACTCATAGCCATTTTAACATGAAAACTAGCCTCACTTATCATTTTTCTTATTTGCATTACATTGTTTATTCAGATGTAGCCCTCTTTTTATTCATGATCTCCCCCCTGCCTGAAAAAAAAGTAAGTTGTACCCGTTAATACTTTTAAATAATTTTTACTTTTTATTTGTACTTGTTTGTAATTTTTACTGTTTATTTGTACTTTATAATAATTTTCTGATTACAATAAATGAGTCTGTTCTTAATTGTGCTTTAAAAAGTTGTAATATGCATTTAAACAATGTTCTGGGGGCAATTGTAAGACATTTACTTCTATCTTTCTTCTTATTTTTTAAAAAATGTCTTCAGGTTATATTACACTTTCAAATATATCATACTTTTTTGTTATCTCTTGGCATGTGACATAATGAGATATCATCATCAACAGCAACCATTTTCAATCCACTGCTGGATGTAGGTCTCCCCCAGATTTTTCCAATGTTTCCTCTTTCCTGTGTAGTGCCTTAGTCATCCAATTTATACCGGCTACTTTTCTGATTTCATCACTCCATCTTACTTGAGTAAATACAGATACTGAATAATTTTAAGCTCTGTTTAGATGTGTTTCTAATTATATAAATATTTAACACCAATAGTCCAAAAGCTATTTTGTCTTGCCTATATTCTGCCCACACAGTAAGTTTCTCTTACTTATGAGTAGTAAATACAGTATTCTAAATGTATTATTGTAATGTTTTTAGAAATTTTGATGTGTAAACCATAAATGTTTTCTTTTTAATAGAACAGGAGTGTAAATCACTTGCATTTCTGATGTCTGCTGATATTCTTAGCAGTTTGAATGAGGCTTATTTCATTTTGTCTCACTAAATATTATTTACCAATTATTGTTTATTTCAATTGATCAAATTGATCAACTGAAATTTTCTTTCTTTCCTCTTTTTTTTTTTTTTTTTTTTTTTTTTTTTGTTTAAGTATGTCAAGAAACATGCTTTTTAATTTTGATGTACTATTTATTACTTTTTAATTATTATACGAACTGAAAATTATTAATTGATTATCCCACTTCTTTATAAAATAAAACCTGTCTTAATAGTTAACAATTTCGCTAGTTATGCAGTCTATTTGGTACTTAATGTCCCAATTATTTCTATCCTGATCTTTGATCAATGAAATGTTTACTGCAATGCTAAAAAATATTTTTAATTTTATACCAGTAGTTTAATATGAGTTTTATTTTATTACTTTATTGTATAACAGTTATTTGTTCATTTATTTTAAGTATATATTGGTGATTTAATAAAATAGTTCTTAAAAGTCTGTAATTTTCAAATGTTATATTTTTAAAAAAGCTCACTTTACTATTGACACTGTTTTTTCTTTTATTTTTCAAATGTTTCAATTTACGTGATTTTCATTTTGTGTCAACTATTATGCTTGGCAACAATGGTGTCCATATAACAGGAAAGTACCGTCTATTTTTACTCAATTTTTACAAATGCTTTATCTTTCTTTTAAATTAAAATGTAAATATCTGTTTCTGCAGATCAATAAAGTTTTCTGCAAAGTATAGGTGAAAATTGGCGGTCGCCACTCGCCACATGGCGATTAAAGTTGTAAAAGTGGCGATTAAAAAATCGGCCATCAATCGCCACCCTAGTCGCCACTTTCCAAGTGGTGATAAAAAATCTGTTATCGATTGCCATGTGAAATATAGCTTTTTTCATAAAAATATGCATTTCTACTTTGGTTACATCTAATTAGCAAAGTGGTTGATTCTTTTTGTTACCAGATGCAAGCAGAATACAACGATTTAGCTGTATTTTCAATATTTCCGCTTTTCGCCATTGCTCTTCAGTTGGATTATTTTTTCAAGAAATACAGTTTTATTCTGCAAAATATATTCACCAGCTTTGACTCCACATGCATTTCAAATATTTTATTCCCTTTTTTTTTCACCGGGTGCAAGTGGATTTTAAGGACATTCCAGTATTTTCAATATTTCGACTCCTGCCACATGCTCACCAGTTAGATTATTTTTCTTCATGAGATACTGTTTAATCCAGCGGAATACACTCATCAGCTTAGATTTCAACTGTATGTAATGTGTGTAGTATATTAATAACACATTTACTTATTAAATAAAATCCAAATAACATTTTATTGTGCTTTATTTGATATTTTTTTAATTGTATACACCTAACTGTTGTAATTTTGATTTAGTTATTTTTTACATAAAGAAAGTAATAGTAATTTAAATTGATAATAGTGTTTATGAACATATACAAATAATCTAAAGATATATTCTAAAAAAATTAATGTAACAGATTTTGTGGTTTTAAAGTAATTTTCTTGAATTTTGACTGCTTCCCTATTCTTATCATGAATAGTTGGCTGGTATAACACTCTGACTTGTAGAAAAATATGTATATATACATCGATTATAATTTATGTAGATGTCAAGAAAGTTTGAAACATTATAGTGGCCACTAACTTTAAAAAGTGGCCACTAATGAAACTGAGTCTACCGGCCACTGGCTACTAACTCAATTTCCCAGTTTTCACCTATACTGCAAAGCATTGTGTCAATGTTATTTTATTTATTATATGTAGTAATCATTATATTCAATAATAAATTTTGTTATGTAATAATATTTATAATATAAAGAAGTTTTATTTTGTTTCTGTAACTTGTACTGTCAAATAAAAGAAATTTATTAAAAATTTGTTGTTTTCATTTAACAGTTTTAATTATCTATTTATTTTTAATAACAAAATGGCTAAGATATAAAACAATGAAAAAATATTCTCATTTTTAACACTTTCAACATGGTTGAAAAGTGTTTATTCAGTAAGTTGAATAGTTTTGGTTTGTCTATTTTCCCACTTTCTAACTCTCATAAATATACTGCGATCGCCATGTAATTATTTAATGTTAATGAGGTCCATTGTGTGCTATTTAAATGCAAAATTCAATAAATATAATGCATCAAAAAGTGTTATGGGACCAACAAGTGCTGAAAATGGATTTTTACTCAGTTATGTTTTTTTAAATGTCTCATTAATATATTTCATTTCATTGTATGAAAAAAATAAAGTTCTTATTAGCTATTGTTGGTGAGAATTTCATAATCTATGCCTAATTTTTCATAATTATTATTTGTGTGTATATTCCTTATACCAGTGGTGCAGCCAATATACTTATTTGGAAGGGGTTTTGGAGAATTGTTACTCCTTGCATGATACAATATCTGACAAATAAAAACCAATGTGGGCTATTTCGAAAATAAATATGTGCATATTTTCTAACATTCACCCAAGTACGAGGAAGAAAACATAGTATGTTCATTTTAGACCTAAACTGAAGGGATTTAAAACAATTTCCAGTTTTCTCCTATTTAATTCTGAGTTCAACCCCCTGACCACAGGTCTAAAACTTTAAACTGGAATTGTGACCTTAATGTTCAACAAAAATATTAAGTGTAGTTACTCATTTTACTCAGAATTTTAAGCTCTACAACATTTGTATTGACAATGTTTTTGACAGAGTTAGTTGTTTGGAGGAACTGTTATGGTATGTAAAAAAATGTGTTTTTTGACTGTAAATCTATACATATTTCCTAACGCTCACCTAGTACGAGGGGGAAAACATAGCACATTCATTCTAGACCTAAACTGAAGGGATTAAAATAATTCCCAGCCTTCCCCTAATTAATTCTGAATTCAACTCCCTAACCACTGGACTAAAAGCCGAAACAAACAAAATAAGTTTAGCATTAATGTGTTTAAAGGCTTCATAGAAAAGCCGCTGTAATCTTCAAAGAGGAAAAAAAAAAAAAAAAGAGAGTGGGAAAGAACAATAGTAGTAACATATAAAAATTAAAAGGATTTTTAAACATTGATAATGATATCATTATGGAGGGGGGGGGGGGGGGGGGGTGAGGAATGATAACATATGATACTGTAAGTGAGGGGGAAGGGGCTAAAATTACCTAAATATTGCTAATGTTATACATGTACAACTCCGTACACATTAAGGTACCATTTGATTATCCCGTCCACCAAAAAATTGTCATCAAACTATAAGATTAAATGCCAATAATGGATGATCGTAAATGTCATATTCACTGGACATTAAACATGATACAAGTGTTTGTTATGTCATCAAGTGATTTTTAATTCTACTCTTTTTTTTGTTTTTTATTAATGTTTTACTAATTTATTTTTTCTTTCGTTATTTAAAATAAAATTATGTAAATTTGTATAATTTGATGAAATTGGTCGACGGGGTAATCAAGTAGTACCCACATTAATAACACACTGATAATTAATAATTATTCCTCACATTAGCCATATTGCTGTTAACATTATCTTTCATTAAATTTGTGTTGAAATAAATATTCCTTTTATAAAGCCTTGAAACAAATTATAAACGTTTTGTGCTACGTATGCTTTTCTTTACATTGGTTTTTACATATCTTTTATCGTAACATAAGTTATTTTTAATACATCTTATCAGTTTTTTAAATACTCTGGGAGAAATTTTAATTTTGAAATGCAACCTCCTTTTGCTGCTGCAGTGTTTATACAAATCTACATTTTTTGGCTGATTTGCATGATATAAGGGCTGTGCATATATAATCATTTTAGGTTGGGGGAGAAGTCTGACACTTGGTTGTCATAAGATATTTCTGGGGAAAGGGGTATTGTTTTTTGAAATTGTTATTTATTTATCCAAACAATATATTTTTTTGTTATTTATTTATTTTCTTTACATCAAAATAGTCATACCTTTTAAACAGCAACTATCTCTTTTAGATGTTAATTGATATAAAGTTATTTAAATGTAAAATCATATCTTTATATCGCTGCAAACATACAAAAGTAAAAAGAACCCCCTTTTAAAGTAATTGTTGAACACTTAAATCAAAAAGAAAAATCGTCTCTGCCCTCCTGAAAACCCGTTTAAGGTAATTTTTGCACACAAAAAGAAAAAGCAAATTTTATTTTATTTAAATAACTGTTATAAAAAATAGAAACATTTTATAGAATTTAGGCTTCACATCTCTTTGAACATTTACAGTATACCCATTCATACTTTTCTAGTATATATACAGCTATACCAAACCCTATGTTGTATAGTTTTTTACAAAGCTTTATTTTTCTTTTAGTAATGATTTTTTTTAATAATAGAGTTAATAATTCATAGATTTATTGTACAGAATCCTCTGAGCGCGAGTAGTACACACACTTGGTCGTTTATTTTTGAATAAAATAAGTGAAAGATTTATATTTTAAATGAAATGAATGCAGTACAAATGATTGTGACGAGAACACTATTTGTCAATTTATCAACTGTGCCTAGCTAACAAAAAATACAGTTTTTCTCAAAGAACTATTATTATAGTAATAAAATACAGTCAAGGATCTATAATCCACAATTTTCTATAATTCGCATTGCTTAATGAATGTAAACAAATTTACAAATTCTGGGTCCAAAAATGATTTTTTAAAAGAAATATATAAAAAATTTAAATATAAAAGTAAATAACAATCAATTTTTTAATAAAAGAATTTGAAAAATGCATTTTTTGAGATAGCATATTAAATTAATTATTATATTTCCCATTTTTATTTTCCTGTTCTACTGAATATGGAATTAAAACAGTGCCCAGAAAAAAGAAAATGATATATACAGTATTTTCGGGAATACCCACCGTAAGCGCCACACCAATGAAAATCTGTTTAAAAAAAGTTTATCGACGTAAGCGCCGCACCCAAGGAACTGATATTTGTACAATCTCAATTCGGGAATCGTTTCGGCCGCGGCTTTTCCAGATTTTAGAGGTCTTGAAATATCGTATAGACACACTTAGAGGTCTGCACGGACCGAAATTTCCAGGCCCGGCCTGAAATTTCTAGGTCGGGACTGCCCGACTCGTAGAAAAAAATTCGACCCGGGACTGCCCGACTCGCAGAAAAAAATCGGCACGGACCAGCCCGATACAAAAATTAAAAGTTCGGTCCGGCCCGTACAAAAGAAATATTGGCCCAACCCAGTAAAAAATTTAAAAGTTCGGCCCGGCACGATATAACAGTTGAAAGTTCGGCCTAAGACTGGCTTGGAAAAGTTAAAATCTCGGCCCAACCCGACTGAATTTCTACAAAACATTGATGAAGTGCCGCAGGCTGTGATATTTATTTTTTTAATGAGTCTCTATTTCTTGTATGTAAATGTTTCAGTTATCATTACTTTTGTTAATGCATATTCTATGCATTGAAGTGTTAAAAATCTGAAAAATGTTATACAGTAAAATCTGCTAAGACGGAATTGTATAAAAAAAAAAAAAAAAAAGCGTTATAGACAAGATCCTCAACACGTTGTTCAGTTTAAAACAGGATTCCGTCATAGGCAGATTCTTTTCACTCGTTTTACTATATTTTAACTTAGCTATATTTTAATAAGCGTATGAAATCTACTACTCTTTAAAGAGAATATAAATTTTAATGTTTAATTGTAGAATAATGGCGATTTAAAAATGTATGCATTTTTTGCAAACATTTTTGGTCCAGGCCTAATTTTACTGACCTTTGAACGGACCAGGCCACGACGAGACAATGATTTTCATACGGGCTTTGTCAAAACTAGGACTGAAAATTTTGGATCATGAAGACTAGGAATGAAACCAGTCCGGGCTCTGTACAGAAAAAATAAGTTAGGTCCAGCCTGGCCCGATCTTTCAGGAAAAAAGTAATGCCTTAACCCGACCCGGACAGAACCTTCAGAAAAGAGTATGACCCGTGCCTAAAAGCCGGCCCGTGCAGATCTCACACTGCCGAAAACACTTTAGGATAAATAGAAACACTCCTTTTTTCTTTCTTTCTTTTTTTTTTTAGCAGTTCACCTATTGATAACTGCAGGGCCGAAACTAGCCTTTTTTGCACCCGGCTCAAACATGGATTTTGGTGTATCCCCCCTTCCCCTCTTCCACAAAGTTTATTTACAAAGAGAATTTTACTAATTTTATAATAGACGACTCATTTTAAAATTTAAAATATGTAACACTGAACTACATAATCTACAGTGGCGGATCCAAGGGGGTGGTCCCTCTGAACATCAACAAAAATATTCTAAAGATCATTTTTTAAATGACATATTCAGTACAGTCCCAATTTACCGAGTCCCGCCTAACCGAGTTTCTGCTTCCACCGAGTTATTTTCTTCTGATGGACTGATGGCTTCCATTATTATGAAACAGCCATTATAAATGAAGTGTTAGGTGAAGATGAAAGAGCAATCGTAAAAAGTTAGAACTCTGATTTTCTGGTCCAAATGGGGGGGAAAAAATGGTCATAATTTTTTTTTGCAAAAAAAATTATGGCCATTTTTTTTGACAAAATTGCGTTTGTTTATTAGTTATAAATGAGTACTTGAGTGATTTTATTAGGTGCTTCTTTAAAAATAAAGATTATAAACATTAAAAAAAAAGATAAAATAAGTATTTTTGTTGAGAACTCTTCCTACGAAACAATTTTTAACCATATCAGCGTAAAAATCAATGTTTTGAAGAAATTCAGTCGAATCAAGCTGAGATTTTAAATGTTTTCCGGGCCAGGCCAAACTTTTAACTTTTATGCTGGGCCATTAATTAATTAATTAATTTATTTTTTGTACGGGCCGGGCCGATTTTTTTCCCCTATGGATCAGCTACTTCCCTCAAGGGTAAACGGCCGTTCGCTAATGTTAATCCTATGGAAGAATTTTTTTTTAAATACATGGTTCGCATTTCAATATGCTTAAATGATTTATTTTTTTTGCATCGAATAGCTGAGGTCAATCTCGACCCTTTTTCGATTTTGTTTACAGATGTTTTTTCATAGTATACTTTGATTTTCGGAATCAGTTTCATAAGGGAAAGTATTCTAGTAAAAAAAAAAAAAAAAAAAAACCTATAAACACAATCGAAAAAGTAAAAATGACTCTTTGTAGAGACCGACCTCAGCTATCCAATGCAAAAAAGATCATTTAAAAATAATGGAATGCGAACGACATATTTAAAAAAAAATATCTTTCTTAGGATTTACATTAACGAGCCGGTGTTTTTGCGTGAGCAAAATGGCCCAATATTTATGTTGCGGAAGTCGTCCCACTTAATTTGTTATATTGGTCAGGACCGTTTATTTTGTTTATCTCCCAACCTGGCTCAGCAAAAAAACTGTACTAATTCTGCTGACCCGGCCGATTTCAAAGTTTGGATTCATTTTATCTGGTCGAGTCGGGTACGGCCTCTATTTTAGGGGCCGAGTTTATAGAGTCCGGTACTTAAAAAAAAAAAAAAAAAAAAAAAAAAGAAAAAAGAAAAAATCTTACTCTCCAGTGTTTTTATTGTGTATTAGGAGACCATTCATTAGTGCAGGATTTCGGTAAAGACAGTCTTTATATACAAAAATTTCATGGCTCTGGTGAAAGAAATACCATATAATTATATTTGCTGAGTGAAATCTATCTAAAATGAAAATTTCCCTTCGTCTCTAGCGATTTTGTCTTAACAAGTTTTAGTACATTAGTTTTCTATTAACTTAACAATTAATAATAAACTTTAAAGTAAAATAAATCTGTGAAAACACAACAAACATAATCTGTAAAAACTTTCAAAACATTTTTCAGAGTTTCAAATGTGCCATCAGATTTATTTTAAGAAACATCTACAGCACACATTCAATTTGTCAATGTTAATTAATATATTAAAAGAATGCTTAATTTTTTAGAGCAGTGATAAATGCTGTAAAGGAAAAGCTAAAAAGCTGACATTTTATGACTTGTGAATATTGCTAATGAATATTAATGTATGCTCAATTTCTTGAATTATATCATTTATTTTAAGTATTGATTTTACATTAGTATTTAATTAGTTTTGTAATTTGATAAATTCTAATACAGTAAAATAAAGAAATAACAAGAAATTTAAATACAATACAATTTCTGTGTGTCATGCTTTTATTATTATTAATTAAAAAAAATGCATCCTGGTTTGAAATTACAGCCTAGTATTTTAAAATACGGTTATATATATATAATACATATATACAATAGGCGTTACGATTGAAACATTTAATAAATATGGAAGTTTCCGTTCGCAATATGTCAATCAATCGTTATATTTTTTGTAACTACAAATTTTCATTTACTTTATAATAAATAATCTTGAGTGAAAAATTATTTTTTTATTATATGATTATAGCTGCTAATGGAACCTTTTTATCCACTGTATATTTAATAATTATTTAGGTGATAATTTGTAACACTGCTTTTATTAATATTCTTAAATATATTATCTTACATAATGTTTTTTATAAGTTATTATCCTGGTTAATAGCTTCTTGTTGCCAGAAAATCGCCCAAAAACATGGAAAAATATGGACATCACGTGACTCGTTGCCACCTAACGAATTGGTCTATAGGCCGTTTTAATCCCGAATAAACATATTTTGTTGCAAAAGGAACGTGTGCTAGATGGCTGAATGGCTAAGGCAGTGAACTCGAGACTAGGGATTCTGCGAGGGGTCTCTCAATGGGAGAAATCGTGTACGAGATTACGGAATCACCTTGATTACAGCTGATTCAGCGGATTACTATGATTACATGTGATTATACCTGATTACACCTAGATTACATGTGATTATACCTAATTGCACCTAGATTACAGCTGTTTACACTTGATTACAGTTGATTTCACTTGGAAATACGTGATTACACGTGATTAAATTGCTAAAATTTATTATTTAACAGTTTTACTCGATTTTACTGCCTTCCAAACATCTGTTTTTTTTTTTTTTTTTTTTTTTTTTTTTTTTTTAAGATTTGTCCAAAATAAGAAATAAGTATCAAGCAGGACGGTGATTTACCTATCACTGTTCTGCCGACAGTGGCGTAGCTAAGGGGGTGGGGTCTGAATCTCACCCCAAACGATGGGCTCGTACACTAAATCATGAATAATAAAAGTAGTAACTTCTGCTAAAACGGCAATTTTTTTTTCTTTTTTTTACATGTTAACTTTTTAGATTTGTCCAAAATAAGAAAATAGTATCAAGCGGGACGGTGATTTGCCTATCACCGTTCTGCCGACAGTGGCTTAGCCAAGGGGGTGGGGTCGGAATGTCCCCCCTAACGATAGGTCCGTACACTAAATCATGAATAATAAAAGTAGTAACTTCTGCTAAAACGGCAATTTTTTTTATTTTTTTTACATGTTAACTTTTTAGATTTGTTAAAAATAAGAAAAAAGTATCAAGCAGGACGGTGATTTGCCTATCACCGTTCTGCCGACAGTGGCTTAGCCAAGGTGGTGGGGTCGGAATGTCCTCTCTAACGATAGGTCCGTACACTAAATCATGAATAACAAAAGTAGTAACTTCTGCTAAAACAGCAATTTTTCTTTCTTTTTTTACATGTTAACTTTTTAGATTTGTCCAAAATAAGAAAATAGTATCAAGCAGGACAGTCATTTGCCTATCACCGTTCTGCCGACAGTGGCGTAGCCAAGGGGGTGGGGTCGGAATGTCCCCCCCCCCTAACGATGGGTTCGTACACTAAATCATGAATAAAAAAGTAGTAACATCTGCTAAAACGGCAAAAATTCCGAAATTTTTCGTTTTAGCAGGTATAATTTTAAAGTGTTTCTTTCGCCAGAACCATTATTTTTTTCCGTTTAATACAGGATTCCATTATAGACGTTTTCGCATGTATTCTCTAAAATTTATCCACTCTATAATAACCAAGGGTGGATCCAGCACTCAATTTAGAGGGGTCATGGCTCTTTTTTGGGGTGTGTGTGTGTGTGTGTGTGTGGGGGGGGTTACACCACTTCATGATCAATTTTTATATTGAAGGCTATTCTCAAATTAAAACTGACGATTTTTCTGATACTTTCGCGAAATCATTTTCATTCCTAAATACAAAATATTTGCAGTAGTATTCGTTAATATATATATATATATATATATATATTTCATTGAGATACCAAGAAATCGTAGCATTTCCCATTTTCTTATAAATGCGAAGAATGATTCAGAAATGTTGTCAAGTTAGCATTTTAAGCCAATTTTTAGGACTTGAGAGCCACAGAAATGTCATCATGAGAGAGCAATTTGCATTCGCGTCCGGAAATTTAGTTTAAAATGCCAAATTTTATGGAATTTTTGGTAAGATTCTTCGCTTTTATTGAAAAATGGAAAACGGTTTCGATCACATAGTTTCCGAATAAGTGCACTTTCAAATTTCTTGAGATTAGTAATATTTTCACGGATGTATCAGAAATTACCTAATTTTGATTTGAGTAGAGGTTTAAAGAATCAGAGAGATTCGCATTGTTGAACAAACTTCGGAGGAGGGGGATTGAAAGAATTTAAGATATATTTCATTTTTTAATAACTTTTAGCATTTTTC
The DNA here is from genome assembly GCA_963932465.1 of Maratus speciosus. NCBI lineage: Eukaryota > Metazoa > Arthropoda > Arachnida > Araneae > Salticidae > Maratus > Maratus speciosus. Next base: position 57,353,524 of record OZ010787.1, read on the forward strand.
TGTTGTTTACGAGGGGGGGGGGGGTCATGACCCCCGTCTCCTTCCCCTTGGATCCGTCACTGATAATAACCGCTTGAGAGCATAAATGTACTATAGTTAAATCTACGACATTAGAACATGTCTGTAACGAAGCGTGCCATAAATGGAAAAAAATTAAAGTTTGACAAAATAAACACTGTACAATTTATACCCGCTAATATAAAATCTATGTTAAATGGAACATTTATCCAGACCTTTGCGATTCCTTCTTTGTAGCAGTAAAGCCTGTGAAAAATTAAAAACAGAAACATTTCATGATCCCGATTACGAAAGGATGGATAATCACAGAAATACTCTGGCTAAAGCGGATACCTGTTTAAAACGGTATTTTTCCGATCTCTAGTAATTCCGTTTTGAGAGATGTTATTGTAACTAGATAAAGTGTAAAACTTCATCAACGGAGAATTTGGTGGGACCAATGTTGCTAAAGCTTACAGTAAAAAACAGGGTCGAAACTAGGGGGATGCAGAGGGGTCATGTGCCCCAAGCGTCAGAACGAAAGGCGAGGAAAGGGGTGGGGGCGCCAAATGAAGATTTTATTTTTCATTTCATACAAAAATGTATGTATATTATATATATACATTAAAGACAAAGTAACTCGCAAGCTAATGTTAAACCTATGGGAGCGTTCTTTTCAAATTTGTGAAACTGAAAGTAACTTTATATATAAAAAAAAAAATCTGCAACCAAAATCGAAAAATTAAACACTAACCCGGTTAGAATTCAATCATTGGTTTTCAAACATTACATCTTCGGCAAATGTCCTTTAATGCTTTTTTGTTTTAATTTTGTCCGCAATAGAACATTGAACTGGAATCTTCAGAACGTTTTGTTATCCAAATCAAATTATAAAAAACTCTGCATCCTATACAATGAATTTAATAAACTCTACTCTTTCATCAAATATCGCTTTTAAAGAATCTTTTTTTTCTACGGTGTTTCTGCCTGTTTATCTTCGTGAACTTTTATTGAACTTTATTATTTTCATCATTCCCAAGCCTTTCGTATTTGTAAATAACTTTAAACACTGTTTTCATTTTGTTTTTATTTTAATTTTTGTGTTTACATAGAAGTCATGTGTTATTTTTGTATATGTCTATCTACTAAAAAACAACTTTTCAAAAGTAAAAAAAAAAAGCCAAGCAAAAAAAAAAAAAAAAAAAGAAAAAATTAGAAAAGAAAAAAGGTGAAAGTTGTGGCTAAAAAATAGTGTGATATCAAATTTCCAAGCTTATATTACGGTACTTATTTAACATTTTTTGATAAAAATTTACCATATGTAAGTCGAGTACCTAAGTGTGCGTTGATAGAAAGCCTTTTCTCCTTTACTAAATACATCATAACGTGTTTCTGAAAATTAAATTTTTAAAATTATGCATGATGGGCTTGGCGGCCATCTTTCCATATTTTACACAAATTTCTAAGCACACAAGTTCATTGTTAAGATTGGAAGTTCAAAATTGTTACTAAAGCAAACATTTTATTCTTTTAATTTATGGAAATGAGTGCCTAAAAATTTGTGTCTAAAAATAAAACTGAAGTAACTTCAGGTTTCATCTTATGATTCTCTTTTTTCGGAAGGGGGTTAATTAATTAGTTAAAGCAGTAAAAATCAATTTGTTTCTTCAAAATAAAAAACTTTCTTAATTTATCTGTCTGTATCTAAAACTAGAAGTTCGAAATTCTTAATAATGCAAATATGTTACGAGCTTGAGTGCTTAGAAATTTGTGTAAAATATGGAAAGATGGCCGCCAAGCCCATCATGCATAATTTAAAAAAATTAATTTTCAGAAACACGTTATGATGTATTTAGTAAAGGAGAAAAGGCTTTCTATCAATGCACACTTAGGTACTCGACTTACATATGGTAAATTTTTATCAAAAAATGTTAAATAAGTACCGTAATATAAGCTTGGAAATTTGATATCACACTATTTTTTAGCCACAACTTTCACCTTTTTTCTTTTCTAATTTTTTCTTTTTTTTTTTTTTTTTTTTTTTGCTTGGCTTTTTTTTTTACTTTTGAAAAGTTGTTTTTTAGTAGATATCAGTTCTTTTTTTCAAAACAACTGATATATAATTGAAATAATTATACTAGCTCAAATTAAAATTAGACCTTGTATAGCCTTTATAAGCAGGGAGCAAACACAATATTATACATTTTGTTTACCTATCATTCACTTTTTATAGTGATTAATAATTTAAAAGTAAGGAAAGTCAATTTCTTCTTTCAAAGTATCAGTCTTTCTCAATTTATATCTCCTTAAAATTTTCTACGAAAGATGAAAATTTAGTAAAAAATAGAGAGTCGAAATAAAATATATATTTACAGTTAGTCTGTCAGTTAATTGTTTTTTCGAACTTTTTTTTGCTGACGGTTTTGCAAAATAAATTTACCTTTACAAATACCTACGGTTAATCCGAGAATGAAACCCCGCAGGCATCTAAAGAATCGAAGATCTGTAAATCTAGCAATTCTAGACAAAAAATCTAAAAATTTAAAGATATAAACTGTACATATAACTTCATCTTCATTTAGATCGTGTTATAGAGAAGAAAGAATAAATATGTAATTTTACTCAAGTCTGTTTATCCATACCTATTTGCATAAATGTGAGGATATTAATTTACTATAAAATTTCCCCTAAATTGGTTATCTTTAATAGTCTATTATTAAAGCCGCATATACATTAGAATTAAATATTTTTCGGTTAAAAATTGCCTGAAATCTATAGTCTTATCGTTCGTCAAATTTGTTTTTTTTTTTATGCCCAGACTCTTTTTCTGAACTCTGACAAAAGATAACAGACATATTGAAGCTATTCAAATTCTTATATCTTTCTATCGTATTTCGTTTCTTGAGGGGGGTGTGAAAAAGAGCCCTTAAGAACTTCGTTTTGTTCTCAGAATTCTGAATTATTCATTCAAAAGATCTACCTACATAAGTCTTGTTGCAGAATTTTCATTAGCTAAGAGTTGCATCAAGTTATACATCATGTGAATCTATTAAATTAATTTTGTGAAATACTAGATGGCAGCCATTGATATTTCCAGACCATTTGCCTACATTTTATACTTGAGTCATTTACTACTATTCATTAATTTTCTATACGAATTAAAGAAGTCGTTGTTTCCATGCCAACTGTACCTTTCACTATTGCTTGCTTGTTGTTTGTTTGATTTATTGAACACATACATCATATCACATGCGGATCATGGCGGGATTCGAATCTGCTTCCACCTACGCTCTCAAGCGATTAGCGGCATGGTGTCTTATCCACTCAGCCACGGTGGGCCACTATTGCTTTCTCTAATGCCCAGATACTCAAATTTAACCAACTGCACTTAGAATCGTGGTCATAACAGAGAACATTTATATGTTAGAGCAGTGTTGCCAGTGGGCTACTTTTTTTAAATTCAGATTTCTTGATTGCCAGCACTTATTATAAACGGTAAAATTCCCTTTGTTTTCGCCTTAATTAATATGTCATTAAATAAGGCGCATTTTACAAACTCAAAAAAGTGGCGCCAATCAAGTATCTGAGTTTAAAAAAGTAGCCCATATGGCAACACTGTGTTAGAGTGGCGACATATGCACAAGTCGCGTACTCATATTCAACTTTTTGTCCAAAGTAGGGTAACTCAGTTTTCAGTAATAGACGAGAAAGATTTCAATTAAACTAACCAGAAAAGTTAACAAACATTGGCTTCCTGATTGGATTTTTTTGAAAATTGTTTTAACCAATTAAAGTTAATGTCCGGGATCCAGATAAATTTTTCTCTGTTAGTAAAATTACATTGACCAATCAGTAGCCTCCATCCTTGCAGGTTTTTCGGTGTTTACTGCAAACATCAAAAAGTTCGGAAAAATGCAGGCGTCTGATTGATCAATCTCATCCTGCTAATAGCGAAAAATCTATCTTGATCCCGGCCTATTCAACGCCCTTTAAATATTGGAGAAAGCTTTGACACGTGTCAGGAAAACGTCACACAAAGCAGGCAAAACAAAGAAGAAAAATCATTCATTGGCTCGTGAATATGAACGAGCCAATGAATGATTTTTCTTCTTTGTTTTGCCTGCTTTATGTGATGTTTTCGTGACGCGAGTCAAGACTTTCTCAAATATTTAGGCGGCTTTGGCTTATTTCACCACCATGAAGTTATGAAAGGAGAGGAACAGACATGTCAATCTTCCCGTGTGAAAAACTAGTTACCAAAAAAACGAGTTCTTTCCCTCTCTTCTGCCCTTTTCTCTCTTGATTTTAACCGATAGCAGCCCATTTAGCAGTCTCCAGTACAAGATGCCGCTATATACGGTGGACGAAAGAGGGAAGGTGTTAGCGCGACCAATGACATAATAGGCCAGTTCATGATGTTTAAAAGTCACACGGAGTTGAATCGAGGCTAAGGAAAAAGACAGGCTACCACGGTGGGTCCGATTCTTCTTTTTTTACAAACCGCTGGAGTCACGTGATGCTCTTTTCACGCACCTTCTTTGGTGCATTCGAGCATCACGTGACTCCAGCGGTCTGTAAAAAAAGAAGAATCGGACCCACCGTGGTAACCTGTCTTTTTCGTTAACTTCAGAGTTGGATCACCTTTACACGAAGATTTAGAAAGCTGTGTGCCGATTTTTTTTGTGTCCATTGCCGTGTACAGATAATCAACTCCGTGTGACGTTATGAACTGACCTTATATGTTGTTGGCCACAGTTTAGGAACAGCTACAAATGACGTCATCTATATCTACTCCAAGGTAAACGAAAAAGACAGGCTACCGCGGTGCTACAGCGCCTAGAATATATAGTGTGGAAATCGGCTATCCCAGTAATACTTTAAAAAGTGCTAAAATATTGGATCTCTTAAATTTCAAATGATGCTGAAATCCAATGAGTTGATCACAGCGATATCTGTAGAATATTTCCTAAAACTTCATGACGATTTGGTAACAACGTCGATATATAGAGTACCTAGTGTGGAAATATTTTATTAAACAACGCTAAAAATTTGTATCCCATAAATGATCGACGATACTGCTAAAATCCCAAGTGTCGATCGCAGCAAATTCTGTGGGATTTTCGTATTACATTGTATAGACTAGCAATATCTTACAGTTATAGAAAATATCCTGCAGATGTTGCTGCGATCTGTATATGTCAGCAGCATCGTTGCACATTTAAGGATACAATATTTTAGCACTTTTTTAAGTATTACAGGGATAGCAAATTTCCACACTATATATTCTAGGCGCTATAATTTGGTCTAGACGCTGTAGCATTTTTTTTTTTTTTTTTTTACATTTTATTAACATACATCTGACCTGTGTGCTTGGCGTCAAGCCCGCTGTAATAATACGATGTTTATTTTGAAAGTATATCGCAGATGTCGCTGCGATCAGCTCCCTGGATTTCAGTGTCAGTGCACATTTAAGGGATACAACTTTTTAGCGCTGCTTGGATAGCAAATTTCCACATTATGTATTCTAGACGCTATAGCGGTGCATTACACGTGTCTCTTTCTTCTTTAAAAAATATCCTGCAGATGGCGCTGCAAATGACTTTTTGGAATTCAACATCGTTGTACATTTAAGGGATTCACTATTTCCGCGCTTTTTTAAGTATTGCTGGGATAGTCGATTTCTACAACTTATAATCTAGGCCTATAACGGAGCTATAGTATCTAGAAGATATAGTTTAAAATCGGCTTATTAAAAGGGTGCTAAAAAATTGTATCCCATAAATGTTGAACGAGGCTGAACGATAAATGTCGATCACAGCGACATATGGTAATTCCAACGTAACTATTTCAAAAGACATCAAATGAGAAAACGTTTCGCTCAGAGGAGATCTAGAAAATGTTGCTGCTATCGACATTTGTCATTCAATATTTTTCAATATTTATGGGATTCAATTTTTAGCAATTTTTAAAGTGTTACTGTAATAGCCGGTTTCCACACCATGACCATGATCTAGGTAGATTTTTCTTTGTTATCGCAACGAGATTGACCAATCAGAAGCCAGAATTATTGCTAACTTTTCACTGTTTGCAAAAATGTACCTGGATCCCGGCCTATATTTTTAGACGTTATAGCTCAGGGATAGTACAGAAAGCAAACTCCGTATTTTGATACATTAAGGCCGGGATCCAATTAGGAACTAGTGTGTCGCTATAACGAAGTAGCGGCATATGGCCAATAATTGTTTATTGGTACAAGTGATAAAAACAAATCGTTAAAGGTCTTTGCGAGCGTGTCATTATCGTCAGGCTAATGCATATTGAATTATTTCCCTAGTCTAATAAAACTCGTCCATGCGCGTATCGTCTAATGGAGGATATTCCAGATATGGGTTCAAGACTGAAAAAGTCACGTGGTACCCGCAATTTACCTAAATAACTGCTAACTGATGAGAAGGGAAACATGAAACTACTACTGCTTTCTCCCGTGAACTGTTTCATTGGCTAGCGGGGATTTACATTACGTCGACGGAGCCTTCCATTCTTTACGTTAGACGTTTTTGCCTTGACCACGTAATCATAACGTAGATAGAATAGTCTCTATCCAAGAAAGTGGATTGTCGACTGCCGTAATATAGCACCTAGAATATATAGTGTGGAAAATGGCTATCCCTGTAATACTTAAAAAAGTGCTAAAATATTGTATCCCTTAACTGTGCAACGATGCTGCTGAAATATACAGATCACAGCGACATCTGCAGGATATTTTCTCAAACTGCAAGATATTGCTAGTCTATACAATGTAATACTAAATCCCGTAGATGTCGCTGTGATCGATACTAGGGATTTTAGCAGTATCGTCGCACATTTAAGGGATACAAATTTTTAGCATTGTTTGGATAGCATATTTCCACACAAGGTATTCTAGACGCTGTAGCCATACTTTCGGCAAAAACTTGAAATGAGCATGCTTCCTGTGCATATATCACCACTCTTATGTATAAAGGCTCTCTGTTATGGTGTTGATTCTGAGCGCTCTTTGTTAAATTTCTATATTTGTGTTTTAGAGAAAGCAATACAGAAAAGTACTGTTACTATGGACACAACAACTTCTTTAATATCGAAATGTATAGCAAAGGAGTTCAGAATCAGTGCCTTAAATAGTTTCGAATATGTATTGTTGTTATGACAATCAATACCCTTCCTGGATGTGGAAATGCAAAATTGTGTTCAACATAATGGAGGATATTCCATCTACATTTTGATCACGTGGTCAAGGTAAAAACTTCTATCGTAAAGAAGGGAAAGCTCCGTAGACGTGTAATGTAAATCCTCGCTAGCCAATGAAACGGTTCATGAGGCAAAGTAGTAGTATCTTCCCTTCTTATCAGTTAGAAGTTACTTGGATAAATTACCGGTATCACGTGACTTTTTTCAGCCTCGAACCCATATTTGGAATATTCTCCATTGGGCACAATCTAGATAGATTTTTGGCTGTTAGAGAAACGAGATTCATCAATCAGAAGCCTGCATTTTTGTGAACTTTTCGCTGTTTGTAGAAATGCAGGCTATTGATTGGTGATTCTCGTTTCGCTAACAGCGAAAAATCTATCTGGATCCTGGCCTACATTTCTACAAACATTTCATCCACGGCACTAAAAAAATGACTCAACACTTTCATGACATAGGCCGGGATCCACAAACAGCAAATATTCTCAAACATGCAGGCTTCTGATTGGTCAAACTCATTTCGCTAACAGCGAAAAATCTATCTGAATCTCAGCCATAGTTATCTTCGATGAAATCAATGCAAAAGGATAATATAAAAGAAAAGTATAAGATTTCTAAAATATTTTGGCGGGTTTATCGCTATTTGGCATAATTTGTAAACTTTAGAACTAATTAACAGTTTTTCGCTAATTATGAATAGAAAATTAATGTTTTTAAAGCTGAATTTTATAAAAGCACGTAGATTGAGTAAATATCTATCCAAAAATTCAATCCTTACTTTTTTCTGTCCATTATTTAAGTCTCTACCTCGATTTAAACATACGTTGTGACGAAGAAAATTAATCTGTCATTTTCAGTATCTCGACGTTATTTTAAAAAATCTATATCTCTGTTTATAATTAATTTATGAGGATGCAATTGATCTCAAATTGAAGATCTTCTTTATTAGGTCCTTCTGGTGTTGGTTTTATTTTTCTGCGATGATTGCTTCTTTTGATATGGGAAATTTTACGCTGGCATATTTCGTCCATTTAACATGGAGAAGTTGTCGTCAGTATAATAAGCAGTTGCGGTGTCTTGCCGTTATTCTTGGCGTTTGTTTGTTTGGCGGGGTTAGCATTTTTTTCAGCTTGGCTTGGCAGAACGACCGTCCTGCTTGATACTTTCTGTTTTTATTCTGTTTTCTTTATGATTCTTTATCTTTTTGTGTTTACTTATAAGTCATATGCTTGTAAATGACTATAATTGCTGTTTCTTATACTTTTATCTATGGTGCTTGGATGCCATAGTTTTCGTAATACAGTCGGCCCCACTTAATCGGGTAACGGATAATTGCATACCCCGCTTATATGCATAGAATGCCGTGGAACAAAAACGCTCCCCATAAGGTTAATGTTAAATATACTCGTTTTATCGCATAACAATCCTCGGTTAATTGCATAAATATCTCCAATCTAGTAATCCGCATTTTATAAATTCCTGTTCCCAGATAGCAATTTTAGTTTGCAGAAAATTTTCAGCAATCTTACTTTGCAGATTTGCAATGTTGCAGCAAGCTCAGCATGACAAGTCTGAAAGTTCATAACAAGACTGCAACAAGATTATGCAAACTCCGAAGTCACCATACTTTGAACTTGCAGCTAAGTTGTCGTGTAAGTTGCAATCTTGTTGCATCAATCTTACTGCAAACTCATAGCAAACTAGTAATATTGCGATGTCAGACTATTTGCAAACGCATTGTAAATTTGCAATATTGTCATGTCAGAACATATGCAAATGAATTGCAAACTCGGAATCTTGCAATGACAAGTATAGCTGCAAATATGTAGTAATTTCATTGAAATGTTATCAATTCTCTGAATTTTGCGTGTAGTACACAGGTAAAATAGGATTTTTTGAGACAACAGATGCCCATTCACCCAAATTTAGGAAGAACTTCGTTTTGATACTAAAAATGAAGATCCAATGAGTACTAGAAAAATAAAGTTGTTTTATCATGTTTTTTGCGCAAAAGGGGGCATTGTTAGCTCAGGGAGGGGGGTAACTAAAAATAAATAAATAAGTAGGTGAAATGGGATATTGTTTATTATGTTTTTTATAATTCCGAATCAGGTGAAATCATCAGCAAGTCGATACGATCATTTCTTACAAAGTTACGGCAGGTTTTATTAATACAAAGTCTTTTGCAGGTAAAATAGGTTTTTACAGTAACAAGTGATTGCTATTCACGAAAGCTTGAGACAAACCTCGTTTTGGCACTACAAATTAAGATCCGATGAGTCTCCAAAATGTAAAGTTGTTTTACTGTGTTTTTTTTTTTGGGGGGGGGGGGGCATTTTTTGATGGGCATTTTAGCTCGAGGGGGGGAAATTCAACTTTTTTTAAATAGGTCAAGTGGGATATCGTTTCGTATGTATTTGAATTACATTATCGGCAAGTCGATACGAACATCTATAAGAAAGTTACAGAAAAGATTTTATCAATGCAAAGTGGAAAATTATATTTTATTTTTTACATAGTTTTGTCACATTTATTTTACGTTTAAAAAGAGTTTTTTATATCATATTAAGCAGGGCTCCCAAATGGTCCGCCAACTGAATACCAATAAATTTTAACAGAAAAATTTATGGTAGGTTTGCGCTAGAATTAACTTTCAAATGTGTTTCCGGGGCGGTTTGTAAGAAAAATCTAAAAAGAAATTTTTTCTAAAATAATATTGGTATTCAGTTGGCGGACCATTTGGGAGCCCTGTATTAAGTCATCTCAAAACTATTAAATGTCTTCAAAATAGCAATAGTCAAAATCAGGATAATTTTGAGTTTATTTCAAAGTCATTAATTTACTAAAATCCACTACTTATAATCTGGCCTAACTTTGTAAACAATGATCGTATCGGCTTGCTTGCGATATCATTTGATTCAGAATAAAAAAATTCACAACAAACGATACCCCATTTGACATTTTAAAAATAATATATGTTCGCCCATGCGTGTTAAAGTCCCCCCCCCCCCTCTCCTCAAAAAGAACCCCACGATGATTCAACTTTATTTTGGGGGAACAAATCGCATCTACATTTCTAGTGCCAAAATGAACTTCTTACCAGATAAATTTTCTTGAATGGCTATCAGTTGCTGCTGTAAAAACCTACGGTACCTGCACCAAATTATAGTTTTCGACTTCGTATTCATAAAACTTGTCGTAACTATGTAACAAATGATCGTATCAATTTGCAAATGGTAATCATTCCATTAAATAATAATAATAAACGATACCTATCTCTTAACATACCTAAAAAAATTTTAGTTTGCCCCCCCCCCCCCCCCCGCTCCCTGAGTTAAAAATGCCCCCAAAACATGATAAAAGAACTTTATTTTTTAAGGACTCATCGAATATTCATTTTTAGAATCAAAATGAAATTCTTCCCAAACTTTGGTGAATGGTCACTAGTTGCCGCATTTCTACTCAAGTTTTGATTGTATATTTTTTATCTGTACGCTAATAGTCGTACTTTTGAAGGTTGTACGAGTTTTGTGCAGGATTCCATATAATCGGAGGTTTGTCAAATGCTTGACATTTTTATGCTACATAGACCGAGTAAACAAGGACTTATAGTTTAAAGTAGATTCCAAATCACCACAAATATACTACCACAACCGCAGGAATTAAACCCGACATAGTTGAATCGGAGGCCACGGGGCTAACCATTCAACTACCTGGTAAGCCCCAATAACTTCCAATAATATACCTTAATTTGTTTAGAAGTTTTATTAGACTCGCCAATTCTCAATTAGTTGCTTATTCCCTTCTAATTCTTAGAAGATAATTAAAAACTATCTAAAAATAAGTGGTTACATAACCAATGCAAAGCAAACCTAGATGAGTATAAACACACACCCTCAATTTTAATTTCATATATAATTTTATTAAAGAAAATATAATTTATTTTCATATCTTTTTGGCCAGAGTGGAATATATTGCTAAAACTTATTAACTTCCAGAAGGAAAAAAAAAACTCATTTTAAAATTAAAATTTCCCTATGGGGCGATCCATAAATGATGTCACACTTTTTTTCAACATTTTTAACCCCCCTCCTCCCCTTTGTCACAAAATGTCACTCTTCACCATACCCCCTCCCCTCCCCTTGTCACATGTCACGCTATATTACGTAAATATATACTTGCAGCTCAGAAACAAAGCACTATGTTATAGGTCATATTTCAAATTTTATTTTTGAACTTTAACTATGTGTTTTAATGACATTTGTGAGCATAACAATAAAACTGATTCGTGTATTTATTTTGTATGAAATAAGATTACGGTTTACAACAAAAAACATAGTATACAATAATAATAAAATATTAATATGAAAGAGCAATTGAAAACAGTAGTATTTTAGAATTTGAAATGGAATTTAATATATTTGGTTTTTAAATCCTATATTTACTTTATGAACACAAAATACTTTAAAACAGATTGATTTTGAAGAAGAAGCCTCAATATTAGTTTTACTTAAATGGAATTGCCGTAACATTTCATTTGTCACATTAATATGAACATTTATAAAATTATATATTAAATCATAAAAGAAATTACTCCGAATCATTTACTATAACGACTCTTCCTCCCTTGGAGAAAATATATCCTCGTCCATAGAGTACACAGGCATTTTGGCATCGCACTCATCCTCGGGAATAGTAAGTCCTCTAATATCTATGCAATGTTAGTAAGACCTCTAATGTTTAACCAAAATGTGTGATGTCAGACTTCTTCTTACCCCCTCCCACCCCCTTCTCACAAACTGTCACAATTTCACGAACCCCCCCCCCCCCCTCCCCTCCAAGCGTGACATCATTTCTGGATGGCCCCTATTCACAAATCTGATTAAATATAATTCCACAAAAACAAAATATTTGAAAAGTTTCAAGAATTTAAAAAGAACAAAGTTATAATAAAACAATACAGTCTATTAAATTACAAAGTTTATTTTCACACAGCTACAAATAATAGTTTCTAATAAAAAGTATTAACATAATTCACATATTTACCAAATTAACATACAATTATTTAACATTCTTCTATATATTATTTCCGTGTCTTTGCATCCTAAAAGAGAGAAACAATAAGAGTGCATTTTAAAAGTTACAAGTTAAATTTTCACTGTTTTCAAGAATCCTGCTTAGATTTAGTTCTAAAGGTGATCACAAATTATAACTCTTCAGGCAAAATGACCGAATCGCTAATGTTAATCCAACGAGATATATTTTTAAAAAATATCTCGTCTGTATTTTTATATTTTAAAAAGACTTTTCTTTTGCATTGGATAGCTGAGGTAAATTTCTGCAATTGCGGTTTTTACTTTATTTTAAGTTCGTTGAAGTTTTTATTTAATTTTTTTTTTTTTTTTTTTTTTTTTTTTTGTGTGGACACTTTCACTTTTTTCACTGTTTATACCGGCTCGAAAGGTGAAAGTATATAAAAAAAATCATTTAAAAATATTGAAATGCAACCGAGTTACCTTAAAAAAATTCTCTTATTGGATTAACATTGTCGAATTGGTGTTTCCGCTTGACTGAAGTAGCCTCTTAAACCCTTTAAGCCCTGACCCAAACAATTGTACGGGCGATTACTAAAGTAAAAGAGAATGACTACCTCCTGTTTTTGTGCGATTTAAAACCAAATCCGCACATTTATATGAGTTAATTGGCTTTAGATGTTTTGATAAGACACAACTAGGGGGTATCATCTACAATACAGGGTTATATTTTCTGCTTTTAAAAGGACTATATCATCTGACAGCAATAGACAAAAAGTATGAACTGTCGTAATTCATTTAAATATGATTTATAACGTTTGCTTGGATTTAATATTTCTTTTCATATAGTTTATTCATGATTTTAATTGATTTTGTCTTTGATAAATTTAATTAGGCTTCACAAAAGTTGAAAAATAAATGAACCACACAATTGTGCGGGTCCGGCATTTACCATTTCCAAAATAGATACTATATTCCTAATATATATATAAAAAAATTTTAAGTGATTTTTTTAAACTTATGTTTTTAGCAATTTATTTTTTATTAATTACATTTTTAAAGCTGACCAATTTTAAATTAATAGGTTTGTACTATTCATGATTTCTATTTAAAATGGATAGTATTAGATATATAATATGCACATGTAACGAACTGTATGTTTCTGCTCTGAGTTATAGATGCCATATATGATTTATAAGTTTTATATGAGTTATATGCATACCACGAGATTGATTTTTAAGTTTGATAAATTCATTCTATTTTGTCGACACAGCAAGTAAACCACCAGGAATAAATAATAAATTATAGAAAGTTCAGCAAATGCTCGACAGATTCCGTAGTGTCTGCTTGAATTTACCAGGAGATCAGGGAAAATTTTCCATAGATGAGCAGACGATTCCTTTTTTTAGGACGTGCCTCGGTAAAGCAGTATATAAAAAACAAACCACACTGTTGTAACAGCATCATCTGGGATAGTTTTAAATTTTGTATTCTACCAGTGGGAAAGCACAGACCTGGTCCACAAGGATCTAGGCTTAGGACCTGCTGTCAGGGCCGAAACTAAGGGGGGGTGGGCATGTGCCCCGGGCGCCAGAACGAAGGGGCGCCAAATGAAGGATTATACCTTTGGAAAGGATTATTTTCTTCTGATGGACTGATGGCTTCCATTATTATGAAACAGCCATTATAAATGAAGTGTTAGGTGAAGATGAAATAGCAGTCGTAAAAAGTTAGAACTCTGATTTTTTGGTCAGAATGGGAAAAAAATGGCCATAATTTTTTTTTTTGAAAAAAAAAAAAAAAAGGTATAGGAAAAAAGGGACTGTAAGGATGGAACGGTAAGGAAAATTATCACCTATTTTTAGGAAAATCATGTTAAGACTAAGTGATAGCCACAATGTTCACTGATTTCTAGAAACAGTTAACATTGGATTAAATAATTTTTTTTCTTAATTTACCTCGAAAAGTGCAGAAATAAACCTTGGGGACGGTAAGACATTCCAATAAAGCCACGTTCTTGAAATTGATATTTAAATGCTGATTTAAATCTTGCAGTAAATTTCCTGTCAAAGAATTTTAGACATTATTTCTCTAGCATACTTCTCCATGAGAAAAAACTTGAAAAAAATTCTGTGGCTGCATCTGAAGTGATTTTCTGTATAAGTTTAGCAAGAGGGACGGTAAGGATGAAAAACCCAGGCACAGAGTTCAAAAAATAATATCAACCGTAAAAATGTGTGCAGGTTAATTTTTGCACAATATTTATATTAAACAATTGTCCCAGTTTCGGAAAAAAATTACATCGAATTACTTTTATTGAAACAATTTTATGCAGACAGCTCCAAATTTAAAAATCAGCATCAGGGACGGTACGGTATACGAGTTTTCCTGGTATTTGGACCCCCCAACATCGTCCAAAACTTATTTATCTCGTTAATATTGTTATATGCAATCATGCAATGGAATGTTCTCCAGTATATGAAATAAAAAAAAAAAACACAAAAAAATGTATTAAAATAAAAATTATCATTCAGGGACATAAAAGTCAAAAGATTGTGAGAATTCCCCATATATTGTTGTGCTTTTGTATTTTTTCGGCTTTGGTTACAGTTTTCTTTTATATGAGTACAGTTTCACTTTCAGAACAGGTTTCAAAATTGAAAGTATCTGCATATAAAAAATTGCATAAAAGCTCGAAAAGGTACGAGTGCACAACTATATATATCAACCAGGTGTATTCTATGCAAAAAATAATATTAAAAAATATTAAAATGTGAGCCCAAAATATGCAAAGAACTGTCCATAGAATTAACAGTAGCTTGAATGTTAAATTTTACTTCGGGTGACTAATGTCGGTTTTTAAGAATTACATTTTTAATAAAGATTGTTATCATAGAAGAAAATAATAAATAAAGATGCAGTTGAACACTATTTTACATGTGAAAAAGGATGCAAAACGAAACATCTTTAATAATAACACAAATAAATAGTCTTCGAATCTGACATTAACAATATAACAATGGAATTAAGGTTGTAAGGTCCAAAGTTTTAATTAAAAAAAATATATATATATTTTGTAACTATTAAAATAATATTTTGGTGCTATGGTATCCGAGGTTTTAAGTATCACACAAAGCTATTTTATAACTTTTTTTTGGGGGGGGGGGGAGGGGGGGAGAGTTTAAGTAATTAGTCAATGCATTTTAGTTATTTAGCTCTAATTTATTGCAAAAATTCTGGATTTTTTTAAAAAGAGCTCCGTATAATCCCGGTTTCTCGAATAAATTTATATCGTACATACTCTAGACATGACGTTCATGACTTTAGCGTAGACCCTCTGATTTTTTTTACGATTACAACACTGCAAACTAGATCAATATGTCATAATTTTACGAACCGGAATATTGTTCCGATTTGCTCTGCACATTTCAAGCCCAGGTTTGCTGTCGCGAAAAATTAACGATTTCAAAATATTCGTATTTAAAATTTAAGAAAAATAGGAAATAAAACGACTTATACACATCCGATTAACAAGCAGTTATGTCAAAAGAAAAGAGAAATTTTTAAAGAATTAAATAAAACTGACGCCGGAAGGAAATACTGTTAATAACTTTAATAAAAATTAGAAAATAGCGATACAATAGAAGTCCATGATAAGAAGCATGGAGAATAGCACACTAAGAAACTGTTTAAGATACTTGATATTTATATATAGAAAGGGGTTTAATGGCCATGAAAAGATAATTTAAATTTAAAAATACATTCGAACGCACTGCTGAATTCAAGAGGAGGGGGATTCCCCCCGGAAGGTTTGATATTTTATGCTTTTTAATAAGCAATTCCCACACCGAATCTCTAAAATGTCGCCCCCCCCCCCCTCCAGAGCCGCAGAAATTAATCCCGGAGAAAAATATCTGAATTCAACACTGCTCGATCGGCGTGAGCAAGAAAAAAGGCAAATATTAATTAAGACGATATCTTAGAAAATCCCCTTAAAGTTGAGAAAAATTCATTTAAAAATTAAAATTTTCAATAATGCCTTAACGTGGACCAAAACCAAACTATTTAAAAAATGTAAGCATTCCTCAGTAAATAAACATAACTTTTTAATTTATTAAAATTTCTGTACGAAATAAGTTGTAGTTTGTACAGAGAAAATACAAAAATATCCGAATCACATTTGAATAATTAAAATAATAAATACCTTTATATCTGGGTTCTTTACTTGAACGCTAATCCAATGGCGCTGCTTCATGGAATTCAATAAAGAAGTGTTGTAATTTTGTCTTTGTAAAATTTCCGCGCATGCGCGTTTATATCTGTTCTCCTTCCAACAAAAGGAATTTTTCGCTTACGTCATTATTTTACGACAGTGTTGTATCAGGTTTAGAGCAAAGTTGCGTTGCAAGAAAGCGATTGATTATATTCCGTCTACCTAGTAATGTCCTTGCGGCAATATTATTACTTCAAAATTTTCGTGACAAGAAAATATCAAGAAAAAATTAATCTTGCTGCAATTGTTCATGCTATCTGGGAAGCTGTTACCTTTCTTCATCGGAGATACTAGAGCGACTGATGTTCTTTTTTTTTTAGAAGTTTCATTTTTTTCGCGAATTTGGTATTTTTTTGTAGCCTTCAAAACCTGTATGGTTAAATTATGCATTGCGCGCCAATTTCACATGTTTTTTTTATTTATTTATTTTTTATTTTTATTTTTTTTTTACATTGGAGAATTAATAATGGAGAATAATATATTTTATTTCTAAGAAATATTGTTATTTTACTTACACAGATTACTTAATACTATTTTCTCAATAATTTGCATTCTGTTCTTTCAAAATTAGTGCTTTATTTAATGCAATTATTTTAATTTGTTTAAATTTTATGAAATCCATTGTAATTTTTCTTTCAATTATGACACTATTTCCACTGATTGAATCACGTATCTGATTAGTGAGTGTGGTTAAGCATATTAATATAGTTGGATTGTTCTGTAATTGATATATGTTATTGAGATTTTCTATGCATGTTCGTTATTGAAAAATAAAGTATGTAGCGTACATAGTTTGTTTATAGAGACACTTAAAAGTATTCCATTATATTATGGTCTATGGGGAAATGTAATTATATAAATACGTAGCACCTACAGTCGTCGTCGGGTCCGTTCGTCTGCCCGCATATAGCAGCGCAAAAACTACCCAACCGAATGGTTTGAAATTTAATATAGATAATTGTTCCAGATTTTGTCGAGTCGTTTCAAATTTTATGAAAATCGAATCAAAACTTAAAAAGATATTAAAAGTTTTCTTCGTTCTATTAAATCCTATCATACGAAATTAATTCAATGATATCCCACAATAGGTAATGATTCTATGTTGCCATGGTGATGACGTCCTATTTAAGATATAGTCATATTATTTCCGTATTACTGAATTAAATATATATAATCGTAATAAATTTTGTATTCAGGCATTTTTACATAAGAGTGCAATAGCTATAGCACCAAGATCTGACTATTTATGAAACTAGTTACAGTACGAACGCGCATCATTTGTCACGTTTGACGTACAAATTCCAACTTGTTTTTCTTCTCTTGGAATATGAAAAATATTGCCAACATTTCGTTATTGATACACCATACAAAAAAGTTTTTGTAATAACTTATGCGCACACGCACGTTATGTATCTGTAAATTTGGTGGTATCCACTATTCAGATGAAAAAGAGTAAAAATATAAAAGTGTTGGAAAATGAAAGTGTTCACTAAATATATCCAATTTTCCGGAACCCTAATATATATAGATTTTCACCTGAATGAAAAAAAAATATTTTGGACATTTAGTTGAAAATCAATCAACCCGAACCCGGCCTGCAAAAGTCAAAAGACAATCCGAAATAATGAAAGCCAACCCGACCTGCAACTTAAAAATATAGCGCCAACCCGACCGACTTGGACTGTGGGTCCGGTCGGGTTCAGATAATAGCGCGTTACTGATCCGATGCAGAACTCTTACTTTGAATTGAGAAGAGCTACGAAATATTTTTCAATTAGTTATGGATGACATTCACAATGCAAATCGTCCTTTCCTCTTTTTTCTGAAAAACCCCTTTGAGTTTCCAATTTCTTCTAATAGTGGTTCCACAGATTTTTACCATCTGTGATGAAATAATAAAGGTATGAAAAGAATGATTTGGACGTAGCGTAGTAGAAAAGAACCCAAGGCACAGTAATGACAAGATAGTAAGTAATCAGTTATATATGGGGCCGGTATGTGAAACGATGGTGTATGCTATTCCTTCAGCATTCAGGTTTCAAAGAATCACCCCCTGCTCACGATAAATTTTCTCTTTCTGTGATGACAGTTGTACGATTACAGTCAAGCTATATCATCAACTCATTAGTTTCAATTCTTGGTGACGCGGTAATGGAAATCTTTACAAAAGCAAAAATGCTACAAACTACACTTTGCATGGCAAGACAAATTTATTAGTAAAATGGAGAATATCCAGAGAAAGATGTATGAAAATTTTGCGATTTATAGTTTTATTCAAAAAAGTTGAGCTCAAAAAAGAAGCGGAGAATCACTAATCAACAGTTATTTTGAATAAATACTCTATGAAGGGTAAAAATATTTTGAGAACTAACCATACTGCCCCCCCCCCCCCCCAACCCTTCTTCCACTTCTAGCTTTAGATCGCTATCAAATTTCTTCTTCAATAAATAAATAAATATAATTTTCTGAATCTCTAAAAATTGAGGAAAAAAAAAATATGCTCATAAGAAGTAAAAAAAAAACACTCTTTTGTAATATTTTAATGGGAATTTTGAATTTCATGAAGTTCGAAAAACTGTCTTTACAATTCTTTAATTTGGATCGCGATTATTCCACATCCACCGCTAAAATTAGGCTTGTTAGCAAGCGCGAAATAAAATTTATTGATAAATATATAAATTTACTTTGTTTCGTTTCTAAGTCATAGAAACAGGGGGGAAAAAAGGGCAGTGATATCGATTACAAAATACTTCTTACAATCTTTACGTACAAAAAATAAAGTTGAGTTAATTAAAAAACTGTAAACAGTACTTACTATACAGTTGACTTCAAACCTAATTAGAAAATCGCTGGCATCAATATCAACTCTAGAAGTAACATTTCAATTTTCATTTTATTTTATGTGTAATTTAATCCAATTTTGTATGAATTTATATTTTTATATGAAATATTCGCGAAAAATATTGATATTTAGTAGTAAATACGCTTGTAAGAAAACATGTTCTGGATTTTTTTTCACGAAGAGTCGTTTCATAGTATTATTTATGTGTACAATATTTTTAAAAGCATTGAATGAGACAGCATTTGTTAATGCTTACTTCGGTTTCATTCGGATTTTATATTTTTCAAAGGTTTATTATGTGATATGTACTGGAATACCCATGTCTTTATAGTAACCATCTCAATTTAATAACTGTTTTTAATTATTATATTATGTATGCTTTCCTTGTCTAATAAAGTTTCCTCTACTCATGTTTTGTACACCATGGTGAATTATAAGTATTTAAACGAATACTTTTTGAACATCCATTCAACGCTGTTATTCAACCATTTTATTCGATTTTCCCTATCGTAATCAAAACCGCATGATGAATCATCTGTCATTAGACTGGAAGGAGAAAAATATATACAGTGTCTCACATAAGTGATGTGACACTTGTGCTTTACAAAAGGAAACTAATCAAATAAATTAAAAAAACATGTACACATTTTTTTGTGGGTGTGTTTCATACTTAAATTTAGTAAAGATTATTACATAACATACATTTTGTCAAAATATTAAAATATTAATTTAATAAAAATACAAATGTTTAGAACGGAGCAAAAAATAGCTTACATAAGTGATGGGACACCATTATATATGCAACAAAAATCGTCTGAAATAAGCAATAAAAATATTTTTGGGGGTTTTATTTTTACTTAAAAGCAATTGGCAATAATTTATAAAATCGTCTGCAGTATTTCTCTCCAGTTTGTTTTGGAATTTTTGTGTTTTTTAGCTCTGTGTAGCCATGAATTCTAAACGAAAAGAAACTTCGCCTGAAATTCAAAAATTAGTTATTAATTTGCATATTGAACGTGGAAAATCTATTAGAAAAACTGCTGAAACAGTTAACTTGAGTTGTTCAACAGTTTTCAATATCATTAAACGATATAAAAAGAATCATATGATTCAGGATGAAAGAAGACCTGGCCGACCATCAAAGCTATCCAATGGAATAAAGTGAATTATTGTTCAAAATATTAAAAAAAATCCAAGAAATAGTGCTCCAAAAGTTGCTGCTGATTTACAAGCATTATATGGAATAATTGTTAATCCTGAGACTATTAGAAGGGTAATTCGATCTGCTGGATATCACGGTAGAGTAGCCTGGAAAAAATTCTTTGTAAGTGAAAAGAATAGAAAACTCAGACTAGCTTTCGCAAAATCCAACATAAATAAGAATTCTGATTAATGGAATAAGGTTATATTTGCTGATGAGAGTAAATTTAATATATTTGGTTCTGACGGTAGAATCTTGGTGTGGAGAAAACCCAGGGAAGAATTTCGCAAACAGAACTTGGTACCAACAGTAAAACATGGTGGAGGAGGAGTTATGGTATGGGGGTGTATGTCGTCCGCTGGAGTTGGTAATCTTGTTTTTATTGACAGTATAATGGATCAGTACAAGTATATTGATATTTTAAAGCAAAATTTGAAATCTTCAGCACGAAAATTGAACCTTCATAACGATTTTAAATTCTACCAGGACAATGACCCCAAGCACACTGCTCTGAACGTTAGACTCTGGCTGCTATATAACTGTCCTGAAATAATTAAAACACCACCACAATCTCCAGACTTAAATCCCATAGAGAATATTTGGCAAGAATTGGAATCAAGAATTCGCAAACACACCATTTCTTCAAAACAACAACTAAAATTGGTGCTTCAAGAAGAATGGGGTAAAATCACTCCAGAAATCACAAAAAAATTAGTCGAATCCATCCCAAAAAGATTAAATCATGTTTTAAAAGTAAAAGGAAATCCAACAAAATATTAAAACCTTTTAAAAAGTAAAATTTTTGGATAAATATTTGATAGAAAATTAAGTGTCCCATCACTTATGTGAGCCATTTTTGTCTCCGTTCTGAACAATTGTATTTTTACTAAATTAATATTTTAATATTTTGACAAAATGTATGTTATGTAATAATTGTTACTAACTTTAAATATGAAACACACCCACAAAATTTTTGCACATGTTTGTTTATTTATTTTATTGCAGTTTCTTTTTATAAAGCACAAGTGTCCCATCACTTTTGTGAGACACTGTATACAGTAAATTCTGTCTAAGGTGGACTCTGTATAAGCCGGAAATCTGTCTACCGCGGAAACGGAAAGCATTTTAAGGTCCCACCGAAACCAAAATTTTGCATAAGGCGGAAAAAAGCATAATTTAAAAATGAAAAGCATTTTGTTTATTAAACTTTAAAACTGATAAGTCAAATGCTCAATGTCGTGCATGTTAGTTAAATTCCGTAACACCTTGAAAAAGTTAATTCAAAAGAACAGAAACTGTTTAAATTTAAGGAATTTATGCTTGTGCCATTTTTTCATATGCAAAATTATATTTAAAAGTTAACTTTTCTAGTAGAATGAACATTTATGAAAATATATTTTTTCGAAAGTGCAATATATTATACTTTAAGGATGTACTCAAATTCAAAGTTATAGCTTTCTGTCTCATTCTCGAAGTTTATTGACGGGTTTTTGTTAGTTTTTGTGTGTGTGTGTGTAAACTTCCAATTTGCATGTATTACAGCAGTACTAAGAAATTGAATAGCGTTTCTCATTTATCTCTAAAGACAAAAGATTTTTCCGAATTTCAGTTTTCAACCGATTTTCGAGTCAGGAAAATCAATAAAAAATCATCAAATTCGAGGGTTTTTTTTTTTGTTGTTGTTTTGTTTTGTTTTTTGGGTGCGGGAGGGGAAGCTTTTTTGTATAAGCCGGAATATTGTCTACCACGGAAAATTTTCTCAGTCCCCATCGATTCCGCCTTAGACAGAGTTTACTGTATAATGTCAATAAAACTTTTAATTATTTGGAGAGTGATTGCGCTTTATCTCTTTAGCTATTTTATTAGGTTTTACTGATTATGTGTAGATTTAAGACAAAGTTTTGAAACTAGAACTAATTTTTTCTTTGTTATTAAAATATAACATTTCTTTCTTTCTTTATTGATAGTTAAATATCTTCTGTAATTATCATCTGATCTATATATTTTTTTTTAATTGTCCTTGTGTCAGTATAAATTTTAAAGAAAATTTTAATTTTAAGAGGGCACAGGACCTTAAAACTTTCAAAAAATCAGTTTTCGGTTTTGTTTTATTCTGATTGTTTTAATATTTCTCAACAATATGCAAAAAAACCCCATTCAAAAATATGCACTTTTTTCTTGAGTTATAATCATTTATTAGAAAAGGTGATAGGGAAAAGGTCATTTATAGGTGAGTATAATTGAAGGTCCGTAGATATCGAAACTTTAAAAAGCGTTTTCTCTGATTAGTAAATTTGAAGTTTGTGCGCACTGTTGCTTTCAAACTATGTAAACTACAGCTTTTGCAAAATAAACAAATGTGCGTTTCTATATAGTCTACATGTAGAACAAAAACACACATATTTTGGTTATTTGTTTGCACTTGAAATTTTTTTTTTTTTTTTTGGTACTAAAATTGAATTTTAAACGAAACTTTTTGTGTATATTTTGGGTTTAATTTAGAAGTAGGTGTGGTACGATTCTATTTTGTTCAAAAATTGTTTTCTATATGCAATAATTTAGAATTTTATCATGCGCGCAGCACTTAGATTTTATCTCACGCATTAGCAATATGAAGGTTTAAATTTAAAATTTAAATATTAATTTTGTATATACAACATTTTCTTTCTTTTTTTTTTCCTTCTTTTTTTTTTTTTTTTTTTTTGATAATACAGTTAAGAATATATAGTTTAGGTAGAAAGGGAAAAAAATCTTAATTGCATATTATTTGCGTTTTGGTATTTTGAAAAAGGCGGTGTTTTTGATCGTTTCAAGATACTCAAAAGATAAATATCCCCTATAATATGATTTTTTTTTTCCTTGTGTGTGTGTGTGTAAAAGTTTACAACAGCGGACATCTGCAGGCTGCGGAATTTGTTCGATAATCGAAGGTGTCTGCTTTTGTGAGGTAAAAATAAACAAATATGTCAGGGTTGTTGATTAAAAAAGGCTGTAGCTAATTAAAGGTGTCCGATATTAGGTATCCGAGATCCAATAACCTTCATAACGGACACTTCCGAATACCGGACACCTCTATTTAGCGGTATATGATGCTTCTATATAATGCAGGGTTGGACTTTTTGCAGAAGGAGCACTTGATTAAATGTTGGGCAAACTGAACAGTGTCCCCTATTCCCTCCTCCTTCGCTTTTAGGGGCCCCAAATTAAATATTCAATTTTTGTAAAGCTTTTACTTGAAATGTGTTTCGACGTTGTACTGATTATAATCAATATTTTGAACTTTTAAAATACAATAAGATTAAAAACTAAATAAATTTTTAAAGAAATCTAAATTCAGTAAAACTTCTCAATCACGGGCACCTCGGCAACGAAATTTCCGAAAATTTAACCCTCACGCTGCGTATCCCGCGATTTCTACGGCCAACGTAAAAGTGGCAAAATTTGCGCAACCCGCAAATTCCGGAGCAAATCTTTTTTTTTTTTTTTTTTTTTTTTTTTTTTTTTTTTTTTTATGATTTAGTTCTATTTAAAAGAGAAACTCTTTCACAAAGATTTTGGACATATTTGAACTCTAAAATATATGCAGATTTCAAACATCTAATAAAATGCGCAATTTTTGAACCTATATTCATAATATATATATACGCAGCGAGAAAGTTAAGGCATTCTGTTACAAATATTAAAAAAATATTTCCTGAATCCGAAAATTCGGACATAACAATAATCGTGAATTTTGACAAATGGTCGCCATAAAAAATCTATTTCGTCAATTGCTCGCAGGAAATAACTTCAATTTCACCAAAGAATTGCCGGATAAATGTGAATTTGGTCAAAGGGCTACTGAAAAAACGCGCATTTCTTCAAATGATCACGGAAAAAGCGAATTTCTTCAAAAAATCGCGGAGAAAACGCAAATTTTGTGAAAAAAAAACGCGAATTTCGTCAAAGGATCGCGAAAAAAAACTCACATTTCATCAAATTATTCCGCGATTTTCTTCAAAGAATCGCTGAAAAAACGCGAATTTTATCAAAGGGCTGCGAAAACACGCAAATTTCGTCAAAGAGTCGTGGTAGAAATGCGAATTTTATCAAAGAGTCGTTTACAAATACAGTGGTCTCTTTAGAAAACAGCACACATACATATGTTTATTATTATAGGTATAGTTTTTAATCTGAAATAATATACCCAACTAACTTTTGAAGAAAATGGGTTAACCCAAACCCAACTTGCAGGAATCTACACTCAGCCTGAAATTGACCCGAATCGAAAACAGCTAACCCGACCCGCAACAAAAATAATTAGTGCAAAGAGGGAATTCCCCTCGCCCCCTCTCTGCTGTAACATTTCAGAATTTTTTTTTTTTTTTTTTTTTTTTTTTTTTTTTTTTTTTTTTTTTTTTTACTGAGAATCACCCCTGATCAGGAGTTTTTTTTTTTTTTTCAACTGCGATTCTTAATTTTAGTTTAAAATAGCAATGGCAGATGGTATTGCAAGCAATAGGCGCTAAATCGGTGCCCGATTTAACAACTATTGTTTGCAGCGCCATATATCGCTGCTATTGTAAAGTAAAATAAAAAAATCGCAGTGAAAAATCTCCTGACATCTTGCATAATCCTCCTGCAAGATTTTTTTAATTGCTGTCACCATTTGCAAGTTACTGAATTTTAAAATCAGTCAGTCCATTTCAGGACATCCGATATGTTTTTTAATGTTTTTTAAGTTTCAAAGCATTCTTTAGTGAATTACAACTGATCTTAGATATAAACAGACAAGCAGTCTTGTACAAATTGGTATTTTTTACATAATCCTGAAGATTAGAAAATATTATTAAATAATTGTTTGGGCGTGCCCGTTATGGAGCTTTTAGTACTGTATGTAGTTTTTATCTTAAAAAATATTTAGACTTTCTATTCAAAATTAGGGTCGGCTCGAATCCTTCTCGCAAGAGTGAAAACCCAATCTGAAACTGATCCAAACCCGAAATAATAATGTATGTTAATCTGCCCCAAACCCAATGCGCTAGGCACAGCTAAAAAGTAGAAGTCAACCCGACCCGCAGCAGAAAAGTAGAAGTCATCCGGACCTAAACCCGACCCGCCTCACCAGTGGATGAGAAGTTCTGCCCTCGAAGCTGGTAGACGGAAGGTGCTGGGTTCGAACCCAATCGCGCCCGTCGGCCTAGCCGTTTCAGAGTTTTCGTGGTTTTCTACGAAACCGTGGATTCCCATGCGTAAATACGGGTTAGGTTCTATTAGAAAGACCCCCATGGAGGGCACACCCATTAGGGCCTATATCCCTCGTGTTGATAATCGGCCGTCAAAAATCAACCCATCAATCAACCTAAACCCGATCCGCAGCAAAAAGGTAGATGTTAACCCGACCCGCAGCAAAATGTAGCAGTCAACCGGACTCAAACGCGACCCACAGCAAAAAGTATAAGTTAACCCGACCAGCAGCAAAAAATAGAAGTCAACCGGACCCACATCCGACCCGCAAGAAAAAGTAGAAGTAACACGACCCGCGCATCAGATTGGAGTCTCCAAATTTCCAAAATCGCCCCCCCCCCACTTTTGAGGACTCTTTAGATCCGCCCCTGTACTGAACTTCGAATTAAAAGTTATAGAAGATAAAATTGTAAAATCAAAGCTAATGTCAATGTATTCATTTTTTAAACTCTGCAGTAATTAACGTATGTAATTAACTTTTGTTTTGATACTTATATTTTTATATTTTTTTCCTAATGTGAAAAATAATTTTTAGTAACATTAATCGTTACCTATTTTCAACAATTAAAATCTAAAATTAAACATGACCTCCATTAACAGACCACCTCTCGGAGAAACCCATTTTTATTGGAACGGAACGTGGGTGTTTTAGGGAGGTTTTACTGTATTTGTTATCAGAGACGAAAAAGCGTTTTACTGATAAGCATATCTTTTCACTGTAAAAAGGCAGTGATACAACGGTATACACACCTTTGGGAACAGGTCTGGTGTAGAGAAAGACAAACTGAAATCTTTCTATCCAGCTGAAATCATTACTGGGATTGGGGACGAAAAGGAAACTTGTATCCGTGTGGGATCCCTGCTCTGATATCAACTAATTAGTTTCAGAGGTTTCTTGGCGAGGGGCAAATCTCCACAAAGTAAGAAATGCCTAAGGCTGTATTCTCTTTCCTGATATTTGTCTGGTCAGGTTGGGGAATTTTGAGAGAACAATGATTTTGAGTCAACATGCTATGGCGGTTAAAAATATTTCCAGCACGAACACTGACTAATACTGTTTCTACCCCCTCCAGCTACGGGCTTGTCTTAAAAATGTTTTTGAAAAGATATCAATATATAAATTGTTTACTTTTATTTTTAATTAGTTGAGTTAAGAAAGCACACCTGCTTTATACAACTTACTTGAATATTGTAGTACATTAACCTATTGAAACAACATCCCGACGACATTAAACCTTATAGCTCTGGTGAAAATGACAACTCAATTATAATCTAAATATATCAAATCATGTTAATAATACAACTTCCAAGAGTATATAACTATATCTTGGACTTGTTACATGAGTACTAAATGAATGCATAATAAATAAACAGATCATACTCATATAAAAAATTATTCTTAAATTGTGACAGATTTTTAAACATTTCTGAATACGCATGCATTTTAAAACTTTCCAAACACCTGCCATGCTCAAACTCTGGTAAAGATAGTACTCGGATTGCCATAAAATTTTTATGTTACTGAGGATTTTTATAGAATGTTCGGTAGTAAAAAAAGAAGTGAGTAGAATTTGTGGTTCGTTTACATATACACACAAAAGAATTCTTTTACATTATGATCTATGAGGAAAAAACGTTTGCACTGCATTTTAATAATGTTATGATACATCAAACATAATGAAACTTACTGGAGTACACAAAACATTTTCTATAGATTATTTTCTATCGCAATTATCGTTCCTTTACAGAGAGACACGAAATTTGCTTACAGGCACAGAAACTGATTAAAATCCATAATTGCTGGAAGTGAGTTTTCCACTGTTGGATACATTTTTACATCTTACACATTTTTATATGTTACCTAATTTTGAGTGGTATGGATTTTTAAACATATGTAAATCTTTACAACATACTTTTGCTTAACTTTTGTAACTTATGTAAACCTTTAGCAAATGTTGAAAATGGATTTTACCTCATTATGTCTTTTTAAATTGTTTATTAATATATAATTGTATAATATATAATTATATAAAACTGAAAAAAAAAATGAAGACTCAAATGTAAACTGGCTACTTTCTGACAAATTTTTGTTCGTAAACGTATCAGACTGGCAAGTGCTCTTGTTCAAAACTGTAATCGAACTATTTTTCCGCTTTTACATAAAAGCGGAAAATAACTGAAACATAATTTTCAGAGAATGGAGTCAAACTTTGAGTTTTGAGTACGTGTTGATTATATACAGAAAAATTATTTTAGTATGTTTTTAGCCGAGTGTTGAAGTGTAAATAAATATATAGTGCAGATAATTATGTAAGCATGTCTGTCTTATTTCTACCAAAGCCATCTAATTGTATATTCTTTTAATTGATTACTTAAAACTTTGTTTATATCAGAAACAGGGAATGATTTTGTAAACTAGCATTTTTATACATTATTTATTTAATTTATTTTCTCTGCGGTTGACAGACGATTTTTTTTTTTTTTTTTGCGACCGTTTGAGAAATTTGTTTCTGCGATCTTGGCAAAATTCACGGTATTTTCCCATTATTGTTTGTAGAAACTCGCGGTCTTTTCCGCGACCAATTCACGAATTAATTTTACGAAATTCCGCAAAAGAAAAAAATATATATATAACTTCCATGGAAATTAAAAAGTGTTCATGAAATAATTTAAGGAAGGTAAAATAGAGCACAGCATTTCTTATTATGCGGGATTTTACTACTTTGTGGAGGGTTCGCGCAATGCCGCACGTTACTTCATAGCTTGCAGCTCAAAGAAAACTTTGCCCCATAACGGAAACTCTTGAAATGCCCCCTCCTAGAGATCTGCATGGCCCGTACCCGGTCGGCAAAGTAAAGTCAAAATTTCTAACGAGCCGGCAGATTGAAGACGATTGTTTTAACGGACCGGATCGGGCAGCACAAAAAAAATCGGGCAGAATCCAAAATTACGGGCCCGGCCGTTTATTTTTTTCTTAGGCCCCGGTCCATGTCCATAAAAAGATTAAATCTTAAATGGGCCGATGTACCAGATATAGAAATTAAGCCGATAAAATACGAGGGCCGGTAGTAGACTTAAGAAGTTACTTCAATCGTGCGAAAGGCACCCGTTCGTTAATGTTAATCTTATGGGAAAAATTTTTTAAGATATCTCATTTGCATTTCAATATTCTACTTCACTTTCGGAACCGGTTTAGAAAATGAAAGAAAAATAAAATATAAATAAAATAATAAAGAATAAGAAAGTAAGAGGAAATAAAGAAAATCTGCAAAAAAAAAATCAAAAAAGTAAAAAAAAAAAAAAGTCTTTATAGCGATCGACCTCCAGCTTTGCAATGCAAAAAAATCTGCTAAAAATATTGCAATGCAAAAGAGAACGCAACAGTCATATAACACCATAGTCATATAATAGAGATAACAATGCAGTCAAGCGAAAAGACCCATTCATTAACGCTAATCCTATGGAAGACATTTATAAAGATATCTCGGTTCGGTCACATTTCAGTTGTTTTTAAATGATTTTTTTTTGCATGAAATAGTTGAGATCGATCTGTACAAACCCAGATAGCAATTTTAATTTGCAGAAAATTTTCAGCAATCTTACTTTTCAGACTTTCAAAGTTGCAGCAAGCTCAGCATGACAAGTCTGAAAGTTCATAACAAGACTGCAACAAGATTATGCAAACTCCGAAGTCACCATACTTTGAATTTGCAGCTAACTTGTCGTGCAAGTTGCAATCTTCTTGCATCAAGCTTACTGCAAACTCATAGCAAACTAGTAATATTGCGATGTCATACTATTTGCAAACGCATTGTAAACTTGCAATCAGAACATCTGCAAACTCGGAATCTTGTCATGACAAGTTCACGACAAGCATAAGCTGCAAATATGCAGTAATTTCATTGAAATGTTGCTAATTCTCTGAATTTTGCGTTTATAGGTAAAATAGAATTTTTTGAGACAGCAGATGTGCATTCACCAAAATTTAGGAAGAACTTCATTTTGATGCTAAAAATGAAATCCGATGAGTACTAAAGGAATAAAGTTGTTTTACCATGTTCTGTAGGCAAAAAGGGTCATTTTTAGCTCGGGGAAGGGGGTAACTCAAAAGAATTTTAAGTAGGTAAAAGGGGATATTATTTATTATGTATTTTCTAATTCCGAATCAGGTGAAATCATCAGCAAGTCAATACGATAATTTCTTACAAAGTTACGGCAGGTTTTATGAACACAAAGCCAAAAATTATACTTTTGCAGGTAAAATAGGATGTATACAGTAACAACTATTCACGAAAGCTTGAAACAAACTTCGTTTTGGCACTAGAAATTAAGATCCGGTGTGTCCCCAAATGTAAAGTTGTTTTGTCGCGTTTTTTTTTTGGGGGGGGGGGGGGGGCATTTTAGCTCGAGAGGGGCAAAATTCAACTTTTTTTAAATAGGACAAGTTGGATTTCGTTTCGTATGTATCTTTTAATTCCGATTTGAATAACATTATCCGCAAGTCAAAACGATCATTTGTAAGACAGTTACTGCAGTTTTTATCAATACAAAGTGGAAAATTATACTTTATTTTTGAGTATACTTTTGTCACATTTATTTTACGTTCAAAACAAGTTCTCTATACCATATTAAGTCATCTCAAAATTATTAAATGTCCTCAAAATAGCAATAAATAAAATCAGGATAGTTTTGAGTTCACTTCAAAGTCATTAAATTTACCAAAATCCACTACTTATAACCTGCCCTAACTTTGTAAATAATGATCGTATTGGCTTGCGTGCGGTGTCATTTGATTCAGAATGAAAAAATTCATAACAAACGATACCGCCTTTGACCTTTTAAGAATAAGTTCAAGTCTCCCCCCCCCCCCCTCCTCACAAAAAAACTTGATGAAAGAACTTCATTTTTTAAGGGACTCATCGGATCTTTATTTCTAGTGCCAAAGTTCTTAACAAATTTTTGTGATTGGCTATCAGTTGCTGCTGTAAAAACTTACTTTACCTGCACTAAAGTATAATTTTCGACTTTACATTCATAAAACTTAACGAAACTATGTAACAAACGGTCGTATTGATTTGCAAATGGCATCATTCGATTAAAAAAACATAATAAACGATACCCGTCTCTTGACCTACTTAAAAATTTTTCAGCTTTCCCCTCCCGCTCCCTGAGTTAGAAATGCTCCCAAAACATGGTAAGAGAACCTTATTTTTTTTATGACTCATCGGCTCTTCATTTTTAGTGTTAAAACGAAGTTCTTCCCAAATTTTCGCGAATGGCCATCAGTTGTCGTATGTTATTCAATTTTTGGTATATATGAGGTGCATTCAAGTTCTAAGGCCTCCGATTTTTTTTCTAACTAACTACTCACCCGAAAACTATGAAACTGGTGTTACTTCTAGATGTAATCTCCCTGCAGACGTACGCATTTTTCACAACGTCGATGCCATGATTCCATGCCCACGGCGAAGGCTTCCTTAGGAGTCTGTTTTGACCACTGGAAAATCGCTGAAGCAATAGCAGCTCGGCTGGTGAATGTGCGGCCAAGGAGAGTGTCTTTCAATATTGGAAACAGCCAAAAGTCACTAGGAGCCAGGTCCGGTGAGTAGGGAGCATGAGAAATCACTTCAAAGTTGTTTTCGCGAAGAAACTGTTACGTAACGTTAACCCGACGTGCGGGTGAAACAGCACGATTTGCTTCAGCGATTTTCCAGTGGTCAAAACAGACTCCCAAAGAAGCCTTCGCCGCGGCCATGGAATCATGGCGTCGAAGTTGTGAAAAATGTGTACGTCTGCAGGGAGATTACGTCGAGAAGTAACACCAGTTTCATAGTTTTCGGGTGAGTAGTTACTTAGAAAAAAAATCGGAGGCCTTAGAACTTGAATGCACCTCGTATATTTTACCTGTACGCTAATAGTCGTACTTTTCATTGTTGTGTGCGTTTTGTGCAGGATTCTATATAATCGGAGGTTTGTCAAATGCTGGACATTTTTATGCTATATAGACTGAGTAGACAAGGACTTATAGTTTAAAGTAGATTCCAAATCACCACAAATACTCTACCACACCTAGGAATTAAATCCGACATAGTTGAATGGAAGGCCACGGTGTTAACCATTCAATTACCTGGTAGGTAATCCCCAATAACTTCCAATAATGCACTTTAATTTGTTTAGGAGATTTATTAGGCACACCAATTCTCAATTAACTGCATATACTTCTAGTTCTTAGAAAGTAATTGAAAACATTATCTAAAAACAAGTAGTCCATTTACATAACCAATTCAAAGCAAACTGTATTATATGTCTAATTTCATTAATAATTTATTATATCAGAGTATATTAGCTCTTAAATTTCTATTTTTCCTAATAAATTTCACGCAATTAGGAAATAAATTTAGTTTAGACATAACTATCATATCATGATGTAATATGATAGTATCATATCATATCATATCAAGACATAGCTGCCAATCAAGAAATTCTAATTTCTTGCAAAACTAGTCATCCCTGGCGAGTCGTTTTGGTTCTCCCTAAAATATATGGCAATTATTGCATGTTATAATTTATTTTACTTGCTTAAGCATTCGCCAAATCGGAAGATTCTGATAGAGAAATAAAGAAATCTGTATTTTTATGTTAACCGTGTGCAGGTGATAAATCGCCAAATATCCAAAATCGCATCGCATTTTTTTTCCTATGTCATTAAAAATATAATCCTTTCACTTATTTTATTTAAAATACATAACTTTAATCTAAAATACTTAATTTTCACTTAATTTTTATAAAACAGTAAAACGATAAATAATACCATAAACCAAGCCATTAAATTTCAACATCGAAGCACTGTTTTTAGTTTACTAAGCGAAGAATTAAAAATGCTGCAGGCAGTGTTAAAAAAGGATGCTATAGGCGAGATTTGCGCCCGGCTAACATTCCACTTTGAACAAAACTATATGAATATAAACACAACCCCCAATCTCAACTTCATATATAATTTTATTAAAGAAAATATAATTTATTTTAATTTCTTTATGGCCAAAGTGGAATATATTGCTAAAACACTGAAACTTCTCGGAAAAGAAAAAACTCATTTTAAAATTAAAATTGCCCTATTCTCAAATCTGAATAAATATAAAACCACAACAACAAAATATTTGAAAAGTTTGAAGAATTTAAAAAGAAACAAAGTTAGAATAAAACAGTACAGGCTATAACATAATTACAAAGTTTATTTTCACACAGTTACAGATAATAGTTCACACAGTTCACAGTCAACACAGTATACAACAAATATATATACAACATAATAACAATAACAAAGTATAGTATTTACCAAATTAACATTATGCAACATTCTTCTCTATAATTGTTTCATGTCTTTGAATCCTAAAATAGAGAAACAAAAGAGTGCATTTAAAGAAATTACAAGTTAAATTTTTATAATATTTCAAATGAAAATCAAATTTCAAAGTAATTGCTTAAGAGGTGCAAAGGCCAACTTAGTGAAAAAGTTTCCATGCCGGGACTCGAACCCGGGCCATCAGTATAGCGCACTGACGTTCAACCGACTAAACCACATGGAACGATACCCAGCCTGGAAAATTTCTCACTATTATATGTTGCGCCTCATAAGCAATTTCTTTGAAATTTGATTTTCATTTGAAATATTGTATTCAAGGCGAATGCTTCTCTCTAGAATAATTTCCATGTATTAATATACCCGAACAATTCATCAGTAAAATTCTTGTGAAACTGGAATCCCCTTTCCTATTGTATCGAAGACTTTTATCATTTTTTCCTTTGAATGGAAATGATTAAATAAATAAAAATTTTCATTTTCATACAATACGCTGAAATAAATTCATACCTTCATCGCAATAGCAACCTCTCATTTTGAACGTTCTACACGCACGAAAGTGGACTGAACTTCGTTATATAGAATGTATTTTTCGTAATATGGAGATTAATTTGTATGTTAATGGTGTTCAAAGTCAAGGTTCAGCAGAAAATTTCGTTAAGTAGAAAACTTCGTTAAAGGGAAGCTCGACTACCTTGTTTTATAGAACACAGGGGGCAACTTTTCAAGTGGTACAATTCTTTTCATAATCAGTACTATTAGCTGGTCTTCCATCCATAAACAAAATTGTGAAAAATGATTCAATAAAATCATTTTTACTTTTAGTCCAGGCAATAGAGACCGCATAGGGGCTCTACCTAGCAAAATTCATGGTAGTTCTGGAAAAAGGCTTACTATATGTTTTTTGGGTCGCTGAATCCAAATTTTTAACTTCCCACCAAAATTTACCCCAGCAACCCCCCAAAAAAAGGTTTTTATTTAAAAAATCAATTTTTTTATTGTTTTAGGGAAAAAGTATCTAGAAATTCAGAAAGTAGACAAAATTTTCAACAAATAAGATACATGACATTATGACGTAGGATGAATGGGGAGGGGGGGGATCTGCCTCAGAACATGCGCCGCGGTGCTGCGTAGAGTAAGTTGCGCAATTCCACTTAACCACTCACATCGTTTACATTCGCCCTCCCGTCTCCCCTCCAAACTTTCCCTATAAGGTTTACTTTAAGTTTTGTGGGTCGCTGAGTCCGAATTTTTAACTTCCCCCAAAATCCCCCCCCCTCCACAATCCCCCCAAAATAGTTGTTTTAAAACTAAATTTTTTATTGTTTTAGGGGAAAAGTATGTAGAAATTCAGAAAGTAGACAAAATTTGCAACAAATAGGATACATGACATTATGACGTAGGATGAACGGGGAGGGGGATGGCTGCCTCTGAGCATGCACTGCGGCGCTACGTGCACTAAGTTATGAAAGTCCAGGCAATAGGGATTTTACCTGGAAAAATTAATGCTAGTTCTGGATTTCGACTCACGTTATAATTTTTGGGTCGCTGAATCCGAATTTGTAACTTCCCATCAAAATTTCCCCCAGCAACCCCTCAAAAAATTGATTTTTTGAAAAAAAAATTGGTTTATGAGAACAGCGCGAGGAGAATGTTCCGAGGCAGCCCCCTTCCCTCCGTTTATCCTACGTGATAATGTCATACATCCTATTTGTTGCAAATTTTGTCTACTTTCTGAATTTCTACATACTTTTCCCCTAAAATAATAAAAAATTTAATTTAAAAACAACTATTTTGGGGGGGGGATAATTTTGGGGGAAGTTAAAAATTCGGATTCAGCTACCCAAAAATCTTAAAGTAAACCTTATAGGGAAAGTTCGGAGGGGAGACGGGAGAGCGAATGTAAACGATGTGAGTGGTTAAGTGGAATTGCGCAACTTAGTATACGCAGCACCGCGGCGCATGTTCTGGGGCAAATCACCCCCTCCCCATTCATCCTACGTCATAATGTCATCTATTTTACTTGTTGCAAATTTTGTCTACTTTCTGAATTTCTAGATACTTTTTCCCTAAAACAATAAAAAAAATTGATTTTTTTAATAAAAACCTTTTTTGAGAGGCATTTTACCAAAACGTGAGGCATTTTGAGAGGCATTTACCCAGCCTGGAATTTCCAGGCTGGGTATCGTTCCATGTGATTTAGTCGGTAGAACGTCAGTGCGCTATACTGATGGCCTGGGTTCGAGTCCCGGCATGGAAACTTTTTCACTAAGTTGGCCTTTGCACCTCTTAAGCAATTACTTTGAAATTTGATTTTCATTTGAAATATTGTATGCAATGCGAATGTTTCTCTTTAGAATAATTTCCATGTATTAATAAATTTTTACAGTTTTAAAAAATTCTACTTACAATTAGTTCTAAAGGCCATCACAAATTAGAACTCCTCACGCTAATGTTAATACAATGGGACATATTTTTAAAAATAAGTGTTTGTATTTTTATATTTTTAAAATACTTTTTCTTTTATATTCGATAGCTGAGGTCAATTTCTGAAATTGTCGTTTTTTATTTTATTTTAATTTTGTTGAAGTTTTTATTTTATTTATTTATTTATTTATTTATTTATTGATGTGGACACTTTCATTGGCTCTAAAAGTGAAAGTATATAAAAAATCATTTAAAAATATTGAAATGCAAACGAGATATTTTTAATAATATGTCCATAACTGCCAACTTGTACGGATTTTCTCTACCACTAAAACTTAATAGAAAAATTTGCCTAATTCAATCACCAAATTGCAGTGAATTTTGACAATTAAATAAGGCAGAAGTTTCTGTTAAATTTTAGTGGTAGCAAAAATCCGTACAAGTTGGCAGCTATGTATGTCCTGTTAGCGAGCTATCGTTTCCGCTGGAGTGAAGTAGCTGTTTAAGGGTGATATTCTCGAAATGTAATAAAACATTAAAGGTTTCCAGTAGAAATAAATAAATCTATTTTTGCAGGCAATAAGCCATAGATCTTTTTGCCAAACTTTCAGTCAAGCCAGACTTAACAATGTGGAAATTGCTTCTGGCAAACTGCACAATAATAAAGTTAACCCCTGGCTTAACTTGGCATAATTAAAATAATAATAATAAATAAATAACGTTTGAAATGTCTAAACTTAGTGAACCATAATAACCATATAACGAGCTAAACTCAGCAACCACCATTCAGACTTCGCAGCCTCTAAAAACATGGTAATATATCCTGCTTGAAAAAGACTACTCTGTTACAAATAATGATGTTATCACGAACGGACGGCGACTATTTTCTGTAGTCGTATATTGCTATGCTTTTCCTTTTTAATGGGGTATTTTTCGGTTACCATAGCCACGGCTGCCGCGATAGCTGGCGTCTGTTTGGTGATTGATAAATAAGGCAAGTCACACACTAGCGACACATAAGACATGTCGCTTGAATTCGCTGGAAAAACTGATTTAAAACAGGTTTGAAACAACTTCGTCCTTTGTTTCGACCGGTTTTTGCGCTACATGTCGCTTGTCGTCTCAGTGTGGGATGCGCCTTAGGCACATGCCACTATCAACCGACATTCCGTTAAATTATACTTCCGTGAGAAATTGCATTTTTTAAAAAACATTGTTCTGCGTATCTTTGTCCCATTGGTCGGGGTAAAAGTACGCAGTGGTGGGGCAAAGATACCCAGGGCGTATTTATGCCTCATTACTGCGGGTTTTTGCCCCATTTCCACTCAAACGAATGAGTTATGTAAAAGCATTAGTAAATGTCACTAGTACTGTACACATACTGCGAAACAGCACCAAAAAACTGGCAATAAGTAATAATTAAAAGAATAAAACTTTTAAAAAATCGCCATAGGTGATTTTTTACAGTTTTATTCTTTTAATTACTTTTCATTTTATGGTGATTTTTTACAGTTTTATTGCTTTAATTATTTTTTATTTTATGGTGATTTTTTACAAGTTTTATTATTTTAATTAATATTTTGTAGTTAACCTTTAACTGATGTTACCGGTCTCACAGACCGCTGCTTTTTTCAATTTTTATAGTTTAACTTGTAACCTTCAGTTTAACTACAAACACTATCAAAATATTGTTTAATTTGGAACTTTAGTGCTATCACCAGAGACTTTTGAATAGGTTAATTTTAATTATAACAGCCCTGTATAAAAAGTTTAGTACAAAATCACCATCCTACGAGTTAATCGCGCCTTTTATTCATCTTTCGATAGAGCGGTCTCACAGACCACTTCACAGTAGTTATGTGATGATTTCTGTCACATCAGTTAAAAGTTAAACTGAAAATTATAAGTTAAACCACGAAAAAAAAAAACAGCGGTCTGTAAGATCGCAAATAGCAGTTAACCGGTAACTGTTGTGACAAAAATTGTTGCATAAATACTGCGAGCAAGGACTACTATAATTAAAACTCACCTATTCAGAAGTCTCAAGCGTTAGTTCTCTAGCGTAACACCTGAAGAAATTAATACGTATAGTTAAATTAGAATCTATAGTGAATCCCACTAATCTATAGTTAAACTGAAAATTACAACTTAAATCGCGAAAAAAAAAAGAAAAAAACCAGCGGTCAGTATGACCACAAACAGCGGTTAAACCTTAACTGCTCTGACAAAAAATGTTCCATAAATGCTGTGAGCGATGTCCGAGAACGCTTGATCTTAGAGTGGATAAAAAAAAGGGTTGACTGACTCGTAAGATACTGTTTCTGCGCTAAACTTTATATAAAGGGCTATTACAATAAAAATTCCCTTATTTAGATGTCTTTAGCGATATTACTAAGTTTCCAAATGAATTAAAATTAAACTAACATCAATAGTTAAACTGAAAATTACAAGTTAAACTGTGAAAACTTAATATAGTAGCGGTCTGTGAGACCGTTAACAGGGGTTAAGGGTTAAGACTTAAAACAAAAGCGTTTCATGAAACAATAATATTGATTTTTAAAAGTAGGTAGGTTCTATATTTAAATAAAAAAAAAATAAAAAAATAAAAAAACGGTCAAGTGTGAGTATTACTCGCGCTCAGATGGTTCCGTACAATAAATATATAAATTATTAACTGTATTATTAAAAAAATCGTTGCTAAAAGAATAATAAGACTTTCTAAAAAACTATACAATGTAGGGTTGGGTATAGCTGGAGGGGAAAGTAGGGGAATGGCGGTCACTTAAGGGAAAACATGAATAGCTAGTCAAATTTAGAGAAAAAAATCAATATTTTATTAACGAAGTATAACTCCAAAGCATAAGGAACAGTTTACAATCAACTAATTTGC
Organism: Maratus speciosus; assembly: GCA_963932465.1. Classification (NCBI taxonomy): domain Eukaryota; kingdom Metazoa; phylum Arthropoda; class Arachnida; order Araneae; family Salticidae; genus Maratus; species Maratus speciosus. The sequence continues at coordinate 57,392,000 of OZ010787.1, forward strand.
ATAAAAGTTTAAGCATTTTTTTTTATCGTTTTATTTAAGTAACCATCGATTGAGCGGTAATGCCCGACATGGTAGGGTAATTGAACTCAGAGTTTGAATACAACATTTAAGTAAGACAAAAGTCACATATATAGTTCTGTGGACTGTTCACACCACTGCAAACTTTTTGCGACCACCTCACACATATTGAGCACACATATTGTGTTACACATATAGTGGGCTACTTTTTTAAAATTTAGGTTCTTTTATTTTCACCACTTTTTTGAAATCGTAAAATTCTCCTTGTTTAATGACATATTAATTAAGGCGAAAACAGGGGAAATTTACCATTTCAAAAAAGTGGTGTTTCTCAATAAAATTTGAATTTTAAAAAAGTTGCCCACTGGCAAAACTTCTGGAATTCCATGCGAGCGCCATTACTCGTTATCGCCATGTTGGGTTTTAATGCATTATAATTGCGTAACAACGCACTACAAAAATAAATAAAAGCATTAAAGTACAGCTAAATGTATATATTTTGTAGACATAATGAGTAAATTAATATTTGAAAATAAGAGTGTCCACTTACCTTCAAGTTAGATGTCGTAGAATTTTATATTACTTTCCATCCGACGGTCATTATATCCTTACTGGGAACTTACGATGAAGTTCGCTAGGTGCCGGTACCGATTGCACGTTTTCAATTCTATTCTGTTTAGAGATATTGGCTGAGCGGGATTGCCCTACTGAGCGTCATTACCCTAATTTCCCCTATATACTGGAAAAGTATGAATGGGTTTACCATAAAAGTTCAAAGAGATATGAAGCTTAAATAATGTCAAATATTGCTATTCTGTATAACTCTTTTTTTAATCTTATCTTAATCTGTTTGTGATGAACTTAATTCGGTACTGACAATGAAAGTAGTTCATACTTAAATTTCATAAAACTAAATTCAGCGTAGTATATAATCTTTTCTTTTTATAGTGTAGCTAAAACAAAACCCTTGTTCAAAGTTTAACGCCGCCTTGATCCGACCGCGTTTTTCCAGATATGTTTTTAGTTAACTTTTAAAGACACGGGAGGCGTATTGGAGATCCACTCAATGCAAACTAGTCGCTAATCCCATAGTATTTATGTGATTAATTCTAATTAAATTAGTCTGTTTTTAACAATTTGACGTTTATTGCTTTTATACTGCTACTGGTTATTGTATTACAAAAATGAATCATTAAAGTTGTTACCTGGTCTTTAAAAGCCGATGGTACATAGAGTACGCAGCCCCTGTCATTATGCATGTCCAAACCGCCCGTGTCTTTATGGGTTAATATCTAGGCTAATTACCGACGGATTTTCTCGAAAATCTCTATCAACAATGTTTTTATACTTCTGCTACGATAGGTACCTCCCGCGCTCCGCAACACCTTTGTTGAATGCCTGAAAATCGAAATTTGCGTGTAATGGAAAAATGCGCTTTGCTCTAAAACTATGTGACCTAGGGTATTCGCTATAGTTTTCCTACAAGGTTTAAATTAACATCTACTACCTCTAATTTCTTCATAATTTTAGTTTCAGTAGATTCGGAAATAGATGGGGGTGGGGGGGGGGCATATTTTTGCACTACATTTTCGACGATATCTCTGAAAATATAATACTTAAAATTAAAAGAAATGTATTTTTGAGTTCAGCGTTACGAAAGCTTTCACATGATACTCTACTCATGAACAAAGAAAAGATATTTTTTTTTCAAGTAACTTAATTAGCCTCTTTACATTTTTCCTGAATATATTTGTGAATGTTTAATAATCTGCAAATATGTGGGTCAATAGTCTTTATTACTTGCCCCAATTTGAAATTTCCACGTTCCATAGCTTACGAGTAAAATGGCTGTGACATATACAAGAGTGATCTTATAATGGTTTCGTTTTCACTTTTTAAGCACGGAATCCTACAAAACTTAACTAGAAAAAGGAAAAGGTTGTTAACTACCTTATGTTAGTTAAGTAGATATGATATTTTATACAATGCTATCTTATAAAAAATATAAAGCTTTCAAACAATGTGATTGTGGAAAGCATTCATCTAGCTAAAACGATGGGGCAAAGCCCCGCATCTTAACCCCTTAACTGTGACATTTGTTTTCTTACAACATAAATTAAAAATGGGGCTGGACACCACTTTTCCATACTAAAATATTTACCTTACTTAATCGAAAAATATCTGACAATCAATAAAGATAAATTTAGAGTTACAAATTACAAATTAGTGGTATCAAAATGCTTTTAATAACGAAGCATGCAAAGTGTTCTTGCCCGAATCCAGTTCGGGCCACACTGTTAAGGGGTTAAACTTATGGGTATCTTTACCCCAAAACGGATGCATACTTTTACCCCATTCTGTTGTATTTTGCTTAATCGACTACCTACAAGTTTAAACAAATGCGATCGAGGTTAACCACACGGCATTTAGAAGTTAAAGAACTTTTGTTCTCCACTGAATTTTTGGTTTTGAAAAAAATTCGAGGTATTGTCAGCTAAACAATAAAGTGAAATTTAAAAAATACTACACGAAAATTCGAAAATTTAAACTTGTCTCTTTTTTTTTTTTTTTTTGCATGGAGTGCTACTTTTTTCACAAGGTTTGAACACACGACTACTACACTTCAAGCCAAGCTGCAACTTGTGGCCCCACTGGTGGCCGAGAGGTTCTGCTCTCAAAGCTGGTAGCCGAGAGGTGCTGGGTTCGATCCAAATCACGCCCATCGGCCTAATTTTTGGAGTTTTCCGTGGTTTTCTTCGAACCTTGGATTTCCTTGTGTAAATAATGGTTAGGCTTTCTTAAAAAGACTCCCACGGAGGGCAACCCCCCCTTTGGGCCGATATCCCTCGTGTTGATAATTGGCTGTCATAAACAACACCAACACACCAGCAACCTAGCGGTCAGGATTGTAGAAATATTGCTTCATATTAAATCAGCCAGTGCGTATCTTTGCCCCGTTCGTATCTTTACCCCCATCTACTCTATATTGTTGTGCTGTTGTACTTTTTTCAATTTTATTAGAGTTTTCTTTTATCTGAGGACAGTTTCATTTTTGGAACCGGTTTCAAAATTGAAAGCCCTGGTGAATACAAGGGGTGGCCCGGGGGGATACGTTCCCCCCGAATTAATGAATTGTCCCCCTCGAAAGATTTGAGATTTTGTATTTTCAATGGTCCAAAAGTGAAATCCCCCCCCCCCCCCCGGAGAAAATTATCTGAATTCAACACTGCATAAGTACAATTGCCCAACAATAGATATCAAACACATGCATCCCATGAAAAAAATATTAAAATGTGTGCCCGAAATCTGTAAAGAACTGTCCATATGATTTACATTACCTGGAGTGTTTCTCCGAGTGACTAGTGTCGGCACTTAAATTTTATTTTTTATGAAAGATTGTTATCATAGAAAATGATAACGCATAAAAATGCAGTTGAACAATTTTGTACATGTAAAAAATAATACAAAACGAATCTTCTTTAATAATAAAACAAATAAATAAATAAATAAACCAACATATCATTTTAATAGTTATAAAATAGTTTTGTGTGATAATTGAAACTTTCGACACCTTAATCTCATTGTTATATTATTAATGTCAGATTTAGACTATATTGGTGTTAAGGTGTCCAAAGTTTTAATTATCACACAAAACTATTTTATAACTCTTTTTTTTTGTTTTTGGAGGGGGGGGGGGGATTGATGTGACTATTCAATGCATTTTAGTTATTTAGCTCCAATTCATTATAAAAAAAACTCACAAATCAAGTTTTAGTAAAATTGCTTTCGGCAACGCTCGAAAAGGAAAACTTACGAATAGGAAAACTATTTTTAGAAGTTTAACTTTTTTTTTTTTTATTATTTGCGGCAAATTTATGTCTAACAATACAAAAAATATTTTTAAAAATGCATTCAAAATTCAAAATAATCAAAAAAAGTTACAGACAGCACAATAAAAGATGCATGTATAAAACTGTAACAATAATATATTTTAGTAATTCAAAAAATCTGAAGGATAATTTACCATAATTATTTACAAACCAGAGCAATATTTGGCATAATTTAACGAACCGGAGTATTGTTCCGATTTGCTCCGGTACAATTCAAGGCCTGGTTTTCTGACGCGAAAAATGAACAATTTCAAAATATTCATATTTAAAATGTAAGAAAAATTTCGAAATAAAGACTTATACACATACGATTAACAAGCAGTTATGTCAAAAGAAAAGAGAAATTTTAAAAGAATTAAATAAAACTGACACCGGTAGAAAATACTGTTAATAATTTCAATAAAAAATAATAAAAATCAGAAAACAGGGTACGATAGAATTGTTAAGAATCTTGGAGAATAGCCAACTAAGAAACTGTTTAAAATACTTTATATTTATGTAGAAAAAATGGTTTAATGGCAATGAAAACATAATTTAAATTTAAAAATCTTACACTAAAACGCAGTGTTGAATTCAGGGTTGGCCGGCGGGGGGTACAGTACCTCCAGAACCTTGAGTTACCCTCCCGAAGGTTTGAGATTTTATGCTTTTTTATGAACAAAAGTGTAATTTCCTCACGAGATCTCAAAAATGCCCCCCCCCCCTCCGCCACTGAAATTGCCCCCAGATTACAATGTCTGAATTCAACACTGCTCGAACAGCATGAAAGATGAAGGGGAAAAAAAAAAGGTATATTTATTAAAACGATATCTGAGAAACTCTGAGAAAAAATCATTTAAAAATTTAAATTTTCAACATTGGTTTAACATGGACCAAAACCTCAATAAATAAGCATAACTTTTTAATTTATCAGAATTTTTATAAGAAACTGCACCAACCTTTCCAAAAAATAATCACATTTCAATAATTAAAATAATACCTTTATATCTGGGTCTTCAACACTAAACTGGCCGATCTAAGTAGATTTTTCACTGTTAGCGAAACGAGATTGACCAATCAGAAGCCTGCATTTTTACAAACAGCAAAAAAGTTCGAAAAAATGCAGGCTTTTGACTGGTCAATCTCGTTTGGTTAACAGTGAAAAACTTATCTAGATCCCGGACAATGATTCGCTAATCATGGGAAGGAAGTGTCGTAATTTTGTCTTTGGATGTAAATTTCCGCGCATGCGCTGTTTATATCTGTTCTTCTTACAACAAAAGCAATTTTTCGCTTCCGTCGTTATTTTATGACGATGTTGTATCACGTTTAGAGCAAAGTTGCGTTGCAAGGGAGCGATTGATTACATTCCGTCTACCTAGTAGTGCCCTTGCGGCAATATTATTACTTCAAATTTGTCGTGACAAGAAAATATCAAGAAAAAATTAATCTTGCTGCAATTGTTCATGCTATCTGGGTTATAGTGATGAATGGGAAGAAAGGAAGAACTTTTTGTTGTTGTAACAATGGTTTGTTATATCTAAGATCGAAGAACAGAAACCGTCGTGAAAGAAGACTTTATTATCTAAATTCTAGGAAACGCATAGGAGTGTTGAATTTGGACAATTATGTTTTTCTTGTCTTTTAAAGCTTGTCGTACATGCAGTGACTCAATATGCTGGGGGTACTTTTTGGAAAATCCTGGAATCGGGGGAAAATACAATCGGGATAGTCAAGAGAATAAAGGAACAATATTTAGCGCCGGAAATTGAGAAATACAGTATCCGAGGTAGGAAAAAACAAATTTCCCTAAAAGATTTTTTGTGTAGGCAACAATAACAAGAAAAAAAAGTGATAAATTGACAAATAATTGGAAAATTAAATGAATTTATGCAGAATTTATTTATTTTCAAAGGTATGATTTAAAGCAATTTTTTTTCTATTTTACTTTCATTTTAATTTTACATACATTATAATGAAAAATTAAACCATGTAACGTAAATAGTGTAATAATACATTATACCTTATTCCATATATTGTTATATAGAGAGTAATAATAAATTATTTAAAATTAATAATTAAAATCTAAATTATTAAAAGAATATTTTTTAAATTATTAGGTAAATGATGTTCATTAATATTTATCATATCTGTGGTATATAATCAATTGATAACGTATACTGCTAACATTAATTGCTGTCCTCGCTTAAACGCATAACCCGCTTAAATGCATACAATTCAGTGGAACCAACTGTATGCAATTAAGCGGGGCCGACTGTGTTTCAATATATGTGTCGCTGTTTTCTGGGTCAGTTTTCTTGGCTGATTGGCGGAGGGGTTTCTTCTGCCAGGGGTTCATGCATTTGCCATTTTTTGGTTGGCTCCCTGGTAGAGTGATTGTAGCCCTTGTAGAATTCATTCTCAGCTATTTACAGAAGAAAATAAAATCATTTGAAACTATTAAGAGGCTACTTCAGTCAAGTGAAAAGACCCGTTCGCTAATGCTAATCCTATGGAAGAAATTTATAGCGATATCTCGGTTGCATTTCAATATTTTTAAATGATTTTTTTTGCATTGGATAGCTGAGATCGATCTGTACAAAGGCCGTTTTTTAATTTTTCAATTTTGTTTACAGATATTTTTAATGAGGACGCTTTCATTTTCGGAACCGGTTTCGAAACTGAAAGTATGCTCATAAAAAAAATCTGTAATCAAAATCGAAAAACTAAAAAACGGCCTGCATACAGATCGATCTCAGCTATCCAATGCAAAAAAAATCATTTAAAAATATTGAAATGCAACCGAGATATCGTATAAATTTCTTCCATTGGATTAGCATTAGCGAACGGGTCTTTTCATTTGACTGAAGTAGCCTCTTAATATGCAAGTGAGAAATTTTTAAAAGAACGCTGTCATAGGTTTAACATTAGCGGTCCAGTTTCTTCGCGTGAATAGTGTAAGCTCTTAACTCTCAAGCTAATGTTAATCCTATGGGAGCGTTGTTTACATATTTCCTTGTAGCATTTTAATTATTAAATTATTTTTATTTTTAAAGAATTTTTTTTCTTTTGCATAGGGTATCTGCGGTCGACAACTTTTATTGTGCGTGAGGAGGGGGTGTGGGGTCAAAATCCATATTTGTTCCGGGCTCAAAAAAGGCTAGTTTCGGCCCTGGTAAAAAAAATGAGTTTACATGAATACAAAAGCGGCACACTTAACATAATTTGGTGAATCTTAATTTATTTTATAATTCTATATCGAGAATTATCACCAATAGATTTAAATCTCCTACTTGAAATAGAAAAAAGTAATGTCATTGTTGGACTAGTTATTGTGAAGTTTTATTGAACTTGTTAGTTATTGCGATGTTTTGTTCGAAGTTGCGAATTTCAAAATACCTGTAAAAACCCGAATGTGATTATTCTGTTCTAAAACATGCTGATACGCTCTTTGTTGCAACAACGTCATAATTCAAAAATCGCGATTTTTTAGTTCTGATGTTGAAGTAAATGATCGATATATTATTTCAACTCTGTGAAATTTTTTGTCAATCAGCAAACAAGAAACAGGAGGCGAATTTTCTGAAGTTTTATGATCTGTTTAAAATCGTAGAATCTTTGTCAAAAGATGACTTTGATAAAATTTTCTTTTGTTACACACACAGAGCTTTAGGCAAGGAAGTGTGTGTGTGTGTGTGGGGGGGGGGGGTCTGGATGCCCTTCCCGAATGAGGTACGAGTTTACTGAATAAATCATATGTATACAGTCAAATCCGGTCAAATCTGTTAACTACCGTAAAGATTGGTAAAAAATGTAGTTTTTGTCAGGTTTTCGACTTAGCTTTCATAATAGTATGGTATTTATTTCATTTTCATTTAAGGCAAGATTCCGTTATAGACAGGTTCATTTTTCACAGGGTTAGAGTACACAGTGTATATGTATAGGGGAATGAAGTTTTAAGTTAAATAAAAGCTTATAATATATAAATAGTTTCTCTTTTGCAATATCTTCTAAAACAGTTGTCGTTTTCTACTTTAAAGTATACACATTTGGGGAGCATACTTGTATATGCTGTATATTCTAGCAAATATCGCAAAGCTCAAATAAACATATTTACACACAGAAATGTTATTTAATAAATAACTGAAATAGTTATGCCACAATAATAAGTAACATTTGCATTAACAAATATTCTGGATTTATGTTTGAGCTGTGTGTTAAATGCTGAAATACATGGTATGTTACTACTAAGAAACAATCTAGGTTATTTAACCCTTATTTACATTTTATTTCCGTAGAAAACTTTTTTTTTTTTTTTTTTTTTTTTTTTTTTTTTTTAACGGTGTATATACTCAGCCTTTTTATATTATAGAGATTCTAAAATCCTTTTCTAATCTACAAAGTTATTTTAGTAATACATTCAATTACAGAGATTGGTCTTACTCTTTATCTTCATAAGCTATTTTGTAAAGTATAAATAAGGAAATACAATCTTAAAGTTTATTAAAATTCTGTTATTACACAAATATTCTAATATATATATATGTGTGTGTGTGTACATGCATGTTTGCGTATATGTAAAATATTTTATGCATGTAAAAGAAAGTCTGTATTAAAGGAATAGCAAGGGGCAGTTAAAAAAATTCTTTTTGAGACATTTTTTTTGTCATTAGAGGTAAACGTTGAGAATGCACCACGAAAATCTTCCTTTGTGAAAACAAAATCGTAAGATATCTAAAAAAAATCGTTTTATACAGGTTTCCCTTTTATAAGTTATATTTGCAAGTTTAGTAACTCTTCAATCGGGACAATGAATTTTTCTGTTTAAGATTACATTGTATACAGGTTCTGTTTTCATAGGTTTTTTTTTTTTTTGGTATATATGACAAGGTTTGGACCTATTCCGAAAAAAATTCCTGGCTTCGGAACTGTCTGCCGAGCCAAGCCATAAAAAGTAACCAAGCGTCAAACAAATGCCAAGAACTTAACCGAACTTAACAATAGACAACTTAACTGCTTATTATACAGGATACAACTTTTCCATATTAAATCGAATAAACATGGCAAAAAAAATCTGGTTTTTGAGTTCATATAATCTTACACTTGGCATGCGAAGAAACTCGCAAGCTAATGTTAAATCTGTGAGAGCGTTGTTTTCAAATTTCTCACTTGCATTTTAATATCTTTAAATAATTTTGTTTTCTTAGTTTATCTGAGATTGATATTTAATGTTTCTAGTTTGTACGTTTTCGATTTTAGAAGATTTATTTTTCGCAATCTGTTCTGAAAGTGACAAATAACATATATATATAATAAATTTGAATATATATATATATATATGCAACTAAAATCGAAAAAGTAAATACTGTTAACCAACCTCAGCCATTCCAAGACAGAAAAATAAAACATTTAAAAGAAAGAGAAATTTTCAATAGAGCAATCCCATAGGTTTAACATCAGCGTTCCAGCTTCTTTGCGTCAGTAGTTACACAAAGAAACTCAACTCTAATGTTAAACCTATGGAAGAAATCTTTATACATTTCTTGCTTATATTTTAATATTTTTAAAGGATTTGTTTTTGCATAGAATACCCGAGGACGATTCGATAGATACCCATCGTTGTGCATTTCGATTTTAATTAGTTTTTTCATATGCAAACGCTTTCATTTTTGGAATCGGTTCTGAAAATAAAATTATCCTCATTTAAAAAAACTAATCAAAATTGAAACAAACACGACAATGGGTATCGACCTCGGGAATCGTATACAAAAGAAATTATTTTGTGTACGATAATTTAACAGTAAATTTTAAAATATTTCGAGAAATCTGTAAAGATTGCTCCTATAGGTTTAACATTAGCATTTAAGTTTGTCAGAGTGACGGAAAGGGTTGAAAAACACTCGCACGCTAATGTTAAACCTATGGGAGTGTTCTTTTCAGAATTCTCACTTGAATTTTTATTTTTTTTTTTCATAAATGATACGTGAAGTCAATGAGTCGATAGCTACCGTTGTGCGTTTTTACTTTTTCGTAGCATTTTTTTTTTTTTTTAATACGAGTATACTTTGCCTTTGTTTGCATTTTTCTCGGTATTTTTACAACTACCGTAAAAAATGTGAAAATGAAATCTGTCTATAACGGAATCCTATTTTCAATGAAAAATATTGCATGTTCCCCTCGATATTTCCAAAATAAAGAATACCGACAATTATACTTTGTATGATGGAAACCTGTATAAAGCGGATTTTTTTCGGATTGTTTAGATTTCGTTATTTGACAAGACTAATTATGTAGTTCAGCCTAGAGGTCGACACGGGCCAAACGAGCAGAATTAAGACAATTTTTCAACGGGCCGATAAACAAAATAAACGGGTCGGGTCCGTCCGGTAAAAAAATTGCACGTGCCAGCCGGGCCGATAAAAAAATTTAGCAGGCCTGCGACCAGATATAAAAATTTAAACGAAGCCGACAAAATGAGCTATTTTCAATGAATATGGCTTTCGCGAGAATAAGTATAAATGTAATGTGCGTCACGAACCAATGCTAGTTTGACAACATCAATACAGAAATGTAACATGTCCAATGTAGAGATCGGCATCAGAGAGCTACATGATGTCTGACCCGGGCTCTTTTATTTTATTTTATTTTATTTTATTTTTTTTTTTAGCAGATTTGTGCTGGTCTGAGATCAGACTTGCATTTCTTTTTATACATGGTCGAGCAGGGCCAGAATTGTTTTCAGTATGTGTAGGGTAGGCAATGTGTTTCGTAAAAATATTAATAGCCTTAATGAACTTCTGTTAACGTACTTTTTAGAAATATACCTTAAGGTGGTTCTCAAATTCACTGCTCAACAACTCAAAACTTTGACACATTTTCTGACTAATTTTTAACTGTGAAGGTATAAAATTGACAAGCCACTGAAGGGATTTGGAATCTAATAGCATTTTCCATTTTTGGATAAATAAATCACTTGTCGAGTTATAACAGATTCTTATCACGTGGCTGCATATTTTTTTCCTTTCCCATGCAGTCGCTTCCTGAAATTTCATTCAAAACGCTAAATTTGACATTATCAAAGATATATTGCCTTTATCAAAAAACGTCATTCGATTACTAATTTCTGAATAAGAACACCTGCCAATCTTATGAGTTTCTGAGAAGTAATGGATTAAGAAATGTGTCAAAGTAGCTCCTTTGGATTTGAGGAAAGCCTTAAGGAGGCTGGTCACTCAGCTTCGGAATTCTGCTCCGTAATGTTTTAAGTCTATGGACTTTTGAGGTATTCGTATATTTCAAATATCTTCTCGAGGAAATTCATATTTTTAACATCTTTTTTCGGTGTACTCTTTTTAAAGGATCTCTTTTTTTTTCTTAGTTTTCAAAATATTTCTAAAATCTACGCTGAATTTAATATTTTATGTGTCAAAAGCGGGCGAACTGTGAGTACGATTTTAACACTTCATATAAAATTAACTCTATACTTTAGAAATATTTTGAGAACAAAGAAAAGAGACATCTTTTAGGAAGTGCACACAAAAAATAGAAGTTAAAAATATTAATTTCCCGAGGAGATATTTTAAATATACGAATACATCAAATGTACATAGACTTTACATTAGAGAGGGAAAAATCGGAAGCTGAGAGACCAGCCCCCTTAATAACGGCCAGTGAAATATTTTCACGAATCTACTTTTTATTATACAGCTTCAAAAGATTTGTTTTGTTTTTATCCTTTTTTTTCTAAACTACATTAATTTTTTAATGAATCCTTATTTGAATGTTGAAACGTCTAAGAATCTAAGTAATCATTAATGTTGCTATTGTGTATTTTTTGTCTTGCGAACACATCTTAATTTTAAAACGTACTGCATAATTATCCCATAAATATGTATGCAGTATTCTTTAAAGGAATTATATGATAAGAAAAATCTGAATTTTTTGTAGAAATTGTATCGGCTCAGGCCGACCTTTAAGGGTGTATTCCAATCCAAACTGCTTATTTTCTGATTCATTTTTGCATTCATTTTAGCACTACTTTTGCATAGTTGCATTACAATATGGATATATATATATATATATATATATATATATATATATATACTTTTTTTTTTTAATTAAGAGGTTCGAGTATTTTGGGTTCGGGTCGAAATGTGGAGGATGAAATTTTATGTCGTGCTCAGATCTCGTTTCGGGTTCGAATCTACCCTGTATCGAGTTGGGCAAACAAAACTAAACCCGACTGATAGTTTGAATCGGATCCGGCTAAACTGAATATTTTTTCAGAGAGGTTCGAATTGACTTATATTTTTCGAGTTGGGTTAACTTAAATTGCTTTTGGTGGGTGGGTTCGATTCTACCCGATTTCTCAAAATATTCTCCAAAATATACTTAAAAATGAAACATTATATTACTTGGGTATCAAGGAGCACATATACAGAAATATTGTTTTTCTTCATAAAAAATATAATTGATACTAGAAATACAATTGTAGGCTACTTTTCCATTATTCCATTGTAGATTTTTATGTTTATTTTTTCAGTTTTGGGGTGGGATTGGGTTCGGATTGAAACTTGTCCGTTCTGGGTCGAAGTTTGTCAGATTAGGATCAATTAATCCAACTAATTTTTTTAAACTGGTTCAGGCTGAGTGGATATATAATTTACAGGTTCGGGTCGGGTATGACCCAAACCACGCAGGATTCTATGCTCTCAAAATAATCCGTGAGTTAAACTAATTTTTTCCTTCATTATCTTTTATTAAAACATGAAAATTTGCGCTTTTTTACCCATTCCCCCCCACCCAAATATATATATATATATATTATATGCCCGACCCGCGCAGGACTCTAATCCGGCTCACCTGTCGGGACACTATGCCCCCCCCCCCCCCGTAGGGCAAGTTTTGGCGCCGCACCTGACTGCAACCTTAATGTTAAACCTATGGGAGCGTTCTTTAAAAAACGTGCTCGCTTGCATTTTAATAGTTTTAAATGATTTTTTTTCTATTTTCGTTGCATATTTTTAAAATTTTACTTTTGGTTATTTTTACGTGTTTGGATTTTTTAACTGCAAGACAATTTTATGAAAATTCCATATATATATACATTTTTCCATCAAACGACAAACAAAATTTCCATTTGGCGCTCTCTTCGCCTAGGGCCGAAACTAACCGTTTTTACACCCGGGGCAAGCATGGATTTTGGCGCCCCCCCCCTCTTCCACAAAGTATATTTACAAAAAGAATTTTACTAATTTTCTAATAGCCGACTTATTTAAAAATTTAAAACATGTAATCTTAAAGTATGTAATACTGAACTACGTAATCTACAATGGCGGATCCAAGGGGGAGGTCACGGGGGTCATTACTCCCCTCTAAACACCAACAAAAATATTCTAAAGATCATTTTAAAAATAAAATATACAGTTAGAGTCCCGATTATCCGAGTCCTGCTTAACCGAGTTTCCGCTTTCACCGAGTTATTTTCTTCTGATGTACTGATGGCTTCTATTATTACGAAACAGCCATTATAAATGAAGTGTTAGGTGAAGATGAAAGAGCAGTTGTAAAAAGTTAGAACTCTGATTTTCTGATCAGAATGGGAAAAAAAATGGCCATAATTTTTTTTGGCAAAAAAAAAAAAAAAAAAAAAAAAATTATGGCCATTTTTTTTTCATTCTGACCAGAAAATCAGAGTTCTAACTTTTTACAACTGCTCTTTCATCTTCACCTAACACTTCATTTATAATGGCTGTTTCGTAATAATAGAAGCCATCAGTCCACCAGAAGAAAATGATCCATTCCAAAGGTATAAGCCTTCATTTTGCGCCCCTTTGTTCTGGCGCCCGGGGCACATGCCCCCTCTGCCACCCCTTAGTTTCGGCCCTGGCCTTTCGTTCTTACGCCCGAGCAAGTGCCGCCCCTTCTGCCCTAAACTAGGAAAACTATTACCTAAACTACTACCCAGAAAAAGTTAGAAAATTGCCCCCCCCCCCCGGGTGACAATTATCACTCCCTCCTATCTTTATATTTTTTTTTATATGTTATAAATAATATATATCAGATTTAAAAAATTTGCTTGCGGTCCCTCTCATCTCCCGCGTATTTTAAATACACTTAGTCGACATTAACTTGTAATATATTAGAATGTAATCTAAGTTATATTTAAAATACATATAATTGGAATTGACCTACAATCCATTACAGGTTAACTGGATTATACAATTAAAAACGTCATTGAAATCATCTTTTAATCCATTGCAGGTTAATTAGATTATATAATTAAAAGAGTAATCGAAATCCGCACGTAATCGATTAAAATTAATCTAATTAAATCTTAAAATGTTAAATAAGAATTGATTTGTAATCCTTTACACAATTATCGGGTTATACAATTCAAAGCTTAAAATGAAATTACTTTTCAGTGCTCTGCGTGTTAATCAATTGCATTATGAGGTGATTATAATGTATTTTAATTTAATCAATAATTTCATTACTCTGTAATCAGATTCTGCCCCAACACTGGTCATATCCATTGAAAATTATTCATATTTTATCGGTTTCGTTTGAATTTTTAAATCGGGTTCGACAGCCCGCGGATTTTTTTTTCTTTGTTGTTACCCCAGCTCGCCCGTTAAAAATATGTCCTAATGCTGCCGGGCCGACCAGTTTGAAAGTTTCCCTCCATTACGATGGCCCCATGCCGACCGCTAATGTGATGACCGTTCTTTGAATAAAATCAAACACAAATTCTTGAGAAAGCCCCCCCCCCCCCCCCCCCCACACACACACAGACTACTTTCTTATCTAGCTTATCTCTTTCCTCATCTGTGAGCTCGCCTTTCTGCCATTTCCGAGGGCATTTCTCTTCGCATTTCTCATTTCTGCTTTTGCCTTCCCGCCTTCCCCAACTTCCGTCTAAACTGAAGACAGTGAGAGGAAGAAGACAGAATGGCGACAAAATAGATTTTTCTCGAGATTTTTAATTCGAGATTACACTTGATTATACATGATTATACTATGATTATATTGATTACATGTGATTACGTTAAGATTTCATTGATTACCACCGATTACATGTGATGACATGATTACGCATGATTAAGACTTGATTACAGTATGATTTCACTGATTACAGGAACGGTTGTACGAGATTACACCCCATTGAGAGACCCCTCGGGATTCTGTGTTCGAATCCTTCCAGTCCCACATTGTGTCATAATTTTTTTTTTGTTTTGTTTTATATTTTTCATAATGAATAAGATATTTTTGATGAAGATATATTTTTTATTTTTATTATACAGAGGCACGTGTATTTTTATTATAATAATAAAATACTTCTTTAAATGTGAGAAAATAAGGTATTTCGAGATGAAAGTTTTACATCTGAACGCCTTTTAAATTTTCAAAGTTTCGTTTCTAAGCGATTATATATGTAGTATGCATATGTATAATGATATAAACATTAAGCAAATCCAAATGAAAAAATAATATATATTGTGCGAAAATATGCTTTTGCGCGCAGGATAATTCCTTGATTTTTTTATTCTTTTTTTGAGTACTTTAGGAGTGGATTTTTATCGAGACTAGGCTGGAAATCATATTTTACTTTGAACATTCTAAAAATAAAATGTAATAGTTGTAGATTATTTTAACTAAAAATATCTGTACATGTATTTTTTAAAGAGATAAAATATATAGGTTTGCTGTCTAGTTTTGTAGTGAATAAAGTATGATTAGAATGTTTATAAATTTTCGATTGAAAGTATAAGTAAGTATTTTGCTTATACTAACAGAATTTTGAATGCCATTTATTTCCCGTGTTTTATGATGTATTTTGGTCTGTTATCCACATGGTATTAAAATATTCAATCATAAAATAAAATATATATATATATTAAAACCTTCTCTGAAAAACTGTCTAACTTACAATGCAAATTCCCTTGAAATCCATCCAGTATAGTAGATTACAAACAAATCTCATATGTTGATATCACAATCTTGGTTTACTAACAGCATTCTATTTATCACGGAAGATATAAATCAACTGATAAATCATTTTTAAATAAATAAAAAGAAAATTGTTAAAAAGTTAAAATTTTTAGATCACCAGTTGAATTCTTAAATTGTATCAATCAACCTACCAAACAAAGCACAACCAATAAAACATAAGCACAAAACGCACAATCACGTGATCAAATCGCCCACACAATTTTTTGAGCAGCTCGCGCGGAGGCGAAATTCTAAAATGGAGGGTCAAAATCACAGTCAAGTGAAATACAGCCACCCCATTGGTTGTGTGGTCGCGTGGTTTTAAGAGAGATAAGGGTGGGGATCACCAACTCGTTTCTCCACTTGAATTTTGAAAGGAGTGAGGGGAAAAGTAATTTTGAAGCGATTGTTACCTTATTTACATTTATGCATTATTCACCTTATTATTTTGTTCGCTTTTATTTATAATAAACACTCGAAATTAACTCAATTAAGGTATTTTGATAACATTTTATATAACGAGAGTGAATAATTTAGATTATAAATTGTAACAATTTTTAAATGATATGACATGACAAATATTCTTTAATAAAAATTTAGTTTCCATTGAAAAATACTTGTAATATCATTTAAAAATTGTCTACAAATTTCGAATGGTAAAAATCTCAATAAATTTTCTTCTCTACCCCCCCCCCCCCCCCACTAACACCACCATTTAAATGCATAAAATCACAAAAAATAATAATATTATTCTAGAAAAAGTCAACAACTATCAAAAAACCTTTTTCTAGACTTTAAATAGGAAACTTTAAATTAACAAAATTATATTAAAAAAATTACACAAATAATTTAAAAAATACAGAATTTAATGTTTAGCATTAAATGAAAAAAAAAACCCTTAAAAATAAATCCGAAAACTGTTTTTAAGTCGCTCCAGGTTCTCTGCCCATAAAATAAATATGAAAGTAAAAAAGTTTTTCTGTTTTTAACCCTTTATGCCCGACGGTACATTAAAGTGCCATTAAAGTAACTTGTTATAAAACTAATTTAATACATCGTCTAATAGTTATACTGTTTAGAATGAATTATAGATATTTTACTTTATCTTGTTCCAAGAAACATTATTGGTTGCACAAAAGAAAAAAAAACAATAATTTCTTTTGCCTTTGCATCTTTTTCAGCTTGCTTGACGTTGACAGATTGGGGGGGGGGGGGGGGTTCTGTTCGGAAATATTTCTATTTTATGAAATTATATTTGTATATTTTGTAATTCTACAAAATACTAAAAAAAAAAAAAAAAGATTTTAAATAAAAGATTTGATGGGAGTTACAAATATTGCACAAAATCCCTATAAATTCAATTTAATTAATTAATTTTGGCAAAATCCTTCTAAAATTTATTAAATGATTGTGTAAATCTTCTACTGTGGTTTCAAAAATTCCCAAAATATACTTTAGAAGATGAAATTTTCATAAATTCGTAATTTGGGACATAAACATTCTTTTATAGACATTCAATGTTTATCTTAAAAATCAAGCCTAGTTTCATGATGCTATTCAAGCCCGTAACAATGTGTTAATTTGGCGTGGACCCCGATTATGGAAATTTCCTTCGTTTAATTTACTATTAGAAAAGCATGAACTTGTGCATTTATTTTAAAAATCACAATTTTCTCTGTTTTCTTTTCTTTTCTTTTTTCTTTTTTTTTTTTTTTTTAACATTTGCAAAAGGAAAAAAGCATAGTTTAAACAACCTTTCAAGATTTCTAAATTGTTTTTTGAAACATAAAATCATAAATAAATTAATGATAAAAGTGCATTTAAAAATATATATTACGTTCTTTATATTTCATTTATATTTTATTTTTTACATTTTAATATTTAAAATATTTCATTGTTGCAGTTTCACAGCTAATTGGCATATTTTAGCGTGCATGATTTGGCACATAATTAATCCCATTCTTCTTGTAACTCTTATACAATTATAACCATAAACAATATTTAGCAATTTATATCCTGGATCCTCTTTAGGGAAACATATTATTAATTTATAATTAAATTCTGAAAATATTAAAATGTTATACTGTCATCGAAAGCACACCTACTTTCATAATTTTTATAACCTTAGCTTAGCAGGAAGTGAGGGAAAAATCGATTTAAATTCCCCAATTCACTCATTCACTTCCGAATGAATGCGCGATTTAAAAATACATGAACCAGGAAGCAAAATAACTTATTGTACGTATTATTACAAAATTGTTCATGTAATATTTTTTGTTCTGTTCATTCGTAATGATTAAAATCGGTTTAAAAACTAATATTATTTTTAAAAATTATTTTCCATTCGGCAAAAATTTTTGAAAGTTTTTAGTATTCTAAGTTGGTTATTAAATTTTGCTATAGAAAAGTGCGAATATTTGTTTTATTTTGGATTTTAAAAAAGTAACATAAGGAAAATAAATGCAAGTTTCATTTTTAATTTTCCTTAACTAAAAAAGTACTTGCCATATTATTTAAAAATTTTTACAGCTTAAAATCGAAATCTTTCATTCACATTTTATAAAAAGTCATCAAAATATCTTGAGTTAATTTCGATGGCTTATTTTAAATGAAACAGAAAAAAATCGCTTCAATACATGATTTTTTTCTCGGAAAAGGAAGTATTCGACGTTTCCCCTACCGCTAGAGATTGCTCTCTGAAAAGGACGCGACTCAATGACCAGTGAAGTGCTCGGATTTCACCTGACTGTGATTTTGGCCCTCCATTTTAGAATTTCGCCGCGCGGATGTTCACAATACCTACTCGGTTCAGATTCGACACTGGTATTTCTCAGTATATTTTTCTGGTATGAAATTTTGAAACACTTAGTTTTGGTATTATCTCAGTGTAATAATGATACTATCTTAATTCTAATAATATTATAAATGTGAAAGTGTGAAAATGTTTGACTGAATTCAGTGTCAAAACGGATAATTAAATGCCTTTATATTCATTATGCATCATATTAATTTTTATTCTCAATGTTTAAAAATTTCACTTAATTTAATAAAATTTACATATTTTATTTGTTTGCAATACATCAAATAAAAGTTACAAGCAAATAAAAAAATATATATATATTTACTTTATAATAGAAATATTAATAGTGAAATTGCAAAATATTTTTTTTCAATAATGCACAAGTATATAAATTGGCAAAAAATATTTTGTAATTTCACTATTAATATTACTAACATAAAGTAAATACATTCGCAATATTGACATTTTATTCGAAATAGCTACAATTTAAAGTTTTGATATTTCATTACAAATAATTCCAATGTAAATCCAATATTTTTCAAGATTGGTATTATAGTTCAAGTATCAGTGATAGCGATCATTGCTTAAAATTAAACGTATTTTTGTATTCAAAATAATAATCCAGGAGAAATGTGCCGAAAAAAGGAGGTAACCTTGCAAAATCTATCTAAAATGTTTTCTACCTTTAAAACAGTAAAACATTAAAACATATGTTATCAAAAATTGGTAAATAAAATACACCATTGTAGTGTAGAATAGAAATAGAAATAATTTAGAATAGATTTCGCAAATTTTCATACCTATCCCATTGATGCCTAGAAAAATATGTATGCATTATAAAAATGATAAAAATTATAAAATTATTAAAATTAAACACGAATTCTTTCTTAATTGAAACTATCAAGCCAATAAGTTACTAAATATTGAAGTATTCTTTTAAACAATGCTTTGAAGTTAACACTGCATACACTTAAAATTACTGTCTTAAATATGAGAATTGTCTACACTCTGCCCTACTTTTAAAATTACATAAATTTATTGAATATAAAATGTCTGTTGAGATGAAAATAAAGACGTGAATGTGCAAATAATAGATAATTTACTGCTATCCATAGCTGCCAACTTTTACGCTTTTTTGATACCACTAAAATTTAATAGAGATTTTTGCCTTGTTTAATAGTGAGATTTTGATGATTAAATAAGACAATATTTTCTATAAAATTTTAGTGGTAGGAAAAAAGCGTAAACGTTGGCAACTACGGATATCAATTTTTAGAAGTCTACATACGCGATTAAATCCGCGGGGAACAATTTGAATAATAGTGGTACACTATGTTTTTCACGGTTTTTAACAAAATTGAAAAAAATGTCTTATTTTTGAAATGGCGTACTACGCTTGCTATTGAGTGTATAATAAAGTTGTAAATATGAAAGTTGTAGATAATTTTATCTTCTTTAATATCGTATTTACCAAATAATATGCTACGGCAACGGATCTCGAGATATATATATAAAAAAAAGTCCCAAAATTTTGTTGTTTTTTGGCCACAGGAAATTTAGCCTTAAGAAATGACGTTAGAAAACTTGGTTTTTGCATGTTGGCATCATTATAAACAAGTGAGAAAAAAATCTTCTACCCGAACTTTTGCAAGGTAAAATGTACATATCCCCTGGACTACATATAGAAAAAGAAATTTTTAATACTAATTTTCGATTTACTTAATTTTCATCGAATGAATAACGTGAAAAGTCTGAATTCGTCAATTAAATAAGGTGAAAAAACTTTTTAAAAAGACTGATAGAAATTTTGAATTCAGAATTCCGCTAAATTGTCAAAACTGTTTGCGACGAATCCAGATATTAGCACAATATAACCAACATAACACTGGTTTTCAGGGTAATTGTGTTTTCACTATTTCCAATAGTAATCGTCGCATCTGTTAATCTCGTAATTTATAAGGCGAATGTTACTACTGGAAAGAAATAGTGGTTATAAAAAGTGCAGAAACACAATCACTCATGAATTTTCGCATCAGGTGCATTTTAGTAAAGTTTAACAGTAGTGTGGCTTTTATTTCTTTTATGTCAAATCAGTTTATATATATATATATATATATATATATATATTTGAATTGCTACAATATTACAAACTCAAAAGAATATTCTCCAGCTACATTCAATTGAAAGTTGGTTTTATTTTTATAACTTTTATTTTATGTATTACAAACAAATAAACTATGTAAATTTTATTAACTTAAAGGAAAATTTAAGTATTGTAAAAAAAAATAATAATATAATTGATAATGAATACAAAACAATTAGTTATTCGTCTTGATTCTGATTTTAGGTAAGCATATTCACATTTTAGGTTTTATAATATTATTAGGATTAGGATATTTTTATTACTGCATTATAATAATAACAAAACTAAGTGTTTTAAAATATTCAACATTTCATATCAGAAAAATATACTGAGAAATACCAGTGTCGAATCTGAACCGAGTAGGTATTGCGAACATGCTCGCCGCGCGGAGTTTGTGTGCGGTTGGTTAACTAATTTTAAATGCTAAATGGGCAAAGTAGATAAAGAAGGTCACGTTATGTTTTTCCCGACTATTTTAGATTTTATCTGATTGAACATAGGCATGTATTTCTGTTACGAAAACCATGTTTTGGAAGGATAAAGAAATATAGTCGTTGGTTTTACCTTTTTTGAACTATAAAAATAATGAAATAATTGAATTATTTTAAAGTTCCTTTCTTCGATAAGACCTACTCCATGGCATAAACTTCTGAGCGCGCGTGCGGCGCGAACTGCACTTCTGAACCTTAGAGAAGGTGACGTCAGACGCCAGAGCTGGCGGTATGATGATCTGTTATTTTAGTTACTGCACCGGCAAAATACCAGTATGCGCAGGCGCAAACACCGCTAGCAGACGACTTTAGCCTTGACCCAGGTTGAGTGCATACATTTTAACTAAAAATTTGCAAACTTAGGGAATTTTCTCGCCTACAGAACAACATTTTGAATTTATATTATAATATATTAAGCATATACTGCTGCATCAAAGAATTTTTTGCGGTATTTTTAAGAAACAAGCATTAATAACTCACACGCCATAGACTGCTATGCTAAACACCGCCAGTAAATACCGCCAGCAGACGAATTTTAGCCTCGACCTCAGGTCGCGTGCATATGGTCGAATCCCATTGTTCTCATCTGTCGAACCTTGAAGCACTCATATCGGAGATTTCATCGCCAAAAGGGTGTCATTTTTTGGCGGTGGTCCCTTTCTTGGCAATTTTCCGCTTTCATTCTCGTGATAAAAGAAACGCTCCAAAACGAACGCGGACGAAATAGGTCTTGGTGGGAAGCGGGAAAAACCGGTTTGGCGCGCATTCTCCCCACCATCACGTGATGGTTGGGAGCATGATATGTACCCCAAGAAAAGGTTGCCATTTCTGCGTCCAGTTATATTAGAAGTCTATGTTCTGAACACACTCTATGTATGAGCTTGTTCAGCAACCACGACCACTTCGCCCGGGCGCGAAGGAGACTGAGATTTATTTTAACCATACAGTTGCGGTGAACTGTGTTACCCTCAGAGCGCGTTCACGGACCCCAGGTTTCTCCGTGGGGAACCCGAAGCGTTCAGAGCCGGCATCACGTGACTTTTTCCGAGTTTCCCGCAGCGTTCAGAGCCGGAGATTACCCAGATTTTGGGGAACCCACATTACCTGAAAAATTTTGTTGGGTAAAGTGATCACGTGGTTGGGAAATCTGATTTGTTTACCATTTTATAGCTTAACTGTGACTGTTAATCGGAATCACTGCTTTGATCAGTTTTATCGCACATTGTTTCTGTTTTTTCATATTACAAAAATAATAATTTGACATACAATAATTTTAACACATAATAATTTGAACGTACCATATTTACATCTAATGAATGAATCTCCGATTCAGCCTAAAATGGCTAGCAAAACCTGTGATACATATTTGTTGCGATAATATTCCACATAAAAATTAACTTGTATTGTTAAAAATATCGTGAAAAATTACCTCTGTTTTTAAAGACTCTCTATTTTCTGACCAATGAAAACGCTACATTAATACCTATGAAGCGTTCTCATTGGTCAAAAAATAGATAGCCTTTAAAAACAGAGGTAATTTTTCACGATATTTTTAACAGTGATGGAACAGTTTCCCATCTAAAAAAAGTGATAATTGATTCTATTTGCACTGTCGAAAGTGCAGCTGCCGCCATGTTTGTAAATGTAAATAAAAAAATCCCGCAACTGTACCGGAAAGCGTTCAGAGCCGTTTTTACCCAACCTTACACCGAGAAACCAGTATGACGTCAGTCCCCATTTTTCCGAATTACCCGTGTTTCGGTCTCTGAACGCGCTCTCAGAGTAAAGATAATAAGGGATTATATGACAAGTCTGTGGTATTACCCAAAATTTTTATTAGATAAATAAGGCATTGTTCTGCAGAGTGTTTTTAAAAGAGAATAGCGACATATGTACAGAATGAATGTTCAGTTACAAAGTTTTTTACTGAGCTTGGTGACCTCGTTGGTGACAGTCTAGGCTCTTCCTTCGGTTGAAAATTAGTGTTTTTTTTAATAATTATAACATTCATTTTGATGCATTTTCTGATAGAAATTTTGATGAGTGCTTTGTAATTGTTGAATACTTGCTAAATAAATTATGTTCTTTTGGCAGTAAACTGCATGTTAAAGCCATAGAAGTAACAATAACTAGAAGGAAGACAAGATACCGGATTAGTTCCGAAGCGCGCAGGGGCTGACGGGATTTAAAGAAACAGAACTGCTGGCAATTCCCCCTAACGGTGTTGCAACCCCCCTAACGCTTCACCTTACTATCCAATGGGCTTTGTTACTATCACCCCTTTTGCCGCAAGTGCTCATGGGGATTAACGAAAGAGAAATTATCCGATGGCAAACAGCAGGCAGGGAAGATGCAATGCAATGCCTTCCTTCTCGTTATTGTTACTTCTATGGTTAAAGCACATATTTTTCTTTTTCAGTGTATTTAAAGATAAAACTTTTTTAATCATTATTTTATAACGTTGGAAATTATTTCTTTTATCTATGTGTGACACATTATTTTCATTGACACTTGTTTACACTTGAAAAAAGTCATTAGCGAAAGAACTGTTTGTTGAGTTACTTGAATCCCACCACTGATTTTTAATGGTGTATCGTTTTTCGAGCTGTTCAAGCGAATCAATCAACCTACCAAAATAAGTGAAAATGTAAACAAAAAAAGTCTCGAAAAAAGCCCAAGCACGTGATCATAACGACCATGCACTGTTAAAAATATCGTGAAAAGTTACCTCTGTTTTTAAAGGCTATCTAATATCTAACCAATGAGAACGTTACATAAACACCTATGGAGCGTTCTCGTTGGTCAGAAAACAGATAGCCTTTAAAAAGAGAGGTAATTTTTCACGATATTTTTAACAGTGTGGAATAATTAGTATCCTATATCTAAGATAACGACCACAGAATTTTGTGGGTCAAGTGAGCGAAGACCGGGCGTAAAATTTGCTGCTGATCGGATTTATATCAGATCACGTGATACTTTTCAGGAATGCTTTGGATTTTGTCTGACTGCATATAGATAGGTATTCCTATCAGTGAGACATTGTTTGGAAAGGTAATGGTGTTATTACACGAGGGGTCAAAGACGCTTCAGATTCCGGGCGTCTCCATGTATTTCTATGGCTCCAGGGGAGTCGCTTGGAGCGCGAGCGTCTTTTTTCTGTCGGAGCATCTTTGACACCCGAAACGAGGCGACTCGCCAGTAGCAGCCAATCAAATGCTTGGAAATCTGATAATAGAAAAGCCTTTTCCGGAACAGCCAATGAAATGCTTGGAAAAGACGGGCCGTGAGGCGGCTGTTGTCACTAGACGCCTGGGATTCCAAGCGTCTTTGACTCTTGTAATAACACCATAAGAAGATTTAATCATTGGTTTCACCTGTTTTGAACCATAAAGTTACAAAACAATCAAAATATTTCGAAATTCCTTACTTTTTTAAGACCTACTCCATGAGGGATATCTCCCTGCTCCCGGGCAGTCCGATCTGCGTCGCTGAACCATAGATTAACATCCAAGATTGGACATTCCCATAGAGCATAATGGTAATGCGGATGCGATCGTAGCGCCATTAGTGACAACGGGGAAGAAACTCCCCATCCTTGTAGTATGCTTATTATTGAGTATCTACCTTATCGTGATCTTTCTTTTTTTAATGTTGCGTGTTTACGTTTTCGATAGAATCTTACACCGATACATGAACATAGAATAGACATTCTATTTTATATATCTAATATCTATTCTATGTTCATGCACGGATGTATGTTTTTTTTTTTTTTTTTTTTTTTTTTTTTTTTTTTTTTTACATGATTAGTGAACGGTTTTAAGTGCAACGAATACTAGGTAAAAATTTCGTCTTGAATGCTATATAACAAAAGCAATGGTGTAATATAAAAATATACGAAATGTTGAACTCTACAAGTCCCAGAAAATTTCATAATTATTCCCCTTTGGCAGGAAAATTTTTATAGCACGTGTTTTATAAATTTGTGAAGTTTAACGTATTAAACAATCGTTACAATAATCGTTTAAAGTTTATGCATTTTCACTTCCTTACAGATAAAATAAAGATATTGTTTTTAATGTAAATAACGTACAATCAATTCAATAATGTTTATAATATTAACATATAAGAAATAATAATAATAATATTACAGATAGGGAAAAATTCCTTTCGACAAATTTTTAGAATTGTATAAATCTAAAAGTTAAAAATAAATAGAGGTACTGACATTACACTCAATAAAATTTTATTCGATATGAATAAATTGACACAATACCTGAATTTGACTTTTTACAATTTAATCTTATAAACTTACATATTTGTATTCTTAACAGAATTTTCTGCGGCTTTCTTTTATATTATTAGTCTAATTATCATTTTGTAAGTTAAAAATGAACAATACAAGTACGGTAAAAAAAAGCAGCTAAATAAATAAAACAAGCATGAATAGAATATCGTCTGACACCTGCTTCGTTTTAGGAACGAATAGAATTCAAGCCATACAGGATAAACATATTTCTTCAACATAGGTAAATTTCGGAGGTTTGTTTGTTCTTCCCCCCTGCCAATAGTGACGCTAGTACTGTTGCCATTACAGATTTTGCCGTAAATGTCCATCTTGGTCCTTAATCTATGCGCTGAACAAGCTCTATGTTCATGCCACAGCGCCTAGAGTTCATACCGGTAGCGACAACCGACAACAAAAGATAACAATAACTGTTAATGTATAATGCTCCGGACCAACACTTTAACATACATCCAATCAAATGACAGAACCACGTGTGGATAGTGTGCCTCTATATGAGAGTGGCGACATATAATCACAGATTGTGCTTAGACAGACGCTTTTGTCCAAACTATGGTATTTTTTTTATCCCAGAACTTGTCTGGACGAGTTCGATTTGCAAGTTAGACAATGGACTTTAGTCCAAATCTGGGTTCAAGGCTGAAAAAAGTCACGTGATGCCGGTAATTTACCCAAAGAACTTCTAACTTATAAAAAGGGAGACTACTACTGCTTTCCGCATGAACTGTTTTACTGGCTGGAGAGGGTTTTTCAAATTAGGTCTACGGAGCCTTCCCTTCTGTACTAGTTTTTACCTTGACCAAGTGATCAAAACGTAGATGGAATATACTCCATATAACAAGCATTATCATAGCAATAACGGCAGATTCGGCAAGATGCTTGGTGGTTCGCTTTTGTCATTTGCAGTTTCAAATGAGTCACAAATCGACGATTGGAGGTCAAACAACTGCTGGAGGGCAGTTGTGATTGGTAGCCGAGAGGATTGTGAGTGTGGCTGGAGGTCAACCGAGCAGTTGTGATTGGTGGATGAACAGATCATCGGCTGATCGCATTTTGGACAAAAACAAATCGCCAAGTATCGTGGTGAGCCTAAAGTTATCGCTAATCTAATGTTTGCTAATTTGTCTCTCTCCTCTAATCGAATTCCGTCACTGTATTATCTATAATCGAAATTGACTACATCATGACAAACATAAACCATCTTATTCAGGATTGCAGCGTTCACAATGGAGGATATTCCATCTACGTTTTGATCACGTGGTCAAGGTAAAACTTCTAGCGTAAAGAAGGGAAGGCTCAGTAGACGTAATGAAAAACCCTCGCCAGCCAGTGAAACAGTTCATGCGGAAAGCAGTAGTAGCCTCCCTTCTTATCAGTTAGACGTCCTTTGGGTAAATTACCGGTATCACGTGACTTTTTTCAGCCTCGAACCCAGATTTGGAATAAAGTCATTTACTTTAATGGAGGATATTCCAAATCTGGGTTCGAGGTTGAAAAAAGTCACGTGATGCCGGTAATTTACCCAAAGAACTTATAACTGATAAGAAGGGAAGAGGGGCCTCGGTGGCCGAGCGGTTAGGACACCGCGCTGCCAGCCGCCAAGCATAGAGAGCGGCAGAGGAATGCGAGTTCGACTCTCGCTGGCTCCATTGCACACTCTTTGTGGAGCTCCCGGATGTAATTTCTCTGTGTTGTAAATTTCATTGTGCTATCTCGTCCCTGTATACTGACGATGACTTATAAGCGGACCTAGATGTCAAGCACACAAGTCAGATGTATGTGTTAACAACAATAAAGAAGGGAAGATACTACTGCTTTACCTCATGAACTTTTTTATTGGCTAGCGGGGATTTATATTACACGTCAAGGGGGCCTTCCCTTCTTTACGCTAGAAGTTTTTACCTTGACCACGTGATCAAAACGTAAATGGAATATCCTCCATACAGGAAGCAATCACAGGTTGGCTAGATGCAAAATGCTGTTAAAACACTAAAGCGGAAAGAATGAAGCTTTTCAAACGCTCCAAGAAATCATTTCATGTTACAAATCTCCAGAAAAATAAAGAAGAATTTTATTTGGAACTTAAAAACCAAACAAACCAAGTAGATTTATTAAGTGAAAGTTATTTTATTAAATCATTTTTGGAAATTTTCTGCAACTAGCGGTGATTGTTTTTATTCTTTCTTTTTGTTTCCAGTATTTTTTTTCTTTTTCAGATCTTTTATTAGATTTTTTATCCATGCTATATATTCTTCCTTTCCGTTTTAAGTTGAAAAAAAGTTTATGTTTAATAAACCAATGCAATACAATGTAATCAGGAGAAATTGTTCAAGTTAGAATCATTTTCTTTTCAGTAAAGAAAAAAATAGGCTTCATTTTATGATTCAAACATTTTGATTGCTGTGGACATAGGTGCAGAGCCAAGGGGGAAGGCGCTCCATTCAAACTTGCCACCACTTTTTCCGAATTTTTGCACAATTTAAGACAGAAATCCTGACTTTTAAAATATAGCTTTAGTTACTTTTCAGAAAAAATGGAGGGGAATTTGCCTGTGCTCCGCTATAAGGAAAGGGCAGCTGACGTCACTGTTGGTCGAATTACTGTGGAGCAGAAAGAAAAACCTGTCCGTTCTTTATGACTCCTACTATATACACATGAGCTGGGGAAATTTGATTGGTCTACGTTTAACAGGTCTCTGGTATGATTGGCCTACGTCGCCAAGACAATCACGCCTGCAATGATCGTTATCAGAGACGTCCTTAGAGAAAGCGAGGCCGGGTGCAAGAACTTTTGCGAGGCTCTTCACTTCCAAACTAGTCAAACCATTCCCAAACATGTTAATACCATACGAATGGACCCTACTCTCCCTTTGCGTTCGAGGTTGTGATTTCGGCAATGTTTCCCCAAAGCACGTGACCTCATGCAGTGGCGTACCCAGGATTTTATTTCGGGGGGGGGGGGGTGCTGACTTAAATTTCCATAATGTTCTATGTCTTATGAAACACGTTGAATTGTGTTATAAAGAGAAATAATTTTTGACAATAAGGCCGTAGCCAGAGAGGGGGGAAAGGAGGGGGGGGGGGGGGGGTAGGGATGATTCTGTTCTGAATTTCCCGTAAATTTTAGGTATGAGGTTCCATTGAAAAAAAAAAAAAAATCGGTCATCAGTCCCAAAATTTGGACTTAAAAAATGTATCGCGATTTTTGACAAATGGTGGGCGAAAAATATCAATTTCATCAATCGTTCGAAGAAAAAAAATCTCAAATTTCCTTAAAGGATCGCGGACAAAACCGGAATTTTGTCAAAGGGCTGCCGATAAAACGCGAATTTTGTCAAAAGGCCGTGAAAAAACGCAAATTTTGTCATAGGATATCGAAAAAAAGTCAAACGAGGAGGAAACGCGAATTTATTCTATTGACCGCTGAAAAAACAAAAATTTCGCCAAAGGGCAGCAGAAAGAAAGCTAACTTCGACAAATGATCGCGAAAAAAAACACGTGCTCTTTCAAAGGGCTGCGGAAAAAATGTGAATTTCGTCGAATGACCGCAAAAAGACCGTGAATTTCGTCAAAAGACCACAGAAAAAAAATCGTCAAAGGATCACATAAAAAACGCAAATTTCATGAAACAGACGCAGAAAAAGCGCAAATTTCGACAAAGAATAGCGAAAAAAGCGCAAATTTCGCTAAAAAGTCACTGAAAAACGTAAATTTCGACAAAGGATCGCGGAAAGAAACGTGAAATTCGTCAAATGGCCGCGGATAAAACACGAATTTCGGCAAAAGACCGCGAAAAAGGCTACGAATTTCGTCAAAAAGCAGCGAGAAAATGCAAATTTCAACAAAATATCGCGACGAAAACGCGAATTTCGTCAAAGAGCCGCGGAAAAACTCGAAATTCGTCCAAAGGCTGCGGTTAGAAACGCGAATTTGAATCACGACAAAGAGAAGTATCTCGCCAAAGGGTCGCGAAAAAAAGCAAATTTCGTCAAAGCATCGCAAAAAAAAAAAAAAATCCGTCAAAGGGTAGCGGAAAAACGCGAATTTTGTTGAACAAACTTGGAAAAAGCTGGAATTTCGACATTAATCGCGAAAAACGCGAATTTCGTCACAAAGTCGCGAAAACGCAAATTTTGACAAAGAATCGCGGAAAAAAAGCAAATTTCGACAAAGCATTGTGGAAAAAACGCGAACTTTCGTCCAAGGGCCACGGGATAAAACGCGAATTTCAAGATAGGATCGCGAGAAAAGGCACGTATTCCACCAGAGGGCCGCGGAGAAAAAGCGAATCTCGTCAACATATCGCAAAAAACGCAAATTTCGTCAAAGAGTTGTGGAAAAACACGAATTTCGTCAAACGGCCGCAGTTAGGATTGCGAAAAAAACACGTATCTCGCCAAAGGGTCGCGGAGAAAAAGCAAATTTCGACATAGGATCGCAAAAAAAACGCGAATTTCGTCAAAAAGACGCGGAAAAACGAGAATTTCGACAAATGATCGCGGGAATAAAGCAAATTTCGACAAGGGATCGCGGAAAAAACGGAAATTTCGACAAAGGATCGTGGAAAAAACGCAAATTTCGACAAAGAATCGCGGAAAAATGCGAATCTTGTCAAAGTGCCGCGGGAAAAAATGCAAATTTCGTCAAAGGAAGCGAAAAAAACGCGTATTTCGTCAAAACGCAGCGGAAAAAACTCAAATTTCGACAAAGAATCGAGGAAAAAGCTCAAAATTTCGTTAAAGGGCCCCTGAAAAACGCGAATTTCGTCAAAAAGCAGCGGGAAAAGCCCAGACTTCGACAAAGTGTCGCGAAAAAGACGCGTATTTCGTCAAAGGGCCTCGGAAAAACGCGGATTTCGTGAAAGAATCGCAAAGAACCGCAAATTTCGTCAAAGGGCGGCGGAAAAACGCGCATTTCGTTCAAGATCCACGGGAAAAAAACGTGAATTTCGTCAAAGCATCGCAAAAAACGCGAATTTCGTCAAAAAGACTCGTGAAAAGAGAGAATTTCGACAAAGGATTGAGAGAAAGCGCGAATTTCACCAAAAGCCGCGGAAAAATGGAAATTTTGACAAAGGATCGCGGAAAAAATGCAAATTTCGACAAAGGATCGCGAAAAAAACGCAAATTTCGACAAAGAGCCGCAAAAAAATGAAGCGAATTTCGTCAAACGATCACGGGAAGATGCGAATTTCGTCAAAGGGTCTTCATAAAAACCTGAATTTCATTAAAGGGTCGTGGAAAAAACACGGCGGTCTCTTTAGAAAAAGGCACATATACAAAAACTATGCTTATTAATACAGGTATAGTTTTTCAGCAGAAATAATATACTGAACTAACGTTTCAAAAGCCTGGTTAACCCGAACCCAATTTGCAGGAATGTACACTCAGCCTGAAATTGACCAGAAATGAAAACCGAAGTTAATGAAAACCAAGAAACAGAGTTAACCCAAACTGCAACAAAAATAATTAGTGCCGAGAAGGGATCCCCCGTTACCCCCTCTGCTGTAACCTTTCAGAAAATTTGCTGTGAATGTCAGAATTCTTTTTAAACTCAGAATCACCTACGGCTACGGGCTACGGGTCCGATCCTGAGGCCTCCCTACTCCAAAATAAGTTTAAAAGTGTTAATGGGTTTTATTTTATATACTTTCATTTAAAAGAAAGCCATTGTAACTTAAAATCTGTAAAATTGTTCCCCCCACTACTGAAAATAAAGTCTCCTTCACCTTCTTTGGGTATGCTGTGGTGTCTATGTAGACTAATATGGGACTAACGAGAATGATTAATCCGTGGTAAAACAGAACACGTAATAACAAATTTATCTCAAAGAGAAAGAAAAAAAATCAGCACCTTTTTCATTTCATTTTCGACTATTTCAAAAGGGGGACCTGTAACCCCAACAGCCCCCTCCCCCTCGTTGGATAAACTGTAGTGTAACTGTTCGCTGATATGGGACTAACCAGAATGGGTAGTTCTTTATACTGCAGATAACAAAGTTACAAATTTATCTCAAACAGAGTGAAAAAAATCAGCATTTTTTTTTCATTTCATTTTCAACTATTTTGAGAGGGGGCTGCAACCCCATTACCCCATTCCACTTCTTTGGGTATAATGTAGTGTCACTGTGCACTAATATGGAACTAAAGAGAAGAGAGCGGCTAGTCTGTTGAAGGGTAGGGTATAAAATACAAATTTATCTTAAATATAATGAAAGAAAACACAATTTTTTTCATTTCATTTTCGACTATTTTGGAGGAGGGGGCTGTAACCCTACAGCCCCTTTCACCTGTTAGGGTATAATGAGGTGTCACTGTGCACTAATATGGAACTAAAGAGGAGAGAGCTGCTAGTCTGTTGAATGGTAGGGGAAAAATACAAATTTATCTCAAGCAAAAAGAAAAAAAAACAAGCACTTTTTTTATTTCATTTTCGACTATTTTGGGAGGGGGCTGCCACCTCATTTGCCCTCTTTCATTTTTTTGCGTATAATGTAGTGTCACTGTGTACTTATATAGAACTAAAGAGAAGGGAGCGGCTAGTCTGTTGAATAATAGGAAAAAAATGCTAATTTATCTCAAACAAGAAGGAAACAAAAATCAGCACTATTTTTTCCATTTCATTTTCGACTATTTTGGAGGAGGGGGCTGTAACCCCATTAGCCCCTTTCACCTGCTTGTGTATAATGTGGTATCACTGTGCACTAATATGGAACTAAAAAGAAGACAGCGGCTAGTCTGTTGAATGATAGGAGGGAAAATATAAATTTATCTCAACAAAAAGAAAAAAAAATAAGCATTTTTTTCATTTCATTTTCGACTATTTTGGGAGGGGGCTGCAACCCTATTAGCTCCCTTCCATTTTTTTTAGTATAATGTAGTGTCACTGTGTACTAATATGGAACTTAAGAGAAGGGAGTGGCAAGTCTGTTGAATGATAGGAGAAAAAAGGGCAAATTTATCTCAAACAAGAGTAAGAAAAAAAAATCTGCACGATTTTTTCATTTCATTTTCGACTATTTGCGAGATGAAGGGGCTGTCATTCCATCAGTCCCTTTCCCCATCTTATAGTATGTTGTGATGCCAATGTGGACTAATATGAGGTTAACGAGAATGGCTATTTCGCTGAATGACAGAAGAAAAAAATTGGTTATAACATCTGATCTGTCATGTAGACAGCTCAACAGAATAAACCGCAGGTAAATGAAGTCCATATAAACGATGGGTACTTAGATAAACTATTATTTTAACACAATCAAACTGATTGGTAAAGCTATCATACGAATTGAATATTTCCACCTGAGCGAAAAAATGCCCAGCCTCGGGAATCGAACCCAGATCCTTGGCTTACGTGGCCAATGCTGTACCGTTTAAGTTAACTGGGCTGACAACCGGCGAACATATTTTGCTCAGATAACCTTATTGGTAATAACACCTGGTCTGTCATATAGAATCAATCGTAGTCACAATCAATTCGTATGATAATTTTACCAATCAGTTTGATTGTGTTAAAATAATAGTTTAGTTAATACCAGTTAAACTGGGTTCTTTTATTCATCTACCAGAAAATTCGAATACTAACTTTTGCTTTCTATTCAGAATATTATATGCTAACTATTCGGAAATTCTGGTTGGAATTCACTAAATTGGCAACATCCTACAACGCAATCACCATTTGAAAAAGCTCGCATGGTATACACAGTGGTGCACCAAGGATTACTCTTTTTTGTGTGGGAAGGAGGGTAGCATGTTTTATCAGAGGTTTATATAGACTTGGGCTAATTTCCTTTCATAATGCTCTTAGTCAAAGGGTTAATCGATTAAATTACTCGATCAGCCCACACTCAATTATTATGGCAGTGAAGAATTTGATAAAGATTAGATTAAACTTTTGATCTTAAATTTTATTCTTTATTTAATTGTAACCTGATTAAAAGTTTTCATTTAGTTAGCAAATATTAAACGTTAGTATTTTTAAGTTATTAAAAGAATTAAAAAATAGAAAAAAATCTGAGTAAAAAGCAAACTTTCCTAAAATTTTCTGTTACCTAAGAGCCTTTAAAAAATTAATCTTTCATGATTTTTGGACATTTTAAATCTTTTATTCATTTTTAGTCTTTTTAAGTCTTTTTAGACATTTTAAGTCTTTTTGCCTCAAGGTCTGGGGTTTCAGATCCTGGCTTCCCCGTCGTGTTTACGCGATAGGACATACGTTATGCATGAGGTAGAGGTCTGTACAGGGCGGAATATCTAAGCCCGGACCGGACAGAACAAAAGCTACCTTGGGACGGCCCCGTGTGAAAAATTAAAGTTCGGCTCGGGCTGGGCCCAATTATATTTTCAGTGTTCACGGCCAAAAATCAGTAAACACAGGCCTGGCCCGTGCAAAAATCAATTAAATCAGGCTGGGTCCCACCCGACTCAATTTCGACAAAAAAATTCCAATTAAGATTTATTTAAAGTACATATTTAAGCTATGTACATATTTAAGGAAATTTTTTACAGTATATTTTAGACTACTATGTGTTCGCAAGACAGAAAATGGACAATGGTAACGTTAATGATTTAGACGCTCAGACTTTTCAACGTTCAAATAAATATTCATTAAATAAATTATGTAGTTTAGAGTAAAAGAAAAAAAGGTTAAAACATCATATATTTTGAAGCATATAACAAATAGATTTTCGAAAATATTTCTCTGTAATTTATTAAAGCTGTTCTCAAATCCAAAGGAGCTACTTTCTGACACATTTCTGAATACATTTTCCTTCGGAAATGCATAAAATTGGCAGGGGTCTTATTCAGAAACTGTGTATTCGAATGGCATATTCTATTTTTTGGTAAAGTCAAAAGCTCTTTCAGAAAAGAAAACTGTCAAAGATGGTATTATGAATCGAATTTCCGGACGCGAAAGATGAAAATCTGTCATCACATGACAAGAATCGAGTAAAACTCGTTAAGTAATTTATTTATAAAAAAAATGGAAAATGCTAATTGATTACTAATCGCTTCAATAGTCAGACCTGTCAATTTTATGCCTTTACAGTTAAAAATGAGTCAGAAAATGTGTCGGAAAGTTTCGTATTGTTGAGCAGGGAATTTGATAAACAATTTTAGGTATATTTCTAATGATTCCGTTAACAGAAGATTGTTATCTCTATTACTGTTTTTACAAATCATATAGCCGGCCTGAGACACCCTGGGAACAATTAAATCCAGTTCCGCCGGTCGGGACTATGTAGAGAAAAAATATAAGCCTGATCCCGGCAAGGCTGGAGTCTGCTGAAAAAATTAAGAACTGTCTCAGACACGATGTAACTGTCCGATGCCGATCTTTACGCTGGGCATGTTATATTTCTGTATTGATGTTGTAAAACCAGCATCGGCTCATGCAGCACATTTATACTTATTCTCGCGAATGTCACATCCCTTAAAAATAGTTCATATTTTATGGGCTTCATTTAAATTTTTATACGGGGCCGATAGGCCCGCTTAATTTTTTATCGGGCCGGAGGGCCCATATATTTATTTATTTATTTTGTCGGACATGCCCTGGCCGTTAAAAAATTGTCCTAATTCTTCCGTCTCGGCTCGGCCCGTTTAAAGATTTGCCTTCATATTGCTAGCTGCGGTACTGGCCTTGGGCCAAGCCCGGTCCCGTGCAGACCTCTAGTGAGAGGACAAAAACATCGATATTCGTGTAATTAAGGAAGAAAGTTGATTACACAAGAATCTACTTTGTTACATTACAAATAGTCATTGAAATAATAGTGAGTAGTTTGTCAAAATCATCAGCAGCACCAAACTCTTAACAAGTAACATTCAGTTCATGCGCCTGTTCAGACTGGTGCTGCTGTCGATGCAAAAGTATAACAATAGTATAGATTGAATATATAAGCTACAAACATTCTATTCTTTTCCAGGGGCGCCATTTCAGAATTTTCTTGTGGTGGTGGTGGTGGGGGGGGGGGGCAAAGCTGTCTTTGAGGACAGTGGCATAGCCAAGGGTAGGGTGGGGTTCGGTGGCGGGGGGGGGGGGGGGGGAGCCTGTACTCTCTCCCATCAAAACGAAAACCTATAAAAAATTCCGTTTTAAGCATGGTTTTTTTTTAATCTTAGCGGGTATAATTTCAAGATAGTGACTAAAATTTTTTCCGTTTAAGACAGTATTCTATTATAGACAGTTTCTCTTTTTACAAGTATTCTTAAAGGCATTTAAAACATCCTTTGTATAGTATACCTCTGAAGAGTATAGGTATATTACATTTATTGTAAAACTTGCAAATACGAAACCTGTCAAAAAAAGAATTGTTTCGCAAATGGAAAAAATAATTAAGTTTCTATGAAAAAAGCACTATATAATTATACTTGCTAAGAAGGGTACCTGTCTGAAACTGCGATTTTTTTTTTTTTTTTTTTTACTTTGCAGACTTTATGGACAGGACAGGGAGTCATTTAATAAGTTTCTTAGAGTGGGGAGAGGAGGCAAGATTTTGTTTCAGGGGAAGGGTTTGAAATAGGATGCCATTCTTAACATTTTCGTAAGCATGGGATTCTTTAAGAAATATTTTTAACACTTTCCAACACAGTTGAAAAGTGAATTGGGTTTGTCTGCCCGTCTGGTCATGCTCTAACTCACGTAAATATACTCGGATTAACGCGTAATTGATATATGTTATTAATGTTTACAATGGAATGTTCGGTATTCAAAATGAAGTGTGTATCATTCATAGTTCATTTACAGGAGGACTCAAAAGTATTCCGTTAGATTATCGTCTATCGGGTAAAATCATTTGCGGTATATTTTAATATTGTTGTATTACAGTATTTAAACACAATAACATTTATATACATTATTGAGGTGTACTAAAAGATGACTACTACATATAATGTTATGTTTAGCACTTACAGTTCACGTCCAGGAGAACTCACAAGTATTCCGTTATATTATAGTCTATGAAGAAAGAATATTTGTGACGTATTTTAATAATGTTACTCCGTTACAAACATAATGAAATTGATAAAAATTTCTGAGATGTGCTAATTAGAGATGAGTTTGGGCTCATTTTTCAGAGCCCGGGGCCAACAATTTTAAATCCGAATCCGAAAAAGTTTGTGCCATCAGATCCCGATTCCGATAGTATACACGGAAAAAAAAGGTTTAACAAAAATGCATATTTAAAAGCTGTTCTAAATGTAATAGATCTCATTTTTTAACAACTGTTAATCTCTAGCACATAATTAATTTTATGAAATTTACATTAAATCTTATCAAAAGAGACGTTTAGTGTCAAATAGAAATATACTTCCCTAAAAAGGTTTTTAAATTTTTCTCCCGCAACAAGTAGGTATTAGAGATGAGTTCGGGTTCACTTTTCGAAGCCCGGGCCCGCCCGAACCCGACGATTTTAAATCCGAGCCCGCCCGAGCCCGATACCGAAAATGTAAACCGAAAAAAAAGTTTAATAAAAATTGCATAAAAGTTGTTCTAAATGAAATATCTCATCCCTAGCACATAATTAGTTTTATGACATTTACATTTAATCTCATGAAAAGATGTCCCTAAAAAGATTCTCATATTTTGCCATATTTCGGCTAGATTGTCAAATAATAAAATAAAATAAAATAAAATAAAATAAAATAAAATAAAATAAACGATCCAATTTTAAAATATTCTACTATTTTGGTGCCTTAGCGTGAATGATATAAATCTGCAAATATTGCAAATTTCTTTTAAAATAGCTGTGATGTTGTAACATTAATCAATCAAAAACATTCTCATAACATGTTAATATCCGCTTTATCTCTTATACAGCTAATAAATATTCCTTTCAATGTTCACCAAATTATCAACTGTTAACAAAATAAAGCAAGGAAAAAAAAATCAACTTTCTCACCCTCGTTAACGAACAGTAAAGTTAAATGCTTTTATTTCCGTTCACCAATAAATAAAACTATTTTTTTATCATTTTCTTTTATTTTGTGCAACAACCTAAACAGTTACTGATACTTCGCTTTCATCATTCTTATGAAAATAACATCAAAATGATTTCTTATGGAAAATGCAATTTTCAACCCAGGCGATAGAGAAATTGGCGATAACAGACAGATGCCTCATTTATTTATTGAACCACAGAAAACTGAAAGTTAAATGATTATTATAAAAGAGTAATTAAATTACTTTTACAAGAATAACAGCTTTTTAACAGAGATAAAAATAAGGAATACTGAATTTATTTTAAAAATATAAATAAATTTTAGATATTAACACACCTTAAAAAGCATTAACAGAATAATATAGGGAACACAAGAAATTTTGATGATTATATATTAATATATTACTTCTTATATTTTTTTTAAAGTTTTTTTTCCATACGGGAATAAATAAAATTTTCAGGTAAAAAAAAGTGAGCCCGAGCCCGTCCGAGCCCGAAGGCTGGTATGAAAATCGAGCCCGAGCCCGTGTCGGGCCCGGGCTCGGGCTCGCACTCTCGGGCCCGGGCTGAGCCCGTCTCATCTCTAGTAGGTATCTTTGATGGACACAATAATGAAGAGCGTTTTATGTATAAATTAATGAAATTTGCAGAAATTATGATTTATATGACGAAGAATCGAACAGCGTTTTCTGTTTCCTATAAAAGGTGTACATCTTTCGCATTTATCATGGCTTTGAAAATCAGTTTAAATTATAAATTTGACACCGTTACCGAAAAGATCCGATGCTTTTATAGAAAAAGAGGAAACGCTGCTTGATTGCTTTCAATCGGGAATAACAACACATGCCAATTTTATCTACTTACGTATGAAAGTGTCCCGTAAGGCATGGTGACGTCACAGCGACGTCGTTGTGAAGTCACACTGTGATTTTGTGACCGTCGATGTGACGTCACGTGACGTGGATGTGATGTCATAGTGACTAAAATGCGAGGTCGTTATGGCCGTTTTAGAGGTCGTTTGTGACGTCACATTGTGACCACTCTGTGAAGTCACGGTGTGACAAATTTGTGAAAAGTGTGTCATTTGTGACTATTTTGGCATTAACTTTGTGACGAACCTGTGACGAAAGTGACAATGCTTTGAAGTCACACTGTGACCAATTTGTGAAATATGTGTCATTTGTGACGAACTTGTCATAAACTCTGTGATGATTTCAAATGAAAATCAAATTTCAAATTAATTGCTTAAAAGGCGCAAAGGCGAGCTAGTGAAAAAGATTCCATGCTGGAACTGGAACCCGGGCCATCAGTATAGCGCACTGACATTCTACCGACTAAACCACATGGAACGATACCCAGCCTGGAAAATTTCTCACTATTACATATTGGCTACAAACGCAGCACAAGATGGAATATTTATCGTGAGCCACCGACATGGGGCAAACACGAAACTTAATTAAATCCAGCATCGATTGAAACTATATTAATAATTGGAAATTTTTCCAGAGGGAAACATTCACCTTGCATACAGTATTTCAAATGAAAATCAAATTTCAAATTAAAATTGCCTTTTAAGCTATTAATTATGGGGGGGCATGCCCCCCCCAGCCCCCCTCAAATGGCGCCCCTGTTCTTTTCTCGAGTATCCATAACTTGCACTGAACATTTTATTGACAAAACACTTTACATTTTATAATAGTTTTGGAGGTCGTAAGTTCTGAATAAAAGGCCTTTCTTTCATATAATAGTTCTCAAAAATTATTTTAATTTAAAGTTAATTTCAATTGAAATATATTTGTAAGAGAAAATGAATTCTTCTTACCTGTATGGGAGAGAATGCGGGCTCTTCGGAGTTTCACAGCTTTCTTTATATCACATGAAAAACTGAAAAATGTAATTTTATTAAATGAAGAGTGTGCTGATTCGTGAGTAGCTGAAATGACGTACACTTGTACTGTAGAGAACTTATCTAAATTTAATATGAAAACAGATGATTAAAATATGTTGCACAATCTTGAGTAAATATATAATGTAATACAAAATTTGAGATTATCTGGGTTAGAATTTGATTGCATTCTTTGAGAGCTGAACATAGCTTCCCATAAAAATGAATGCGAGAGAAAAGGACAGAAAAGTTACGTCTTTAACACACTGTGCTACACCCAGATCTAATTAGATAAAAAGGGCTACATTAGTACAGGCACGACGCCCGTTCAACAGTTTTAATTTTACAAAAGAAACGGTGATCTAAGCTGAAAAATCATTGTCTATCGAAAGTTCAATTAGGGTATTTTGTTCTTAATGTCCTTCACCTTTTCTTTGGCGCTGCCCTCTATGAGGACTAAACGAAGATAAGATATTGTTGTTTGAGGTGGAATTTCAGTTCCTTAGGGTTGTTGAATAATTAGTCTGGATAGAGGCGACACCTAGCTGCATTCCCCACAATTAACATATTTCACAAACGAAACATATGCGACGTTATTCTTTCCACCCCCCCCCCACCCCCCACCCCCCTTTTCGTTTGAGCCTTGTGGTGGGAGAAGTTGGAGTTGATTCCTCAGTTTCTCAAAATGAGGTTTAAAGGATTGGTTTGTTAAGGACATCGGCGATCATTCTTTTTGAAGGACAGTATACTAGTGTAATGACACCGTTTTCCTTTAAGTGTCTCACATTGTGGTACTTGATGTCCACATGTTTCTCCCTAGATTGGTGTTTCTCATTATCTCTCAGCTTTATACATGCGGTATTGTCTTCGCATATTGTAATCGGTAAAGTCTGGTGTAACCCCAAGTCTTTTAGCAGATTAATTATCCATTGGACTTCTTGAGTCGCGTTCGAAACAGGTATATACTCTGCCTCTGCGGTGGACAAAGCGACGCAGTTTTGTTTTCTTGATGTCCAGGACAGGAGATTGTTCCCTGATTTTAATACATTCCCGGTTGTGGACTTCCTGTCTTCTCGATCTCCTGCCTAGCCCGAGTCACAGTAGACTGTTAGTATGGGTGGCTTTTCCTTGTCTATGATTAGTCTTAAGTACTTTGTAGTTCGCAGATATCTGATTATTTTTTCCACTGCATCCCAATCAGCCTTTCTGGGAGTTTCGTTTTTCCTTCCCAGAATGTTAACCGTAGCAGCTATGTCTGGTCTGGTCAACGTGGCTACGTATACGAGTGCTCCCACTGCCTGCCTATATTGTTTGTTATCATTTAGCGGTTCACTGTGTGGGTCTATATTGAAATAATCCGTGCTCATGTGTGTGTATGTTGGTTTAGAGTTTGACAATTTAAATTTTTCCGCTATTGCATCGATTTTATTTTCTTGGTCTAGCTCAAGGTTTCCGTTGTGTAGCCTTTTAATATTTATCCCAAGAAATTGTGATACCTCCCCAAGATTCTTTATTTCGTATTCCTTAGATAACTCCGCTTGTATATTGCGCGTGTTTTCTTCGCTTGCAGCGACTAAAATGTCGTCTACATATACGATTATATAGGAAATGTCCCCATTTTCATTCCTCTTATACAAGCACTGATCTGAATCACACTCTCTAAAATTTAAATTTCTTAACGACTTATTGAATTTTATGTACCAAGCCCTCGCGGCTTGTTTGAGGCCATATATTGCTTTTCTTAGTTTGCATACCTTTTCTTCCTCCCCCTCTACTATATATCCCTCGGGTTGAGTCATTAGGACTTCCTCGTCCAAATCTCCGTGTAAGAATGCTGTCTTTACATCGAGGTGAGTAATTTTTAAATTTTTATACACGGCGGCATTCAGGAAGCTTCTGATTGTGGTGTGCGCTACCACTGGTGCATATGTTTCATCGCAGTCGCTTCGTACTTTTGAGAGTAACCTTTCGCGACGAGTCGCGCCTTGTGCCTCTCTACCTCTCCGCGGGCATTATATTTTGTCTTAAATGTCCATTTGCACCCTATGGTGCGTTTTCCTGGTGTGGGGTTCACCAGTTCCCAAGTATTATTTTTCTTTAGTGACCTAATTTCCTCATTCGCGGCCTCAATCCATTTCTTTTTAATTTTAGCGTCTCTGATGTTGTTTACGTCTTGCCAGTTTTTCGGATCTTGTACTTTACAGATATTCGCGCTTATTCCGAAGCGGTCAGGAATCTGTTGCTTCTTAGTGATCTCCGCGGTTCTGCAGTGCTTTGCTGCGGAGTATTGTTTTGATTTTGTTCGTCATTATTTAGCTCAATCTCTACTGTTTCAGTAGGTGTCTTCGCGTCATTTTTGTTTTCGTCATCTTCATTTACTCCGTTCTCAAAGAATTTTACAGTTCGCGATATTATTACGTTGTTTCCCCCTGTGTGTATTCTGTACCCTTTGCTTCGGTTATCGTATCCTAATAGAATACCTTGAACGGCCTTTTTGTCAAATTTGGATCTCTTCGATTCCTCGACATAGGCATATGCCTTACATCCGAAGGTCCGTATATTCGATAAATTAGGTTTCCTGTTATTCCACAGCTCGTAAGGCGTTCTATTGTTTTCGTTTGCCTTGGTGGGCAACCGATTTATCAGGTATGTCGCTGTAAGTAAGGCCTCGCCCCAAAAGTGATTTGGTAAATTCGCGTCAGATAACATGGTGCGCGCCACCTCGACTATAGTTCTATTTTTACGTTCGGCAACGCCGTTCTGCTGGCTACAATATGGGACGCTTAACCGATGTTCTATGCCATTTTCTGTCAGATAATTCTCAAAACTGTCTCCTAGATACTCCTTCGCGTTATCGGATCTGATCGCTTTTATAATTTTTCCGAATTTGTTCTTCGTTAGCGCTACACATTCTTTAAGTTTTGTTATCGCTTCTGATTTATGCGAAATCAAATATATCATTGTAAATCGGCTATAGTCATCGGTAAAGGTTATGAAATATTTTTTCTCACTGAATGTTGGCGTTCGCATCGGCCCGCATAAATCTGAATGAACCAAATTTAATGTTTCCTTTGATCTGTTTGTGGCGGATTTGGGGTAGGGTGCGACTGATAGTTTGCCCTCAATACATTCTTTACAAACAGTTTCATGTTTATAATTGTGTATTTCTATACCCTCGGCTAGTTTATGTTTTGTGAGATATTTTATTGCTTCGAAATTTTTATGTCCTAGCCTCTTGTGCCAAATGGATATGCAATTTTTATTGTCACAAGATGTTTGTGTTTGCGCGTTATATCCGTAGTCATTTTTGTGTTCTAACTCATATAAATTATCATTTAATTTTTCCGTTAAAATTGTTTGGTTATCTTTTACGAATGAGGATTTCTGTTTTTCAAATATTACCTTAATATCATTCTCTGTGGCTCTTTTGACAGATAAAAGGTTGCTTTGCAATTCGGGACAATATAATACATTTCTGAGAGTTATGGACTTTTGTGAGTCTGTATTTATGTTTACGTCTTCCAGACCCTGTGAACATAGCCGCTTTCCGTTCGCTATGGTTATTTCGCCAAAGTTTCCTGGCATAAAGTTTTGTAGGTTCTGCTTCGTAGCTACGACATGCCTTGTGCATCCAGAGTCAATAATGAATGTATCTGCTGTCGATGTTTGTGCTCTGTTCACAGTAACAGGTTCGTTTTCAGGATTTTTTTCTTCTGAGGATTTGTTATCACTGGGGGGAATCAAGCTTTTTTCATTGTCACTATCTACAGCTTTGCTCCCAAAGCAAAAATTTGAAGTTTCCTTGGGGTTATTTTGGGCATTTTTGTGACTGTTTGTGTTATTCCTGTAGTTATTTGAATTATTGAATGGTTTGCTCCTATTCCACTCATTCCTCGCGTAGTTATTATGCTGGTTTTTATTTTTTAGATGGTAACACTCATTTATTATGTGCCCCTGTTTTTCACAGTATCCACAATATTTTTTAATTTTATTTTGTTTGTTGGTTATTTTGTACGCAGTTTCACGCGTGCGTGGATTTGTTCCTTGGTTTTCATTCCAGTGTCTGTATTCGTCAGACAGTTTATTCTTGACGAATTCAAGGGTTAAATCGCTCTCATTTCGGGCTTCAAGACCAATAATTAAGGGGTCGTAGGACTTTGGTAGGCTGCACCATAAAAATGCCACTATGTGAGTCTCGGGGATTTCTTCCCCAGTGGCATATAATTTGTCTCGCAGTGTTAATATACTATTGATATGTTTATTCATATAGCCACCGTCGCATAGTTTCTGCGAGTACAATCTTCTTAACAAAAACAATTTAGAGGATAAGGTGGATCTTTGGTGAACTTGCTTAAGGGTATCCCAGATTGTCTTTGCAGTTTTTAAATGCTTACTATGGACAATCTGAGAGTCATCTATGAACAGATTTATTGTAGCACGGGTTTTGGCACCTTTTTTTGCGCCAAGAGTCATCTGGATTTAGTGGGGGTGTTTCGACAACGTAAGTGAATAAATAGTCCCTAGTGATCAGCATTTCTACGCGAAATGCCCAAAGATCGTAGTTGTTATTAGAAAGTTTCTCTACCAGAGATATTTCCTTTGCTGTAGAGATTGCCATAGCTAAACACGAGATGCTACCCTACGTTTTTCAATTATCTATATTTTTATGCGTATTGTATATATATATATATTCTTATTAATGTCGCACTATCATACGCAATATAATATTAATGTCTATATAATGTTTCTTTATATTCTTGAAATATTTCTTATTATCAACAGGTCACTTTATATTTATAATATATTCAATTTTTTTCATACATATATTTTCAATATTGTATCACTTTATATATATAATATGTTCAAAATTTTTTTTTCGTATATATATTTTCAATATTGATCAATATTATTCAATTTATTATATTCAATATAATCAATATCTATTTCAATAATACTATATTCAATAACAATCAATATTATTTTATGGCCCTTTTTTTTCTCACATTCTCAGTACTTCATAATCTAATAGTTTTGGA
This sequence comes from Maratus speciosus, assembly GCA_963932465.1. Classification (NCBI taxonomy): domain Eukaryota; kingdom Metazoa; phylum Arthropoda; class Arachnida; order Araneae; family Salticidae; genus Maratus; species Maratus speciosus. The sequence continues at coordinate 57,436,469 of OZ010787.1, forward strand.
GGTCGTAAGTTCTGAATAAAAGGCCTTTCTTTCATATAATAGTTCTCAAAAATTATTTTAATTTAAAGTTAATTTCAATCGAAATATATTTGTAAGAGAAAATGAATTCTTCTTACCTGTATGGGCGAGATTGCGGGCTCTTCGGAGTTTTACAGCTTTCTTTATATCACATGAAAAACTGAAAAATGTAATTTTATTAAATGAAGAGTGTGCTGATTCGTGAGTAGCTGAAATGACGTACACTTGTACTGTAGAGAACTTATCTAAATTTAATATGAAAACAGATGATTAAAATATGTTGCACAATCTTGAGTAAATATGTAATGTAATACAAAATTTGAAATTATCTGGGTTAGAATTTGATTGCATTCTTTGAGAGCTGAACATAGCTTCCCATAAAAATGAATGCGAGAGAAAAGGACAGAAAAGTTACGTCTTTAACACACTGTGCTACACCCAGATCTGATTAGATAAAAAGGGCTACATTAGTACAGGCACGACGACCGTTCAACAGTTTTAATTTTACAAAAGAAACGCTGATCTAAGCTGAAAAAGCATTGTCTATCGAAAGTTCAATTAGGATGTTCTGTTCTTAATGTCCTTCACCTTTTCTTTGGTGCTGCCCTCTATGAGGACTAAACGAAGGTATTGTTGTTTGAGGTGGAATTTCAGTTCCTCAGGGTTGTTGAATAATTAGTCTGGATAGAGGAGACACCTAGCTGCATTTCCCACAATTAACATATTTCACAAACGGAACATATTTGACGTTATTGTTTCCAACATTTTATAAGTAAACATTTTTACACATATAAATTTTATTATGAAAATTTTTATGATTTGCGTTACTCACAAAAAATGAATGATAAATATTTTGCCTTTTTTTCGGGTGCGAGGCCTTCCTAGGCGCGAGGCCCTGTGCGGCCGCACCTGTCGCACACCCCTAAGGACGGCTCTGATCGTTATGACAAAAATGTAGTTCATAGATTGATTGACGGAAGTGTTTGCCTGCAAACATGCCCTTTCTTTATACCCTGGCGCTACGTATATGGTTGTGGAATCTCAAACGACAAAAATAAAAAATATATTTAAAAAAAATCTTAAATATGTAATAGCTCGGCTTAGTTCAGCTGTGGCCTGCGGGTACAATTATTAACAAATATTAGATTATTGTAATCTCCGCCTTATTTAATTATTAAAATAATCGCAGAATTCTGCAATTAAAAAAAGCTAATAATACTATTCGGAAACAGTGGTGAAAATTAGTGTGGTACCTTCTTGTCACACATTGGACTAGGTTTCTAGGTTTGTGTAGCAAATTCCTTTAAAGTGTTAAGTCTTTTTATAACTTGTATTGTTTATACTGCCGATTGTCTGACGTCTAAGCCCATTCTTGTAGAAGCTTTTACTAAATTTTCTTTTTTGACAGTTTCAGGAATATATACAAGCGAAGAACTAGGGTCGGTAAAAATGTAAAAGTTGTGGCTGCGATATTTATAAAATTTAAGTTTTTGCATAGAACAATCATAGGTGCCTAGGTAATTTCAATACCAGTATTTCAAAATAGTGATCGTAGCCAGGGCCTGATTATCGTCGGGGTAAATTTCCACAAATAAACTGAAATTGAAATTTTTGGCTTATTAACCCTTTCAGGGGCAGAGCACTTCATTGCTAAAATGTTGAAATAAATGAATGGCACCGGAATTTACGAATAAATTTATTTCGAAATTAGAGAAAGCCATATTTCATGTATATAATAAACCGAAATTTTTGTAATCAAAATTCTGGTCCCAATGTGGCATTTGGGAATTAAAATTAAGTGGTTTCATAAACATACCACTGGCCCTGAAAGGGTTAACCCTCTAATGCGCATAGTAGAATCCGTGCCACCGAAATACTCAAGGCCAGAGGACACGAGTTGTGACGTCATCACTAATCGACCGACTTCTCACTAGTGTTGGAATTCACACTGGAAAATTTTGAATAGCAATTTTCTTTTACTTTATTTGTGGAATATCTATCATCTTATAAAATGATAATAACTATTTAAACTTACTGGTGAGAATTTGGAATCCCTCAATAAAAAATCAGCAAAATGTTACACAGTGGATTTCCGCTTCTGACTAAACTTTTATTTAGGGATTCCAAATTTTCACCAGTAAGTTTAAATAGTTATTTTTGTTTTATAAGATGATGATAGATATATATTACACAAATAAAAAAAGAGAAAATTGCTATTCAAAAATTCCCGGTGTGAATTCCAACACTAGTGAGAAGTCGGTCGATTAGTGATGACGTCACAACTCGTGTCCTTTGGCCTTGAGTATTTCGATGGCAGTGATAGAATGCGCTTCAGAAATTGCGTAATTCAGAGAATCGGAAATCATACCAAAAAATGTAAATAGTAAATTTCAGTTTATTTAAAAACAAAATGTCTGTTATGAATAAATGAAAAAAATTGTATTTTAAATTTCTGGTGTGAATTGTGAATACGGAATATGTGAATAAAAAAATCCACTAAATGGGGAGCACTGATGGTAGCATAAATGCTACCATGAGCATTAGAGGGTTAAAGCTCATCATTAATGCAAAATTTCTGTCGGAAATAAGGCAAACACTTATATTCATTTTTACTTGTGGAAGTTTCCCCCGCCTGTAATGAGGCCTAATCTCAGAATTATGAGATTAGATAAAGTTAATATTCTTAATTGAAAATAGTGGTAAAAAATTCAATTACTAGTAGGCACTCTATGGACGGTATGTGACGGCATCAATTATTATACTCCTCGGACGATAAATTGGACATTAGCTTGAAAGATTTCGCGATTCTTCGGCAGAAGAAAGTTTCTACAGACACAAACTCTGCAGGAAATGCATTATTTAATTAAAAAACTAGATTCTGTTAGTTGCTAGTAGTGACTTATTTGGGTCAATCTCCCAAACGTGTACATTTTCAATAGAAATTTTGCCCGTAAAATTTTTTTGTATTTCAAGACAAATGTTATAGTTTTTAGAAACTTATCACTTGCTGTAAATAAAAATCACCAATGACCCAGCAACATATTATATATTTTTATCAGAAGCACAATTTTTTTTTAATTAACCCTTTATATGTGGCTGAAATGTTGAAAAGATTCACTGCCACCAGAATCTACATACAGATTTATTTGAAAATAAAATGCGACTTTATTATCAGCAGAATTATAAAAACAAAAGATTTTACTAAACCTTCCGGTGCAAATCGACCAGTTTTCAATAAAAATTAAGTGGTAAGTATGTTACCATTGCCCGATAAAGGGTTAACATCATTCACGGATATGAAAGTTATGCTACAGTTAATGTTTGTGTAGTGCATAAAAAACTATTTATTTTATTAGATATATAACTAAGGTTTCAATTATATATAATAATGCATAATGAATTTATTTGGAATGATTATAAAAAAACACAAAAAAATCATCTCCTATCTGGTTATTCAATATGTTATTCTATATGTTATTCAATTCTTCTTTTTAAAATTTTTGAAACAACCTTTTTTGATTTACAGTCATTGTAAATTCTTGTTAAACATTTTTCTCTGAAATATACATTTTCAAAATTAGGAGATTCACGGAGGTGAAGAACATGCTCTATATATTAACCTACATAATTATTTTTTTGAAAAACTTTTTTTGTTCTTTAAATCAACATCTGTTGATAAAATTACGCAAGCAATATATAAGCAAATATCTTAGTGTTGATTTAGTTACCTTGAACTACAGTTCACGGAGGTGAGAATCTTCAATAACCATCGTTGTTTTTTTATAACAAATTCTAATACTTGAGTATAAAAGCAAATTTCTGACACATAATTTAACTACAGCAAACATACTGACTAACTTTAGTATCATGGGAAACAAAATATGATGATAATTTTGCCATTTTGTAACGTGAAAATGCAACTTAACACATTCACGCAGGCGCGGAGGGTCACACTCGACTTTCTCAGAGCTGCCAAGTCTTCGGCTTTTTGGATACCAGTATTTTAATACAAAAATGTTGTTTTATTTAATTAGAACAATTGGATGATTTAAAGGAACAACATTTTCTCTAAAATAACAGTAGTGTACAAAAGCCGGAGACTTGACATCTCTGAGACAATCGAGTGTGACCCACCGCACCGGCGCGAACGTGTTAATGTTTGGTTCATGGAGGTGAGAATTTATTGTGTGACACTCATTTCGTACTCAGAAAACAAACAAAAATACACAGTTAGTAATTAACTATGCTAAGTTACTTTGCTCTTGTGATAGTAGTAGATAGAATAATTATTATGTAACTATTTTATTTTCAATTAAATTAGTAATCAAACATTTTCCTTAGTAACATTCACTGTAAAAAAAAAAAAAAAAAAAAAAAAAAAAAAAAAAAAAAAACGGACTAAAATAGGGAAATACTACTGGCAATCTAGACGCCAGTACTATTTCGGTATTTTAACGGAACATTTTCCCGGTAAAAAAACAGAAAAATTTCCGTTAAATTACAAAAAAAACGGAAAATTTTCTATAATTTACGGGAAAAAGTCCCGTTAAAATACGGAAATAGTACTGGCGTCTAGATTGCCAGTAGTATTTCCGTATTTAAGTCCGTTTTTTTACAGTGTTGGGTGAGTGACATGACACAGACGTGACATCTCACATACTGTGTACTAAGAAATAAAAAATATAAAGTAATTATAATAAATGTATGCACACAACACATTTAGTCTTCTTTCACTTTCAATAGAAAACATAAATCAATTCAAAAATGTCCATGTCAAATGCTGAAAAATGCTTTGTGAATGGAATAGTACTCTTTTTGGAGAATGACCCGTTTAAGCCTACACTGAGCAATGATGCATATATATGAAACAATTAAAATTTGACCTTCGATAAATAAATTCAGTTCCCGGTTACCAAATAAAAATATTCTTCCTATGCCGTCGGTACCATGTCAAACTATCCAATATGAAAAGATTGTTGCCAGTGGGCTATTTTTTCTAATTCAGATTCCTTGATTGGCATCACTTTTTTGAAATGGTAAAATTCCCTTATTTTCGCCTTAATTAGTATGTCATTAAATAAGGCGAATTTTGCTATTTCAAAAAAGTGGTGCCAATAAAGCAATCTGAATTAAAAAAAGTAGCCCACTGGCAACACTGTTTGCATATTGGATAGTTTGACATGGTACCAACGATGTAATCACAGAAGCCTGCTATTTATTAAGGCAAAGAAATATTCTGTAAAATTTGAAGTACTTAACTCAAAATATGAATACAAAAAAGAATTTCGAAAAGACAAATTCGTACAGTGTAGGGGTAACCAAGTAAGTTTCCTGAATTTGCGCTACCAATTGGCTAAGTCATCGCGCAATAACTGGAAATAAAGAGAGCTTGATTACCAATGAGACAAACTTCTACCTGCGAATTTGAATAGAAATCTTTGTTTTTTTTTAAACGCCGTGTTCATACAAAATTATGGTGATGATTAAGGCAAAAATTTCTATTCCTTTTTACTGGTGATACAGTTGCAGCGTTGGTAATCAGACCCTGGAAATAAATACTAGTTCAAAGAATCGTGATGATTGTCTCTCGAACACAATTAAAAAAAATGCTTTGAAGAAAAAAACTGTTTTGAATACACATATAAAAATCTCTTAAACGCTTTCTGTTTTACAATTAATGTATTTTTAGATTATGATATTCATCCTTCATAAATAAAAATTATATAAAAAATGATTCACTATCTCATAATTCTATTTACAATGCTACTATAATACTGCCCCGAGCACTCCCTTCCCGCTTTTCGGTGTCTTTAATTTGTGTAATTTCCCTTTTAAAGGGCATAGCCGGATAAGCATTGGAAACATGCCTTTCAATCAAATTTCCTGATTTTTCCCCAGATGTGGCTACATATCTAACAATATATTTCCCCTATTATAACCTTATAAATATTGATATTTAATGGGATAAAAATGTTTTTTCGATTTTTTAAAAAACGGATTTTCTCAAAAACTGCTGCACGGATTTTCATGCCATTAACTGAGGATATATAGATATCAAAGATGCATAACTGGTAATTTTTGTATAATTTTCGGAACAGATGTCATAAGTTCCCCCCGGCCGCCATCTTGGAATTTTCTTGGCGTGAAAACCCTTTTTCCGCCAAGTAGTAAATGTCGCCAAGCACCGGTTTATACGCATGTTTGGCTTAACGAAAATAAAATGTAAATAATAAACAAAATTCGCTAAAATGGCAACCAGTAATCCTTGTATGTGCGCTTCGCGCACATTTTCCGAAAAAAAAAAACATCACTGCATTCAACACTCCACGAGGTGTAGCATTCTCAAAATTCAGCAGTTTTTGCTTTCTAGCAATCTCATAATATAAAAACTTTTAAAGCAAAAATACACATAAAAACAAAATTCGCTAAAATGGCAACCAGCAATCTTTGTATGTGCGCTTCGCGCACATTTTCCGAAAAAAAACATCGCCGAATTCAGCATTTCTCGCTATATAGAATTCTCAAAATTCAGCAATTCTCGCTTTCTAGCAATCACAAAATGTAAAAAACTCAAAAGCAGTAAAATACATAAAATTATCAACATACCTTAACAAACATCTGCTTTCTTGAAAGATCCAGCTCGAAATATTATCGCCGACATTTTCCTAAATAGGCTTATCAATACGTATTCACAAACTATAAACAAACCTTCTTTTCTAGTCAAAATTTCCTCATATTTCCTAATTATTTCAACAACAGCGTTTAAACGGACTACAGAAAACATAGTTAATCAAATACATTCAATAAATTTCACATAAAAATAAAAAGGCAGAACTATACAATACGATATCAAAATACATTCACAATATTCCAACATTAACTTCTCGGTTGCCAGAACGACACGTCACACGACATTCAACATATCGAGGTTGCCATATCCATAACCACCGTCAACACGCCAACACGCCAACAAAAAATCGCCAAACATTTCAAAACAACAACGGCGTAGGGAACATACGGCATCTAAGCCTAATTTTCTGTTTATAAAAACTATGTGAAATAGCGAAATAAAAATTAAAAAATATATAAATCATATCTTATGGTTAGCCGAAAATTAATATTTTCTTGTAAAAAATTCCCCGTATGTGCCCGCATATTCTATATAAATGCCAAAATTTTGCGTTGGGTACTACGTATAAATATTTACACAAATGTATATTAAAATTATTGAAATTCATTTTAAGGCATTATTTGGGGCGGAGCTATTCAACTTCGACACTCGAAGAATTTTTGGAATAAACAGTTACAGAATTGCTGTATTTTAAATTTTAATGAACACATGAGAAACATTCTCAACGCTGTCGATATCAAAATGAACATGAAGTTGAAAAACATGGCTTATATGCTTAATGGAATCTAAAATACATCAGTTGACATATTGTCTGCTAACTTTGTTCCAAAAATTATTCGGATGTCGAAGTTGAGTAGCTCCGCCCCAAATAACGGCTTAAACTATATTTCAATAATTTTAATATACATTTTTGTAAATATTTATATGTGTTACCCAACGCAAACTTTCGGCATTTATATAGGCACATATGGGGAATTTTTTACAAAAAAATGGTAATTTTCGGATAAGCATAAGATATGATTTATATATTTTTAAATTTTTATTTCGCTATTTCACACAGTTTTTATAAACAGAAAATTATACAAAAACTACCAGTTATGCAGCTTTGGTATCTATATATCCTCAGTTAATGGCATGAAATTCCGTGCAGCAGTTTTTGAGAAAATCCGTTTTTTAAAAAATCGAAAAAACATTTTATCCCATTAACATGTTCACGCCGGCGCGGTGGGTCACACTCGACTGTCTCAGAGTTCTCAAGTCTCCGCCTTTTTTTCACACCACTATTATTTTAGAGAAAATGTTGTTCCTTCAAATCGCCCAATTATTCTAATTAAATAAAACAACATTTCCTGTATTAAAATACTGGTATCCAAAAAGCCGGAGACTTTGCAGATCTGAGACAGTCGAGTGTGACCCACCGCGTCGGCGTGAACGTGTTAAATATCAATATTTATTGGGTGATAATAGGGGAAATATATTGTCAGATATGTAGCCACATCTGGGAAAAAAATCAGTAAATTTGATTGAAAGGCATGTTTCCAATGCTTATCCGACTATGCCCTTTGTCCGGTTTCAATTTTTGATTTTTTTTCAACCTGGCTTCCGCAAAGGAGTCGGAATAAGTGTAGAATAAAGGGCTGCGGACGGAAACAGTGTTGTCAGTGGGCTACTTTTTTTAAATTCAGATTCCTTAATTGGCACCATTTTTCTGAAATGTTAAATTCCCCTTGTTTTGGCCTTAATTAATATGTCATCAAAGAAGGAGAATTTTACTATTTCAAAAAAGTGGTCCCAATCAAGAAATCGGAATTTTAAAAAAGTAGCCCACTGGCAACACTGGACGGAAAGAGACCGCTCCCCAACCGCCGACCGAGACTAATAATAAGCTCGACGCAGCAGGAGTCGTTCGGTAGCTTCAGGCCCCAAGCCCTCCCTTATTGCTCTTCGGCGTCTTTAATTTGCGCAATTTCCCTTTTAAATTTGTCCGGTTTCAATTTTCAATTTTTTTTTTTTTTTTTTTTTTTTTTTTTTTTTTTTTTTTTTTTTTTTTTAATTTCAAAGCGGCTGCCGCAAAAGAGTCGGGATAAGAGTAGAATAAAGGGCTGCGGATGGAAAGAGGCCGCTCGCCGGACAAATTTAAAAGGGAAATTGCGCAAATTAAAGACGCCGAAAAGCAGGAAGGGAGGGCTCGGGGCCCTGAAGCTACCGAACGACTCCTGCTGCGTCGAGCTTATTATATATTACTTATTACTTTGGTCCATCCCATAAAAAAAGTTTTTATTCTTTGTATGGAACAAACAATACAAGATAATTTGGAGTTTTTGCCCTTGAAAAATATTTTATACCCTACTATAAGGTATTTGAATAGTTTGGGGGCACTTTAAATTTTTTAGTGGCAACACTGGATGTGTTTGTAGACAACAATACTTACATGGCACAAAAAAGTTACTTTGAAATCAAATATGAGTGCATAGTATGTGCTCCAGTGTTGCCAGTGGGCTACATTTTTTTAAATTCAAATTTCTTGATTGGCACCAGTTTTTTGAAATGGTAAAAATCCCCTTGTTTCAGCCTTAATTAATATGTCATTAGATAAGGTGCATTTTACCATTTCATAAAAGTGGTGCCAATCAAGAATCTGATTTTTAAAAAAGTAGCCCATCTGGCAACACTGATGTGCTCACGTTCCTTTGCTAAGACTGCCCGTGAGAATGCAATGCCACATCTTAGTGATGTTTTGGGTTCGAAACTTGCGTGATTTCGACGGCATCATAGTCCGTATTCTCGTCTTCCCAAATGAAGTACAGATATTAACCACGATTACATTTAACGCGCTTAGTACAGTTTTTATCGGTGTAACTTGAAATAATATTCTGCTATTAAAAGGACAAAATTACTACCCTAAAACATTGGTATTAAAATCGATGAAACGTACAAACACTGTTATTTAATGTAATTTCATGCATTAAGCACTACGGACGCTCTTGTGTTTTGAGCATTGTGTGCAACCTCGCGACCAATTGTTACGTTGCATTGTAAACGCTTATTATGTACTCAGCTTTACTTGAAACATTTTTCATCATAGGAAATACGATTTAAAATATAGAAACAAATTTTAAATTATGAGCCTCAATCCTTTCATTTATATACATCCAAATTCTTTTCCAAAAGGTTTGAAATTTTGTTCCTGATACTAACTAGACCTTTAAATTTAAAATATGGGGCCATACCTTGGTCTTCGTTTAAAACATATATCATTTGTTCATATTGTAATAAAGAACAGTACATCACACCTATATATATATATATAACCATTAATTAAACATAACCTCCCACCGTCAATTATTATGAATTAAAGCTGTAAGTATTAAAAAAAAAAAAAATTAATATAAGAATTATTATGGAAGAAAAAGAAAAAAGTGGACACCGACAAAAATTGAAAAGCTTATACATTGAATTACGTTATCAAGGGCACAGAATTCAATGATATAAGCAAAATGGTTGTTTTCTGTGGGAAAAATAAGCTAAAGCTAAAAATTATTTTCCCCTGTGCCCTAACAACCATTAAAATCAAGTGAATTGATTAAAAATGAAAGCAGAATAGAAACAAATAATATGAAATGGAAGAATCAATAAAACGTATTTAAATATTTATAGGATATAAAATATAAATAATAAACACCATACCGATTAATATTTCAGTATTTTACAAAAATCCACGCGCACATGGCAGCCAGTATATCAAAAAGATTAAGGTGAATAAAACAGTTAAGAAATCACAGTAAATGATACCAAAGGATGCAGTTAATACATTTTGAAATAAAATTTGAAATACCTTGTTAAACACATTTAATCTAATATAAAATAAATAGATATTAATTACATTATTTAAAATGCACAATTAAATTAATTAATAACAGTTTAACAATATCGTCAAAATTTAGCTAAAAATACCCCCTGGTGTATTAAATTATAACTGAAATGGAGCTAGAAAAATTAAAAATTAGAGCTATCTAAAAGAGACAAATTTAGTGCTGCCATCTAGTATTACTTCTATTAAACAACTAACGCAAGATAAATATTTGTAAGCAATTGAATGTAAATAACTGTATAAATAATTGTAAGCATTTGAATGTAAATAGCTATATAAACAGCAAAACCAAACAAATCCTTATATATAGAGAATTATAAACCGAATATAAACCACACAATGTATTTAAAAACTATTGAAAATAAAATTTAAAAGCATACAATATATTCTATTAGCTAACTTATTTAAACTAAACTAAGAATTTAAATAATTCTAGAACATTGATAATATATAGCATATAGCTATATGCTATAAAACAAAATAAATTCAATAATAATTAATATAATTAATTATTAAAAATAATATAAAAATTATTTTTTAATGAATTATATATCAGATATTTATAAAATGAACAGGAAAAAAATAAAAAACATGTGGAAGTAAATAGAAGGTTAAATGATACTTAAAAACCCATTACTTAAAAAGCACAAATATAGAGTGTGGACTATTTTCAGACATCCATAAAAAACCATAAAGTATGAATGTGGGACATTCAAAAACATTAAACCGATAATAAATATCAAAAAGAATAGAGTAATAATAATAAAAATAATATCTCAATTTTAATGCATACAGTATTACTATATATATATTAAACATACTTATATGTATATTATTCACTATAAGAATGGCATACTATTAGTAATTAATATGATATTGTCCTTAGTAAATTTAAATTTTAATAACAAATAATTGTAAATTAGATTAATCAATAATTAGGCTAATTATAATATTAATGAAATTCTCCAATTATATATAAAATATCAAATCAACATCCATATAAAATACGTAACAAAAAAATAATAATAATACAAGAGCCCCCATTTTTTTAATATATAATTAACCATTGCGTATTATCCAGACAACACCACCCTCCTCCGTACTCTAACATCTACCCACCCAACCAACCTATAATATTTTTTTAATATTATTTTACAATTTTTTAATTTTTTATAGATATTTTTTTTATTTTATAATTTTTTTGTAATTTTGTTTACGCATGTGTTAATATGTTTTAATAGATCATGTAAGAAAAGTACTAATTGTATATTAATGAATATATGAATTTTTTTGGAAAACCATGATTTAATGCATCATAAATTAGTTTTTTAATATTATTGTTAATTAGAGGAGAAGAACATAAACTTTTTATTCTATATAAATGATTAAGTATTATATTTCGAAATACAGAATGATGTAGACAAGATTTAAAATTTGTAAATGTATTAACTTTGAATTTAAAATCTTTACGTTTGTCATATAAATCTGTGATTGTTTTATTGTCTTTTATTGTAATTTTAAGATCTAAGAAGTTAATTGTATTGTTAGATAAAAGGTTTTCCGTTAATTCCAAATTAGTGGGATAATCAACTGGAAATCGAGTAATTGCAGATTGATCAGTATCAATTAAAATGATGTCATCAATATAACGATATAAATGTAGATTATTATTAGTAAATTTACGTTCATAATGATATAAGTAAAAGTCTGAGAGTAAACTAGAAGTACAACCGCCTTGTGGTATACCGACATGCTGTAAATATAAAGTATTATCTTGCAATATATAATTATTATAGATAATGAAGTTAGTTAAAGATTTAAAATATGCAATATCTATATTAGATGGTAATTCCAGTTTTTTATAATATTTTTTAAATAATGCATTTATAATTTTATGTAAATCTAATAGGTCTATATTATTAAAAAGATCTTTGAAGTCATATGTCGTTATATTATAAACACTATGAAGATTTTTTAAAATATTAACAAGTTGATAGCTATTTTTTATACAATGTGTATTATCATTATTTGTAGTAAGTACATATAATTGATTAACAATTTTTAAGAGAAGTGTATTGGCTTTATTATTATATGTATTACAACCAATAGTAACAGTCCTAAATTTAATAGGAGTTTTATGAAATTTGGGAATAAGAACTAAATATGGATAATTAAAATTAGTAGATAAAATATTTAATAGTTTATAATAACTACGAATTTTACGATTATTTACAATTACATTTTCATTAGTTTTTTGAAATGACTTATTAGAAGAAATAGAATTTGTAAGAAGTTGGTGATAATATGATTTACATATAATAGCATAATTGTTAGGAGATTTGTCTACATATGTAATAACGTAGTTTTTTTGTAATTTAGTAATTTGTTGGAAATAATGCTTTGTATTAATAGAAACCAAATCAGCAATATTATTCTTTAAAGCCATAGTTAATTTTTCAATTACTAATATCTTCCATTGATTAAAATATTCAATAGGCTTATTATAAGAGATAGAAATTTTATAAATAAAAATATCAATATCAAATGTAAACTGTTTGATAATAGATTTAACATTAAATTTAGATGGAAGTCTATATTTAGTACCATAACCCATTAGTTGTTTCAATTTAAAATCATGAACAATATCAACATTTCCAGTGATTATATGTCCATGATCATTGTTTATGTATTTTTTTAGAGTGGGGTCTTTGCAGTTACACGGAAAATTACATGCAGCAGATGTATTTTTTGAAAATGTATTGTAGTTAAAAATCTTTCTCCCAATTGTATTCGGATATTTAAAGGTTTTTGATATATGAAGATTATTGATAGGAAAAAAACAATTTTTATCATTAATTATAGAATTGATATTAATTTTATTAAATATATGATTTGAAAAAGTAATTATCATTTGAGTATTCATGTTCTGAATTTTGTGGTTTTTTTTGTAAATTAATATTTAAAAGATTAACCCTACTCATAATAAGGTCAAAGTAAATATCAGAGAAATGTTTAGAGAAAGATTTACTTAGAAAGACATTTAAATGTTGTACAAGCTGTTTCTTTTTAATAGCAAAGATGTTTTTTCGAATTAACAACCAGTTATAATTCTCTAAGTAATTTCGTTGAAGATCATTAATTTGTTTTGTGATAGATTTTTTGGAAACTACAACTGATGATGAACCCTTTCCGCGTTTATTACGTGTTGTTTTAGCATTTAAATTATGATTAAGAGTAGGATAAATTGGAGAATAATCAATATTGTTATTTATAGATGTGAAGACTTTGACAGGTCTGTTAAATACTTCACTGTTAAGTCCATAAGGATAAATTGTGTTATAATATTTCATATATGATGATTCCATATAAAGACGTACTGATTTATTTTTTAGAATTTGAAGGATTTCAATTGTCGTATTTTTAAATTGATGTTTGTGAAAATGTTGAATTTCAGCTGTAGATTGTATATTTTTTGCTTTGTTGTTATTAGAGTCTGAACGATGATGATTGATTCGTTTATGAATTGGACCTGATGTTTCCCCAATATATTTCATATTACATAAGTTGCACTTTATACTATAAATAACATTAAATGCTTTACAAAAACTTGAATAATTAGGATCTGAGACAATTTGTGTCTGAGCAGCGTATGGACATGTCTTGCACCGAGAATCATAGCACTTACGAAAAAATAAAGGACGAGGGGGAGAGTATAAATGGTCGCTGGATGACGATCCAGGAACAACCCAATTATTATTCCTGTACCGGGCACTACACTGCATAGATGCTAAGTGTATCTTGCCAGTATCGAGATGTTTACTAAGAACTGCCATATAAAAATTATGTATGGAAAATGCAATAATTGCCAAAAAAATAAGAAATTTTAATAATAAAAAATTAATAATTTAATTAAATTAGCCTTGATTAAATAATAAAACTTGAGTATGAAAAAATATATACAATATTTACAATAATAGAAGCAGAACGCAGAAACAATCTTCAAATTATCCATAACTAAATTATGATAACCCAAATATCGTAGACTAATAATAGCAAGAAACCACTAAACTATTTTATAACAAATAAGTCAAAAAAGATCCGCATAACATCCAAATCCTAGAACATCTATAACCATGCAAAGACAACCAAAACGCATACCCAACTAACTTCTCAGATCAAATTAATATAAATTTAAACTAAAGCAAATTAACATTAAATCTAAGAATAGGAATAATTATTGCTACCAAATTAATTTATATATAAAATGATTATCTCTACAGAATTATGTAAAGCTATAGCAAAAATAGAAAATAAATAGGACAATATCATACACTAACTTCAAGAAAATTCAGATAAAATCATAACTAGAAAATTAAAAAACATTAAATAAATCGTTGCAATGATAGGAATGAAAAAATTAATGGAATCCTAAAATAGGTATCAGATAACTACATGGTAGAAATCATATTGATAATACACAGAGATAGTGCGCTAATTGCAGCAATGATCTAAGCGTATAATATTTAAAAGATTGCTATATATATACAGGGTGTTCCGTTAAAGGGGTCCAATATTAATAGGGGTAATAGAGGAGATCACACGGAGAATAAATCAGTATATAATGCCTGGCCGAATCTCAATAATTTTCAAGTTACAGCAAATAGAATGAAAAATCGGAAATTTGTAAAAAAACCCTCATTGCTAAACTATCGATAATGCTACATAAAAACGAAGCACATATTTAGAAAGAGCAGAAAAAATCCTACGAAATGACATAAGTTGTTTTAGAATATTGAGAATTAATGGCGAGTTACAAGCTCTGAAACAGTGAAAAAATACAAAATCAAATATTTAGCAAAATAGTTAATCGTTAATTCCAAAAATGCAACTCTACCTACATCAAGGAAAATGTTATAAAATTTGGTCCATTCCGAAAGCTTTCGAAGAAGCTGACAATAAACCATATCAGTTTAATTGTATGGGAGAAATCAAGCAGTTCCCTAGTTACAACTCTGTACTGTTGCACGCTCGGAAAGGGCGAAACTCCGCCCATGACGATTGTAAACACCCCGTTTTAATATCTTTCAATTATACATTTCTGATCAACCTCTATCAATACCCTTTCATTATTCAGTCTGGTCAAGTGAATGACATATTGTGCAGCTCTCGCCTTGTCTTAAAGCAAACTCCGTGACTGCTGCGTTTCCTCCATGAACTTTTAGGATGATGAAGAAGAAGTACTTTTTATGCAAATTTTCTATGTGTATAGGAAGAAAAGTGTAATAAAACAGCAGTCATCAGTGGGCGTTATGTTAAAGGGAGGCTGTTGTAAGTGGGATTGTAGTAAGTTGATGTATAATAATTATGCCGGAATACTCTAACGAAGAATATGCGGACATGCATCTGATGTACGGGCAAGCTCAGGGAAATGCATGTCTAGCACAGCGCATGTACCGTGAGCAATTTCCAAGGAGACGTTGCCCAAGTTCGAAACTCTTCATAAAAATCGATAGACGATTACGGGAGACTGGATCGTTTAATACAGCAAGCATTGATGCAGGGAAACCTCGACATGTACGAACACCTGCAATGGAAGAAGATGTACTGAATATTTTTAAAGATAACCCCTCCACGAGTACACGAGCTGCTGCGTCTGAAGTCGGTGTTTCTCACCAAAGTGTGTGGCGTGTTCTGCGTGCAGAAAACATGCACCTTTTTCATGTGCAGCGGGTACAACTGTTATCAGTAACAGATTGTGCTCAGCGGACAGAATTCATACGCTGGTTGCTTAATGTAACAGAAAATAATCCACAATTTCTGGAATATATTTTATTTACTGATGAAGCAACATTTACGAGAGAGGGCGTGGTAAACACGCACAATATGCACACATGGTCATATACAAATCCGCACACTGTTTTCCCGTCGAACGCACAACAAAAGTTCAGTGTGAACATATGGGCAGGTGTCCTCGGCGATTATCTCATAGGACCATATTTACTCCCAGATGTACTCAATGGCAGTACGTACTTGGTTTTCCTACGGGATATCTTACCGCAGTTACTGAAAAATGTGCCAGCAACATTGCGCCACAATATGTGGTTTATGCACGATGGCGCACCGGCACATTTTTTCATAGGTGTTCGCAATCACCTCAATTCAACATATCCTGGGAAATGGATTGGACGCAGTGGACCTGTTGCTTGGCCTGCACGCTCTCCAGACCTCAATCCGTTAGACTTTTTTGTTTGGGGACACCTTAAATCGCTGGTGTATGAAACGCCTGTGGATACACCGGAGGATTTACTAGCGCGAATCGTTGTCGCTGCAGGAGACATTCCCAACTCCGTCGGAGTTTTTCGGCGTGTTCGCCAATCTTTACGACGTCGCTGTCGGCTGTGCGATTCTGTTAATGGGCGCAACTTCGAACACCTATTATAATAATGTCCGTTCGTCTGCCTTCCGACATTGAACTGTGCAGCGCAGGCCAGAAGACTATGCTTCACATATGTCATAAAGTACGTGGAATTTAATTCTTTATTTGTCATTTTTCTTTTATTTTCAACACTTTTTGGCACAGTATTTTGTAAGTCACAGACTGTGGTGTACTCAAATTGTAAATTACAAAGTTTGTATGAATTAATTTAAAATTTAGTGTCTTTTTTAAATTTATAATTAATAAAATTATTATGCTATTTGTTATTATTATTTCCTATCATAAATTATGATGCACATATACATACAATAATTGTCCATGTAAGACATGTACTGAAACTTCTTGCATAGTTACAAATCGCAATATTTTTAATTATTTCCGAATTTTCACCACCAGTTTAATTTTAAAGAATTTAACTTAAGCTTTATATCAATAAAAGACCACTTTAAAATGTAGACTATTATTGTAAAGTTATTTTGGTTCATTCAACTCTTGAATAATTAAAAATGTTGCATCTCAGAAGAAGCATGATCGAAAATGTATAGTTGAGAGTAATAAAAAGGCGGTGTTTCCAATCGTGATGGGCGGAGTTTAACCTTTGCTAGTGTCAAAGAAAGCGGAGTTGTAACTAAGAAACTGATTAATTTTCCCCGCACAATTAAACCGATATGGTTCACTGTAAGCTTTTTCGAAAGTTTTCGGAATGGATCAAATTTTACTACATTTTCCTTGTTGTAGCTAGAGTTGTCTTTTTGGAATTAACGATTAACTATTTTGATGTATATTGGATTTCGTACTTTTTTCACTGTTTCAGGGCTTGTAACTCGTCAATAAATATTGCTATTTAAATACAATTGATGTCATTTTGTAGGTTTTTTTCTGCTCTTTCTAAATATGTGCTTCGTTTTTATGTAGCATTATCGATAGTTTAGCAATGAGGGTTCTTTTACAATTTTCCGAATTTTCATTCTATTTGCTGTAACTTGAAAACTATTGAGATCCGACCAGGCTTTATATACTGATTTATGCTCCATGTGATCTCCTCTATTACCCCTATTAATATTGGACCCCTTTAATGGAACACCCTGTATATATATATATGTATGCATGTAGAAAAACTGCATGGAATATGTGACTAACTATCAACTTTTACGCTTTTTATATTATCACTAAAATTTAATAGGAATTTTAGTATAAAAAACCGTAACTTTTGTAAGTAAGCATGTGTACAGGGTTGCCAATTTGGATTCCAACGCTAATCCGAAATTTCAAGTTTAAACTGTGTTCTTCGAAAGAAGAATTTTTTACTTTATGTGGTCACTAAATGTATCTTATAAAATAAAGCATAAAACACTATTCTTTATTTCTGGTATGAACTCGAAATTTCTGAATAAAAACGGAGACCAAACTGGCAACCCTGCATGTGTATATCGTAACACTGCCTTTAAACTCTTCAGAACGGGAGTCATTCAACAAAATTTAAATAGTACCAGTAATACCGTATAGTATGTTTCTCCTTATTGCGCAAGAATGTATTCAAAGCACTCTACTATTGGACAAGGCAAAATTTAGGACTAAAATATTCCAGTATTAAAAACTAAATCCATACGCATCCTATATGGGACGTATGCACGCCACCTGTGTTGAAGGGGTTAAACAGAAAATTTCATGGTCCTGAAAGGCGGAAAGAATATAATACATTTATAACAAAAGATGTGCTTTGTAAGGCGGAAACCTGTCTAAAATGGGAATTTTTTTCCTGTCCTTCGCAATTTCATCTGTATACAGGGTACGTTGAGGCCTTACTTTTTGTTTACAAATATTTCCAAGTTGTAATTTTTGTCTTATTTAATTGTAGAATTTGTAATAAACTATGATTAAATTACTATTAGGAAAGAGTAGCAATTAAACGCAAGGGCCAAACGAATTCTGAGACTTGTTTTACTGTATGTATGTACTGAAACTGAAATTAAATTTTATTCTGTTTTATATTATGGGGTTGCAAATCTTCTGTCGTATTTCAACAAAAAAAGAACAACACTGGCAGAAGAACAGTTATTCGGTATTATTATTATATTATCGTAGTATTATTATTATATTACCAGTTAAGTTTCGCAGAAAGAACAAGTCGGAAATTGTACGTCAAACGTCGCAAATGAAGTGCGTTCGAACTACAACGAAGTTTTATACCTTACGAGTCCTTATGAATTCGTTTGTGTAGCTCTTTATATGATCTACAGCATTTATATACACAACGTAATATGCAAAAACTTAGTTAAACTTAAAAACTCATATCACAACTAAAAATGCACTTCCAACAATCATCGCTAATATACAGTATTTCGGATACAGTATAGTTTCCGAAATCTTTTGTCGGAAATCTTCTTCGGAAATCGTCTTTAAATACTATGCACTTTCTATTATACAGGAAGTAACTTTTAGTAAACTTCAGCAACGTATATCAATTTCATTGTATGTGAAATAGTTTAACAATTAAAATACGCCCCAAACAAATGTTTCCCTCTGTACCATTATGTAACGGAATACATTTGTGCGACCCTGTAAATGAATAATAAATATTCTTTGTACCGCATATTCTACAAAATATATATTTTAGTGCACTTCATAAATGCATATCAATTTCATTATGCTGTAACATCATTAAAATGCACTTGAAATTATTTTTTCCCATTGGCCGAAATGTAACTGAATACTTTTGACTGTCCGTGTAATTGAACTATACATTCGATTTTCATAAAATTTGAAATGACGCGACAAAATTAGGCAACAATTACAAATTTTAAATTTCAAACTATTCGGTTGGGTAGTTTTTGCGCTGTTATATGCGGACGGATGGACAGGCAGACAGACATACAGACCAGACGACGACTATAGGTACTACGTATTTATATAATTACGAATGCACCTAGAAACAGTTCATTGTTTTAAAGGCTCTCACTTGTCCGCTTTTATATATCAGTATTTCGAAAGAAAAAAATTGTGGTGTACAGCGTTTTCAATCGAAATAAACTTCAGGGTAAGTTTCTACAAGATCTGCAAGAAAATTATAAAAAGAAAATTCTTGTTTTAACCCCTTGAGGGGTGGTGGGATATATTATATCCCACCTAAGATTAATGAAGATTTGCACCAGAAGAATTTTATTAAGTTTTACTTTTCTAACTTTGGTGGAAAAAAGTCATAAAATTGTTTTTCCTGATTTTGCAATAAAATTTTCTGAAGCTTCCGGTTTGAATTCGACATTACAAAAACACAATTACTTTCCTCTGAAAAGGTTAAAGATCTGGTATTAAACAAGTAGGAAATTGTACGCCAAACGTGGCAAATCATGTGCTTTCGTACTATAACTAGTTTTATAGATGTTCAGATCTTGCTGCAATAGCTGTTTCATTCTTATGCAAGAATGCATGAAAACAAAATTTATTACGATTATATATATTAAATTCAGTAATACGGAAATAATATGACTCCCTCTTAAATCTGACATAAACACCATGGCAACCTAGAATCATTATCTATCATGGGATATCATTGAATTAATTACGTATGATTGGATTTAATAGAATGAAGACAACTTTTATTAATATCTTTTTAAGTTTTTATTCGATTTTCACAAAATGTAAAATGACTGGACGAAATTCTGCAACAATTATATATATTAAAGTTCAAACCACTCTTTTGGGTAGTTTTTGCGCTGTTATATGCGGATAGACGGGCAGACAGACAGATGGATGGATCAGACGTTGACTGTAGGCGCTACGTCTTTATATAATTATGAACACACCTAAAAACAGACCTAGTGGGAGCCTTGTATTTTATTGATATGATCATAATCTCTTGTTAATTTCTTATTTTATTTTATTTTTTTACTTTTCCTTTGTAAGAAATTTCTGGTGTTCGAGTCTCTTTCTAATGAGTAAAATAAGTAAAATAATGAGTAAAGAAATTGTGAAATGATGAGATTTAATATGCTAATTACACTATGCTAATTAACGTCCAGCAGGAGTCAATTTGACTCTGACCAAATAAATAAATGTCGATTTGAACCAGTAATCCAGTAATTTCTTCATAAAATAATTTAAATACAAAGAAATAAGTTACGTAAATAATTTAAATAGCTTAAATTGAAAATCTTGGTTACAATATTTTTTTTTTTATAAAACTTAACCCATTCGGGATCATGGTTGCATATATGTCAAGTCAGGAAACGGTATGTGTCACTGACCGATGGATGTGATGCGTTAGAAGTCATATAAACAGCTCACGCCTAACGACAAGCTGATTCTGCAGTTAATGGCGCAAACTCAGCTAAAGTTATATCAAGCACTTTTCATAACGTCGCATGACTAGCCACGTTGCACGATTCCCTTGTTAGAAAGTGGCTTGGTCAGCAGATATTTCCTGTTAAATACTGCCCAAAATCCTTTGTGGACACAGACGCCTGTTTTTTGCCAATGCATACGGTCGTGCGTTTTGCCGACCGCGTCTGTAATCTCATCAACCAACTTGTATATACTCTGTAAATACTTTATCTTATTAAACAAGTGTGCTTAAGTACGTGTACTAGCTCCTTGACATGGGGGCTCAGCCTACTGAACGTCCAGACACCCCTAGATGGATAAAGCCCAGCTGACTGAATGCCTAAGCCCTAACCGATGGGTTGCTGCCCTGCCCGATGCAAGCCCGGTTCCAGATGCCGAATTCTCCGGTTCCAGATGCCTGAATTCCCCGGTTCCAGCCAGCAGCCCCGACTGACGATTGCCCGAATTTCAAGCCTTCAGCCCTGATAATGTCGCCCTACACCCGATGACCACAGCTCCGGTACACAGCCCTCGACGATATTTCCTGCCTTACAAATGTCCTCAGCACACGTCCCAGACGGCCTAACAATGCAAACCCGTCCCGACCTGCTCCGCTACTACAAGACTGAGCGCGAGACCCTCGCATAGAAGAGATCTTTTTTCCCCCTCAACATCGCAGCCCGCACGGATAATTTTCACGTCCTTTTCTCTGCACCAAGAAGAAACGATTTTCTCCAAAACAAGAAGATATAATTTGACCTACTTACCACAGAAAGATTGAAGAAAGAGAGATGAAAAAGGAAGGACTACGTATTTTTCCTAAGCTTAACTACTAAGTGCGATTTTGTTTCCACTTTCGCTCAAAATCCCAGGTCCGGCTGTAAACGAGTGAGTACCAAGACTCTCTATAAATTTTATTTTATTTTCCCCAGTCTTATTAGTTAAATTAATCATGTTTTTAGAGGATATTCCCCAGTTGAAGTCTGCGCTTAAATTCGTTAAAGCAGACAAAATTAAATTATTGCATCAATTAATTTTCGACAAAGATGAAGCAAGGTCCAATCGAAAAAATTTACGTAAATTTGAGGGTTTTTCATATGATGCAAAAAGCAGTGAATTTACGGCTAAGTTACAGGACATAACTACTAAATTTTCGAAGTTAGAATTAATAGCGGTAGCAAATTGGATGGCCATTGAAATTGGTGGGACTGAAGATGAGCTCGCAAGTCGTATTTTAACTGCATTAACAGATTTAGAAACATTCGCGAATTCCATTAAGATAGCGACAGATTCAGAATTAGAGGATGTTACACCCGATCCCCCCCCGGCAACCATTTCAGCTACAAATATAAATTCAATGGCTGCAAGAACTACTGACCCGATCCCCTCGAAGCCAATAATTTCATTTACTGATTTTGAGAATTTAATCCCCCCCTTTCGCGGTTCACGCACAGAAAATATCCTTAATTGGTTTACACGTTTTGAAAATTTAGCGCAATCGTTCGCCCTGTCGGAAATTCAGAAATTTATCTTTGTTGAACGTGCTTTGAAAGATTTAGCACTTTTATTTGTACAGAGTGAACCGTACATTACCTCGTACGATAAGCTTAAAAAAGCATTAATTGCAGAGTTTTCATGTTACTCAACGCCCGCCCATATCCATAAATTACTGTCATTTCGTACGCGTAATCACAGAGAAAATTCAATACAATATTTTTTGCACATGCGAGAGATTGCGACTAACGGCAATATTGACGACAACTCACTAATGCATTATGTGATACAGGGAATAGATGACGCACCCTAAAATAAAGCCATATTGTTCGGATGTACTGATTTAGCGCAATTTAAGGAAAGACTTTTGATATACGATGAAATTTGCCAATCCAGCCGCGAGTCACGCTCCCGTACTCAGAATTTTACATCCAGTACACCACGCGCACCGCCGCCCAGACCCCAAAACAAAATTAACTGTCATAATTGCGGTGCTAATCACCTAGCCGTGAACTGTCCCAATAAAAATAAAGGTCCTAAGTGCTTTAAATGTAATTTGTTCGGACACGTAAGTCATAATTGCGGAGAGCGAACCGCAGAACTCAAGACGTCCACTCAAGGCACCCCTCCTCCCAAAATTCACACAGTCGAGCGCGGTCAACCGCACAAAAATATGAAAAAAATTGTAATAATCGCAAACATTGCAGTAGAAGCCCTGATCGATACCGGTAGTGAGATTTCGGCGATGAGACACGATTTTTACCGACTAATTGGTTCCCCTCCCCTAAGCGAAGACAGTACACATGTAGAAGGTTTTGGAAAATCTAGTATAAAACCACTAGGATCTTATCAAACGGATATACACATAGATAACACCCCATTTTCGACCAAAATTTTCGTTATGGATTCGTCCCACATGTCTATTCCCGTCATTATTGGTCGAGATGTCCTGGCACAAGGTACCTTAATCTGTAATGAACACGAAATTTCCCTTGAAAAAACCGCACAAGCAACCATAAATTACATTGGCGTGAGCCACAAACAAAATTCCTCTAAGACGGATACCATTAATTTAATGTTAACCAAAAAGAATAATATGAATGTCCCTAAGCATACTGAAAAGCTTCCCGTAGTCACTAAATCCTTAGCCGAACACGAATCTAAGTTACAAAATTCTCCCCCCCCTCGAAATCTGCTTAAATAAAGAAACTGATATTTCGTTATCAGAGGTTCCTGTCGAAGTGACCGAAAAAGTGAAAGCACCCGATTTAAAATCTTCCCCCTTAAATGATACTTTTCCTGCAGGAGTGAAAAGAATTATCCCCACCGATAGAGCATTTTTCTCTGAATTTTTAAGATCTATAACAGTACTAGCGATCATTACTATCTGTATATTGATGCACTCTCTCGTACGCATATCTCAAGCACAAGATGAACCCCATCGACTGACTGACCTACTTCTACAGCTTACCATAGACGCAATATTTCTTGCCCTCTATATGATAATGCCTGCTTTTAAGCGATCGCACATAGCCAGCGTCAAGAAAAAGAAAAAAAGACGTAGACAGAAAATTTGTATCTGTAAACAAGATGTTGAATCATAAGATGTATATAGCCCAATTGGACATTTTTTTTTCTCTTTTTCATATCCGTTGTTTTTCAAGAATTTAAAAGTGTTACCGTGTACCAGTGTTTTTTTTAAAGTGTTCGAAGAAGAGAGCAGTGTACAGCTTGAATTTATAGTGACAAACCTCTCCAGTGATTCAACAATTTTTTTTAATATTATATGTCGATTTTCTTTTCCTCTTCACGTGCACCTTTGATATTCAGAAATTGTTTTGTGTATACATTTTACGTCGCATCTTCCAAAGTATTTTTCGGATGAAACGAAGACTTTTTTTTTTTTCTTTTACCAATCCGAAATATCTGGATTTTACAGTGAAAAACCTTACGGGTTATTTTTTTCCCTTCTTCAAACAACGACGGTGTTTTCTCAACCCAAAACTGATAGTGAAGCGAGTGATTTATTTTTTTTTGTCGCTCACTGATGTTATTTTCAAGTGTTCTTCTCAGCTTCATCATGTCTAATGGCATGACTCAAGACCTTTCACTCATGAGGTTGTGACTAACTTTAAGTCCATGATAAGACATTTTACGATGCAATGTGATAAGAAAGAAGAAAAAAAAAAGACTATTTTTTTTCCTGTAGACTATATTTCATTGCAGTAGTGATCGACATTTTCAGACAGTTCAAGATTTAAGTGTACATTTTTATTTACATGATTATTTTTTGTATCAGTGTATCAGCGGTAAGTTTCCTTTTTTTTTTTTCCTGATAACTATTTTTAAATGTTTCCGATAGAAGAAACAGATTATTTTTTTTCCTTGTGTACTTACTGTATGAAAGTTGTATTGTTATTTTCATTTAATTAGCCTTTTCTTTTATGCGGTAAAAAAATATTTTTTTTTTAAAGAGAAAAGACTGACAGATTTTATTGATGTAAAGAATTTAACATTCGCATCATTCCTTTTTAAAGACAGATAGGAAAATTAGTTTTTTTTTTTCCCTTATTAAGATGTAACTAGTTTTTTTTTTTAATTGTTAAATAAGACTCTTAAGAAGTATTTTAGCTCTAGTAAGATAGTTAAACGATGTTATAGTTTCTTTTGTTGTGTTTTAAAGATGATGAAGAAAGATGCCTTAATGACTGTAGATGAATATTTTAAGATGACTATTTTAAAGTTGAATCTTTTAAAGACGTAAAAGCAGAAATTTAAGTTCACTTAAATTTGAGAAAGACGAATTTTTTTTTTCAGAAGACACAGTCTTCAAAGATGTGAAAAAAAAAAAAAAAGAAACATAACATCAGGAAGTAAATTTTTTCTTGTTTAAATTTTGATTTTTTTGAAGAAGCACAGGTGAATATAATAAAGCTTAATGATGTTCTAATACACTTAATTTTTTTAACTTAAGGTTTTGATGAAATTTTTTTTTTTAAGTTAGACAACTCAGAAATATGAAGAATTAAGCGGTATCATTTTACTTTTTTATTTTCGTAGTATATTTTGAATTCTTAGTAGTTACTGTTTCATATATTGTTTTATATTGTGTGTAGTGTTTTGCAATTCTTATATAGTGTTAGTGTTGTTATGCGTCGCTGTTCTGCGTTACTTCTAGCGGTCAGAGGGCTAACCGCAATCAAAATGGCCGAGTGTCAAGTCAGGAAACGGTATGTGTCACTGACCGATGGATGTGATGCGTTAGAAGTCATATAAACAGCTCACGCCTAACGACAAGCTGATTCTGCAGTTAATGGCGCAAACTCAGCTAAAGTTATATCAAGCACTTTTCATAACGTCGCATGACTAGCCACGTTGCACGATTCCCTTGTTAGAAAGTGGCTTGGTCAGCAGATATTTCCTGTTAAATACTGACCAAAATCGTTTGTGGACACAGACGCCTGTTTTTTGCCAATGCATACGGTCGTGCGTTTTGCCGACCGCGTCTGTAATCTCATCAACCAACTTGTATATACTCTGTAAATACTTTATCTTATTAAACAAGTGTGCTTAAGTACGTGCACTAGCTCCTTGACATATATGCACCTTCAAAAAGAGCATACATAATTTGTTTTTGGCACCATTAAAAAAGGAATGTAATATTCGCTTTCTTTAAATAGAGCATTTTTGTGATTAAGTAAAGATAACTAAAAAAAAAAAAGTGATGCCAACCGAATAAAATTAGTCGCCTGTCCCGAAGGGGTTAAGTAACATTTTCTGGTTGTTCTAGTGTAAAGCTTTATCGTTGTAAAAGACATCTTGAATTTGATTTATTATATTTTCCATTTTCTTTAAAATCTCCCAAAAAATGCATCTGACAATGTTTTAAGACAGGTTATTTTCGCTCTCCAATTTTTTTCAGCTCTACATAAAATGTCTGTGAAACATGGAAATAGACTTTTGAGTTCTTTTATCAGGTTAAAAATTTTGTCTTTTACTTCCATCCTTTTCAATATTTTTAGATCTCTCCGAGGTAAGTCTGCCTTTTAGAAGGATATTTTCGTCTTCAAATAGAGATTTTAAATACAACAAAAAATCTTTTTTAAAATAAAGACTCAAGCAATGCTGTTTTTAGATCAGAATGCTTCTTACATTTAAAAATGCAAACGCAAGTCCTCTAAAAGGAAGAGTAAATTCTTTCTGTGCAGTATCGATATTATAAACTAGCTGTTACCCGTGATTTTGTTCACGTGACATTTAACCCTTAAACGCATGATGTTTTATTTTGTTTCGAAAAAATTATATATGATTCTCTGAAAGGTTTATAACACAGGAAAAATAATGGAAAAAAAATCAGAGATAGGGACACTAGGGAGTCTTGACCCACCCATCAGATTTCATATTTAAAATAATTTCAGAATTTTTTCAATAGGTGTCAACCAAAGCTACTGTAATGCTTAAACAACAGTCTTTGTTTCATACAGATAATTGAAATAGGTGAGGGAAAATCCATTGTGAGGCGTTTTCAACATAAAAGTTGTGTTTTTTAGAAATATTTTGTAAGCTTTTTTTCAGATAAAATATGTCATAGAAATTTAAGTAAGTAGGTTATAAGTAATGCAGAAATATCGAGCTTTTATTCCAGGCATAAAGATTGTACAGTAAGTTAAGCTTAACATAACAATGTGCAATTATTTAGAAAAGGGCTATGTGGGGAGGCTCGACCAGATGCTCAAACAGTGTTGCCAGATTGGGGAGTTTTTTGTCCACAGATTGTTGATTTTCACCACTTTTTGAAATAGAAATAGTCGCCTTATTTATAAATAGATAAAAAATTCTAAAAAATGGGCGAATTATACTACTTTAAAAAAGTGGTGACACACAAATAATCTGAATTAAAAAAGTCCTCAATCTGGCAACACTGTGCTCAAGGCTCCCTGAATTAAGAATGGAGTTATGAATAAAGAGGAGGAGACATAGAGTGTACTATCTACCAGTTGCGAGTGAAGTAACTGAGGTGGTTGTCACAAGATGGCGGCTGTTTTTTATTTAATCGGATCTTCAGTTTCTGATTACTACCAGGGCAAACGTCCCACCGGTAAAATTTAACAGAAAATTCCGCCTTAATTAAGCGTGTTATTCACGAAACGTTTTCTCAAAAATGTCGTAAAAATTTCTATTTGTTTTTACTGGTGTGAGTATGTCTTGTAAAACTGCCAGTTTTCTTCCCTGGTTGTCACAATATGGCGGAAACGCAGGGCCTAACTACCGCCAAAGTAAACTCCTACCAGAAAAAATAAAAATCTGTTTCTGCCATTATTTCTGACTGAAATTTTGTAATAATCAAGCGCTTAAATAAGTTGAAAATTTGTATATAAATCTACTGGTGGAAGTTTCCACTGGCGGTAAACAACTCCTGCGATAGCGGTTACAGTTGAAGCTTCACTGTTTTAAGGCTATGTCAGTTCCTCTTTATTAATAGTTCCATGGAATTAAGTGGTTGTGGAAATCTTTTTATTATACACGGTGCATAATGAAAGGTTAATGGTTATAATTAAAAAAGAATGTAAATTTATTCTGTAAAGCTACAATAAAATTGGATGATGGAAAAGAAAATATTTAAAAGTGATTTTAATAAAGATGTGAAAAATTACTATAGTATCCACTGCAAGAAATAATTTAATGAAATATAAATCGGAATGTTGATAGGAACTTTTTTTCCATTTAAATACTACTTACAATAGGTAAATAGAAACAGTGTAAAAGACTAGAAAGGACTAGAAAGTATGAAAGCAGCAGTCTTAAGAGGATAGGGTAAGCGAAATTCAACCAAAAAAAATCGATTTTTACTTTTTTATATCATTAAATAGTTTAACATTTTATCTTTTCAAGGATGTCTTACACATGTTTATACAGCGTGTTTCTAAACTCATGGTACATACGCTAGGGGGTGATAGAACACATCAAGACGAGTAATAGTGAATAGGAAACCAAGGGTCCCAAACGTCTTTGGAAGGAGATAGGCGTCTTTAAAGTTTAGGCACCAAAATTTCAAATGATTATAAAAAACGAAAAAATTGGTCGATTCGTTTGCGGTTTTCACTAAAACTGTTCTTTATGTCAGTATTTTCTTGAAAATCAATTTTAAAGATACAGTTCAAAAAATGCCGATAGAGGGCGCTTTAGACTTTGGAGTAACCAACAACTATTTTTTACCGTTATTTTTTGTATCTCATTACATGCTTTCAAAAGCTTAGACTTAAACTTAAATTTTGAGCTCAAAATCTGAATCGTTGGGAGTGGTTAAGTAGCGCAAACTGAACTGTGTTCAGGAGTTAAAATTTCAAACGATTATAAAAAACGGAAAAACTGGTCGATTCGTTTGCGGTTTTCACTAAAACTATTCTTTATGTCAGTATTGTTTTGAAAATAAATTTTAAAGATAAAGTTAAAAAATACCGATAGAGGGCTTTTTAGACTTTGGAGTAACGAAAAACTATTTTTTACCGTTATTTTTTGTATCTCTTTACATACTTTCAAAAGCTTAGAATTAAACTTAAATATTGAGCTCAAAATTTGAATCGTTGGGAGTGGTTAAGTAGCGCAAACTGAACTGTTTTCAGTAGTTAAAATTTCAAATGAGTATAAAAAAACGGAAAAATTGGTCGATTCGTTTGCGGTTTTCACTAAAACTATTCTTTATGTCAGTATTTTCTTGAAAATAAATTTTAAAGATAAAGTTTAAAAAATACCGATAGAGGGCGCTTTAGACTTTGGAGTAACGAACAACTATTTTTTACCGTTATTTTTTGTATCTCATTACATGCTTTCAAAAGCTTAGACTTAAATTTTGAGCTCAAAATCTGAATCGGTGGGAGTGGTTAAGTAGCGCAAACTGAACTGTGTTCATGAGTTGAAATTTGAACCTGTTAGTATTTGAATCTCAATGAAAAAGGCTTGAGTAAGTTATATAAAATTGAGACTTACCCTTCTTCAGGATATTCGGTGTAAATCCACAATTTATTTGAATACAATATGCATTAGTTGACGATAGTTTAATTAGTTGAAGATTGTATCCTCTAATTGCTTTTCATGCCTCCTTCAAATAAAGAAATTATAGACGATTTGTTATCTCAAATGAATAAGCAGTGGTAACACTTTAAGCTATTTAATTCACTTTCTTTTAAATTGTGAAAAAGAGAGAGCATTTTTCATCCCTCTTCTCTTGAACAACTACATTTTCAGAATGAAAAAATATTTACATTATAAGATAATAAATCAGTAATAATAATTGTAATAGCAATATCATAATAATAATAATAAATCAGTTTAATGTCTATGAGTCACTCAACAAGTCATTATCTTTATCAAGGTTTTCAAGGTTAAATACATTTTTCACATTTGAAAAGATTTATGGCTGAGTTGAATCAACGCATTATTTATGTAACTGAGGTAATTACTTTTATCACAGCTAATTAGCTTGATTTATATCCATCAACTCCTCCTTAATTTCTGAAGTTTCATTCTCACACAAATTTAAGTTCCTTCTATGGGTTTGAAAAACAGGTTTGGGAACTGGTTTCGTAAACAGTTCTGCTATCATCAATTTGGTTGGGCAGTACTTTAGGTTGATAGTCCCTTCTTGCTTTAGTTGCTTTATCAGGTGGAACCTAATTTCAATAGGTTTAGTCTTGCTTGAGTGCTTTTCTAATTCTATCATCTTGATCGTGGACTGGTTGTCTTCATATAGGTCTATAGGTAAGGTTTGCTTTAGGTCTAATTCTTCCAGTAGGTTGACTAGCCACTTTATTTCAATTGCTGCATTTGCTGCTGACACATACTCGGCCTCTGCCGATGATAATGCAATGCAGGATTGTTTCTTGGTCGACCATTGTATGGGGTTTCTTCCTAACATGTATAGGTTCCCACTCGTTGATTTTCGTGAATCTACATCTCCTCCCCAATCTGCATCCGCTTAAACTTCAAGTATCGGTTTCCTTTCTCCGCTCAGAACTAGACTATAATTTTTTGTAGTCTTTAAATATCTTATCACTCTTTTTACTGCATTCCAGTCTTTCATTCTTGGTGATTCATTTCTTCTGCTAAGAATGTTTACTGCTGCACAGATGTCAGGTCTGCTTATAGTTGCTAGATATAGAAGTGCTCCTATGGCTTGTCTGTAATATGTGTTGTTTGGTAAAATGTTATCCTCATCATTAAAGCGTGTGTAATTTGTTTCCATGGGTGTGCTACACGGTTTTGCGTCTTGCAAATTAAATTTATTGATTAATTCTTCTATTTTCTGAGTTTGATTTATCATGTAGCTTTTATTTACTTTTTTAATGTTCATAGATAGGTAGTTACTGATGTCACCTAAATCTTTTAGCTCGTATTCTTTATTTAAGCTCGCGATTACTTCCTCTATTATTTCGTCTTTTCCAGCAATTAAAATGTCGTCTACGTATGTTATTATGTATGTTGTGTTATCGCCCCTTTTTCGCGTAAAAAGGCATGAGTCAAATTTGCTCTGACTGAAATTCATCTTTTTTAGTGTTTCTGTGATTTTATTATGCCACGCTCTCGCGGCTTGTTTAAGTCCGTATATGGCTTTGTTTAGCCTACATACTTTATTTTCCTCATTTGGTTTAGCGAAACCTTCTGGTTGTGACATATATATCTCCTCCTCAAGCTCTCCATGTAAGAACGCGGTGTTGATATCGATATGTTTCACATTTAAATTTTGATGCAATGCTGTTATTAATAATGCTCTTATTGTTGTATATGACACGACTGGTGCATAAGTTTCATCATAATCCTCCCCGAATTTTTGTGAATATCCTTTTGCAACTAAACGTGCTTTATATTTTTGGATTTTTCCTGTGTTGTCGCGTTTTAGTTTGTAGGTCCATTTGCAACCTATTATTCTCCTATTTGGTGGAGGTTCTACAATTGACCAAGTTTTGTTTTTCATAAGGGAGTTCATTTCGCTTTTCATTGCATCTATCCAATTTTGTTTATCCTTAAAATTTTCCATGTTTTCGATTTCCTCATAATTTTTTGGTTCAGTAGCGTTTTCGTTCTTAACCATGTATATTAACCTATCAGGAGGTACACCTTTATGAATTCTTTCTGATCGTCTAAGTTCTGCTACTGGTTGATTGGACGTGGATGGTGTCTCATTGCTATTTGAAATTTCTATTTCTACAAAATTTTCGTTAACCCGATTTTCATCTTGTTTTGGTTTGTTTTCTACTTTCTCGTTTCTATATTTAAATTTGTTTTCGAGGAATTTAACGGTTCTCGCGATCTTTATTTCATTTCCTCCTACATATATTCTATATCCTTTGGATTCATTATCATATCCGACGAAAATTCCCTCTATAGCTTTATCGTCTAATTTTTGTCTTCTGGCTTTACTGATATATGCGAAGGCTTTGCAGCCAAATACCCTAACGTAACTTAAGTTTGGCTGTCTGTTTGTCCATAACTCGTATGGCGTCTTTTCATTTGCTTTTGTCGGTAGTCTGTTTTGCAAATGATTTGCTGTGCATATTGCTTCCCCCCAGAACTTTAATGGTAAATTTGATTCACTTAACATTGTCCTTGCCATTTCAACTAACGATCTGTTTTTCCTCTCTGCCACACTGTTCTGGCTTGCGCAATATGGAACTGTGTGTTGATGTTTTATCCCATTATCCCTGAGGTAATTTTCTATTTCATCTGATGTGAATTCCCCTCCGTTATCTGTTCTAATTGCTTTCGGTTTTTCTCCAAATTTGTTGCTAATTAACGCGATGAATTCTTTAAGTTTTTCGTAAACTTCACTTTTTCTAGACAATAGGTATATGATCGTAAATCGTGAGTAGTCATCAATAAAAGTCAAAAAGTATGATTTCCCCCCTATTGTCGGTGTTTGAAAAGATCCGCACACGTCGGAGTGAATGAGCTGGAGCCTTTTAGTTGCTCTATACTCTGCAATTTTTGGATAGGGTTCATCAGTTAATTTTGCCTTAATGCACGGTTCGCAATCTATGTTATGCTTACAGTTGTTTATTTGGATTCCTGTAGCTAATTCCTTTTGCGTAATTTCTTTAATTGATGTTAGATTTCTATGTCCTAACCTACGATGCCATAATTCTAGGCAATTTTTGTTGTTGCAGCTTTGTGCTATGTTTGCATAGCTTTGGAATGCCAACTGAGCTTCGTATAGGTTATTTACTTTTCGCGCTTCTAAGAATATTTCTCCGTTAAGTTTGAACATACATCTATCATTCCTGAATATAATTTCACATCCATTTTGCGTCGCTTTGCTAACCGATAGTAAATTTGTTTCGATTTCAGGTACTAGTAATACATTTTTAAGTGTTATTTCATGAACTTTGTTGTCTGATGTTCGCGTGTTTATATTTACGTCACCTGACCCGTAACTGATAAGTTTTTTTCCGTTTGCGATGGTTACATTTGTTTTTTCGCGTGATTTTATTTCTGTAAACATTGATTCTGAACACACAATATGGCTTGAGCTGCCACTGTCTACTATAAATGTTTTGTTTTCTATTCCTTGTGTTATAAAGGCGTAATTTTTATTTTCGCTCGCCCTCCATGTATTGTTTTCATTTTCAGAGTGACTGTACCTACGGTTTGATTCTGGTGTTTGTTCACTTCTAAAATTGTTTTCACTCTTTTGAAAAACTAGTGATGTAGAGTAATGTTTTTTGTTTGGTCTAATGTGTTGATTTTGTGGTGTATTTTGTGTTTTGGCTTTATTATGCCAACATTCCTGGGTATAATGGTTTCTCATCCGACAGTTGGAGCAGTATTTATTACTTGTTTTGTTGTTGTAATTTTTCTGTGCTTTAAATGCTCTGGCAGGATTTTCTGTTCTCTCATTATTATCATATCGTCGGTTATATTCGTCAATAAGTTTAGACTTAATAAATGATGGTGTGAGTTGATTTTCTTCTCTTGATTCAAGGGCAGTAATAAGAGTATCATAAGATTGGGGTAGGGAGCATAATAACAGTGCAGAAATGTGGTTATCATTTATAACTTCTCCTATGGCCGCTAATTTATCTACTAATTCCATTATTTTTGTAATATGATTAACAACGTTGCCACCTTCTGCTAATTTAATCCCGTAAAGTTTTCTTAAGAGATAAAGTTTGCTAGACAAATTATGTCGCTCATGGATTTCACGCAAAGCTTGCCAAGTTTGTCTGGCTGTCTGTAAATTTTTAACATGAGTAATCTGACTATCATCAATTGTTAGATTAATTAGAGCACGGGCTTTCTTATCACTTGTGGACCAAGCGTCCGTAATTGGATTAGGCGGTTCTTCCGTAATTACATGAAGAAAGTCTTCTTTAGTTAACATCATTTCGGCCTTGAATTTCCATATTGAGTAGTTTGTAGCTGTAAGTTTTTCAATTGCTAAATTATCTTTAGAAGCTGCCATTTTCATAACTTTTGATTACTTACGTGTTACCGTAAAAAGTTCTTCCAATTTTTCTGTTTGAAAGTTTAAAAGTTTATTTATCAAATATCTGATATTTCAGATTTCAGTGGAGGCTATTTAATTTATTTATTTTTATTCAGTGATCAGTAATCATAATCTTGTTAGTATTTGAATCTCAATGAAAAAGGCTTGAGTAAGTTATATAAAATTGAGACTTACCCTTCTTCAGGATATTCGGTGTAAATCCACAATTTATTTGAATACAATATGCATTAGTTGACGATAGTTTAATTAGTTGAAGATTGTATCCTCTAATTGCTTTTCATGCCTCCTTCAAATAAAGAAATTATAGACGATTTGTTATCTCAAATGAATAAGCAGTGGTAACACTTTAAGCTATTTAATTCACTTTCTTTTAAATTGTGAAAAAGAGAGAGCATTTTTCATCCCTCTTCTCTTGAACAACTACATTTTCAGAATGAAAAAATATTTACATTATAAGATAATAAATCAGTAATAATAATTGTAATAGCAATATCATAATAATAATAATAAATCAGTTTAATGTCTATGAGTCACTCAACAAGTCATTATCTTTATCAAGGTTTTCAAGGTTAAATACATTTTTCACATTTGAAAAGATTTATGGCTGAGTTGAATCAACGCATTATTTATGTAACTGAGGAAATTACTTTTATCACAGCTAATTAGCTTGATTTATATCCATCAGAACCCCCCTCCTGAACACAGTTCGGTTTGCGCTACTTAACCACTCCCAACGATTCAGATTTTGAGCTCAAATTTTAAGTTTAAGTCTAAGCTTTTGAAAGCATGTAATGAGATACAAAAAATAACGGTAAAAAATAGTTGTTGGTTACTCCAAAGTCTAAAGCGCCCTCTATCGGCATTTTTTGAACTGTATCTTTAAAATTTATTTTCAAGAAAATACTGACATAAAGAATAGTTTTAGTGAAAACCGCAAACGAATCGACCAATTTTTCCGTTTTTTATAATCATTTGAAATTTTGGTGCCTAAACTTTAAAGGCGCCTATCTCCTTCGGAAGACGTTTGGGACCCTTGTTTTCTTATTCACTATTACTCGTCTTGATGTGTTCTATCACCCCCTAGCGTATGTACCATGAGTTTATAAACACCCTGTATGTAAAAAAAAGTGTTGTATTTTTTTCATTCTTTCTAAGAGCATTTCACAGCAGTGGGTTACTTTTTTAAAATTAAGATTTCTTGATTGGCACCACTTTTCTGAAGTGGTAAAATTCCCATTCTTTTCGCCTTATTAATATGTTATTAAATAAGGCCAATTTTACTATTTCAAAAAAGTGGTGCCAATCAAGAAAACAGAATTTAAAAAAGTAGTCCACTGGCAACAATGCTTCACAGCTTTAATTGACTTTTTCTCAAAACTTCGATTTTTTAGGTCTGTGTTCCTTTTTTTCAATATCTATTAAACTTAAGAACTCATATTTTTCTAAATACTTATATTATGTTATAGTGCATAGTTTAGCACAGGAATTTAATGATTTGTTGAGAATTATTTATTTTAGGCAGTGAAATCTTGCCGAAAATGCTAATTTAAAAATGTCTTTCAATTAATTAATAATTAATTTTCAGTTTCACTCAGAAAGAAAATGGTCTGTTAAACCTTCACTGCACCACGTGCCACATCTGGCACATACCTAAAAACACTGTAATTCCTATTATGTGGCATGAATTTGATCAATATGATGTCTATCCCTGATCAAGAACAATCCAAAGAATGGAATAACACTTATTTTGTCCATGTCAGATGGTTGCATTTGACAAAAAATTAGAATTTGTTCTTCGGAAACAACAACAAAAAAAAAAAAAAAAAAAAAAAAAAAAAATCGATCAAGCTATTAAGGGAAAATTTAATTTCATTCTTTTTAGTGAATACTAAAAATATTAATATAAAAAAAGTTGCAGAGTGTTAAGCAGATAAAATTAATTAATTTAAGCTCATTTTGTTGTAAAATATAGCTATACAATTTTTTAAAACCTTATTTTTTATACAGGGTACATGCCATGAAATATCAAATTTTAGCTGAATATTTAAAATTTTATTTTTTTTATATTTTTCCCACTATTAGATCGATATATAGATTTCAAATAATTTTTTTCATAAAAATAGAAAAATCGTGCAGTGAAGGGTTAAAATACGTAAAGCATGTTATTCAAACTACTCTAAAAAATCTAGACCTCTATCTTTCATCATTTCTCAGAAAAAGGTACATAAAGTTGGTATATTCAGAGCTGCCACGTCTCCGGCTTTTTGGATACCAGTATTTTAATACAGAAAATGTTCTTTTATTTAATTGGAACATTTGGGCGATTTAAAAGAGCAACATTTTGCCTAAAATTATAGTGGTGTGCAAAAGCCGGAGACTTGCCAAATCTGTGTATTTTAACATGGCCGAGATAGAGCTTACCCGGTCCCCTTAACCCTTTCAGGGGCAGTGGTATGCAAAGCTATATAAGTAAACGTCCTATCTTAAATGGGAGAGGTAACCACAAGATTAAAAGCGAGGTCACATCAATCAAGGTCGCAGGCCACGTAGCGGACGGGGTTAAACTACAGGGAGATGCCTAACTGTTTTCTTACTTCACACCACTAAAATTTTAAAGTTTTTTTCACCTTGATTAATAGCTGAAACGTTTCTGACAAGGA
Organism: Maratus speciosus; assembly: GCA_963932465.1. NCBI lineage: Eukaryota > Metazoa > Arthropoda > Arachnida > Araneae > Salticidae > Maratus > Maratus speciosus. The sequence goes on from OZ010787.1 coordinate 57,473,399, forward strand.
GAAGAAAAATCTTTGGTGTCAAGTACATCTGGACGTCCCTTTGGCTCCGCCATTATTTTGCAATAAATGTGGTAAACAAAATTCGGTTTTATGTGTGACTAAGGATTTAGAAAATATGCGCAGATATCCTGTCATATATGACGTCACACTAAAAGCCCGCGTATGTCGATTATCACCCCGTCCACAAGATGGCGCAACTGTGTTAATTTACGCCCGATTTCAGTATTAAGTTTGTACGATTACTTATATCGCTTTGGTGGCATGTTTATGAAACCACTTAATTTTAATTCCCAAATGCTACAATGACTCTAGAAATTTGCCAAAACTTCTTCCGTTTGACACAAAGCGTTATAAGTAAGCGAACAAACTTAAAGCTGGAATCAGGCGTAAATTAACACAGTTGCGCACCTTGTGGACGGAGTGATAATTCACATACGCGGGCTTTTAATGTGGCGCGTATTTTCTAACTAAACCTTTAGTCACTCATGGAAATGAATTTTGTTTGCCACATTTATTGCAAAATAATGGCGCAGCGAGAGGGGCATCCAGATGCACTTGATACCACGAAGTTTTCTTCGCCTTATCAGAAACACTTCAACTATTAATCAAGGTGAAAAAAACTTTACAATTTTAGTGGTGTGAGTAAGAAAACTGTTAGGTATCTACCTGTAGTTCACACTCCACCCGCTACGTGGCGCAAGACATAGATTGATGTGACTTCTTCCATTTAAGATAGGACGCTTACTTATATCGCTTTGTTTGACACGTATGTGAAACATAGCCTTTTTCTTATTTCCAAATACATTTGATCGTAAATTTCGGTGCCAGTCATTTTTTTCAAAATTTTAGTACTAAAAGTACTAATTAACACCTGAAAGGGTTAAAAGATGTTAATGATATGTTAAGTGCTCAGGCGGCAGCAAAAGAACATAGGACTGATAGAAAAACTATTGGAAGGTATGTAAACGAATTTCACCAGTATACGTACAGTGAGATGAAGTCAAATTATTTGACAACTAGAGTTGTCAGGTCAAGTGTCACAAAAAAAGAGACAAAAAAATGCGAGACAAAGCTCCTATATCCGGACATAATAATACATTAAACCCGGTGAAAACGGAACCTGCTTCTAACGGAATACTATCTTAAATGTTAAAAATCTATTTTTCCCGATGTACAATTATACCGTCTCCCCCCGGGATTGCACTTATACTCTAAAGAGAAAGCATGTTTTCCTAACCTGCCGAATTTAGATCCATCAATGTCAATCAAGTGATCGATCAAGTACTTCCGTTAGGAAGGGACCTGAAGTCGTCTTCGATGTACTTTAGGATAAAAAAAAATACCAAGCCGGCCATTTTGTTTCTCCTGCAAACTTAACTATTTCAAATCTCCCCCCAAACCAGAAATCCATTAGTGAATGTCATTAGGGAGTAGCCCTACTCAATAAGTATAATGTTTCAAATCACCAAAACACCAATCCATCTTTCTCCCGCGTACCTTCGTGCTTACCCTTTCCTGTTAAAAAGATTTCGTAAACATCTTTTTGTTTAACTATTTATATAACGAATCGAAATAAAGACAAATTTGTTTTTTTTTTATCGTTTTTGAATTAAAATACAGTTCTTAATGCTGAACCATGGATGCTGATTTTAAAAAATAACGCTCAATAATTTAAAATCTTTCAATATTGTTGACGGACAGTTCATTTATTTATCTTATTAAAAGCATAAAATTAGGAGCCAAACTATGCAAATGATTTGGAATCAAACAGTGGATTTCAGTTATTGATAAATTTATTACATATTGAGTTATAATTGATTGAAAATCGACTTTGAAACTATTTTATGAAAGGTAATTTGTCTTTATAGAAAAAAAAATTATTGGGATTTCTTGATATCCAAATAAAAATTTCTGCAAATTTCGTAAATTATACAACTAATCATAAATTCTTTGATTGTATTAGAAAGCAGCAAGTATGTATTTGAGAACAGCTTTATAACTAGATTCAAGAGATTTTTTGAGTGGCTTATTACACCTTGAATCTTAATTTAAGGCATTTTACAAATAATTTATTCTTATTGGTGAATTGAAAAAAAAAAGGAAACTTCTTCAAAATAAACGACCAAGAGCGAGTATTACTCGCGCTCAGAGAGTTCCGCATAATATATATATGAATTAATTAACTGTATTTTTTTACTTTATTATTACTTTCAAACTATGCAAGCTACAGCTTTAGAAAATTAGCCAAATATCCATTTCTTTATAGTCTTCATGCTAAAACCAAAAAAATTCACATATTTTGGTTATTTATTTAGTTTTTTTGGCAATTGAAAAACTTACTTTTTTTTTTTCTTTTGTGCAAAAATTAAATTTTAAACCTTTTTGCATATATTATGGTTTTACTTTAGAAGTAGGTGTGTTGTGATTCTATTTTGTACAAAAATTGTTTTCTATATGCATAATTTAGAGTTTTATCATGCCCGCACCAATTAATAATTTTAATTCACGCATCAGTGAGTTAAATTTTTAATTTTAAATATCAATTTTGTATATACAGCATTTATTTTTCTGGATAATATAGCCAAGGATATATGCTTTAGGCAGAAAGGGATCTTAATTCCATATTATTTGCGTTTTGATACATTGAAAAAGGCGATGTTTTTTATCGTTTCGACAAACTCAAAAGTACTGTGCCCCGTTAGCCCCACCAGTGGCCGATAGGTTCTGCTGTCGAAGCTGGTAGACGGGAGGTACTGGGTTCGATCCCAATCACGCCCGTCGGCCTAATCGTTCGGAGTTTTCGTGGTTTTCTTTGAACCTTGGTTTTCCAAGCGTAAATACGGGTTAGATTCCCTTAGAAAGACACCCAATAAGGGCACTCTCCACCTTATGGCCTATACCCTCGTGCTAATAATTGGCCGTCATAAACACAACCAACGTGTGCCGCCTTAATTCGGTACTGACAATAAAAGTAGTGCATATTAAAAATTCATTTTCATCTGAAGCATAGCTCTGCTTAAACTTTTTGTGAAAATTCTAACAACCTGACTACTTGCAAGAAATATTAATATGACACGCAAAAATTATTCTAAGTTGAACACGACTCGCAGAAAGAAAATAAGAATCACCCCAATCTGGAAAAAAACTCTTTCGGCTCGGCCTACAGGCGCAGGTAGATTTCGAAGTTAAGTGCTAATGTCAACAACAAAAACTAAATCATGATTAGAGATAAACCCACTTTAACAATTTTATCTGGCCGCTGTTGACGAGTTTTTAGTTCATTTTTGTATAAGAACTGGTTTTATCAGAATCATGTTAAGGTGGTATTAAAAAAAAATATTTTCCCATGCTCAACAACTTTGAATTTTCTGGCACATTTTCAAATTCATTTTTAAAAGAAAAAATATGAAACTTGCGGACGTGATTTTTGAAGATATTTATAAGTGACCTGTGTTTTCAATTTTCTTTCAATTAATTAAAACTTGATTTATAAACAATTATTTTCTCAGTAGGACAATATTTTTCGTTTCCAACACAATCGCTTCGGGAAATTCGATTCAAAATGCCCAATTTGACATCTTTTTTTGAAATATATTCTATCTCTATAAAAAAATTGACCATTACGATACATTATATAGTATCTGAATAAGAGAATCTACCAATTGGATGCGTTTGAGAGCAAAAATGAATTTAAAAATGAGTCAGAAAATAAGCAGTTTGGATTTGAATACACCTTTCAAGCGATGATTTTAGGTAGATTTCGTATGAAATACTACCTATTGGGATCGTTCCTATGTTGGAATTTCGAAAACTTTTTTGCAGATCTACACCGATCATGACCCCTAGAACCCAAAACCACACCCCCCCCCCCAAAAAAAAACAACTATATCTATATATATACATCACTTATTTATGGACACGATAACTTTCGTAATTCTGCACAAATCTTTTCCAAACTGTTACATAAAATCAAGGGGCGGAAAATCTTTTTGCGCCCCTGGAGCCCATTTTTAATTTTATCAATAATCTGTGATATATAAAATTTTGGCCTTATTTTTAGAAGTAATAAAAACTTTAAACTAATTTGATATGTACAAAAATTAAGAAATTATGGCATTTTCCCGGTTTTCACAAAACTTTCCATCCCCTTGGTCCGATTTTGCCCATTAACGAACTTGACCGAGATTTTATGCCCCTTGATTTTATGCATCAGTTTGGAAGAAATTTGTGTAGAATTACGGAAGTTATCGTGTCCATATAAAAGTGATATTATATATGTATAAAGTTTTTTTACTGAGGTTGGTTTTGGTTTCTAGGGGTCATGATCGGTGTAGATATGCAAATTTTTTTCAGAAATTCCTACGTAGGGGATAATGTAATAGGTAGTATTTCATAAGAAATCTACCTAAAAGAAAATTAGGGACAACCCGGACCGATCCGATGTAGGACTTTTATTCAACAATCCCGGAGTGTCCAATATTTAGATTTTTTACTATATTTAAATAGTAAAAATATAGATTTGTCCTTTTTTTTAATAATAAAAATTAAGATTGGTATAGGAGATAAATTCTAGATTTAGGAAAGTAAACATGATTTACTTTCATTTCATTTCGGGTTCGGGTCGGGTTGCGGGTTGATGAAAATTATTTTGGTGGTTTCAGATCGGGTACGACCGGGCCCACCCAGGACTCTAGTTTAGGTGCTACTGCGAAAATGCGAACCACAAATACGTCTCAGTTGCACTGCACTGTTTCATGTATTTGGATGTTAGTTTTTGCGAAATATTGAACATAAGAATTTTCACGATCTGCTTATTAAATTTTTATGACTTTAATTTTCTGTCAAATAAATCATATGCACCGAAGTCTGATGAAATTGAAACTTGTCTTACACTAACGCGTTCTACGTTGTCTGTAATGGTGTGTGAAATGTTCAAGATTTTTATTGCTATTTTTCAGTTCGAAAATTCTCTAATATTTGCATAAATATGTGCATAATAGTACACTTTTATTAGACGGTAAATGTAAGATAATTGTTAATATCGCAGGATATCTTTGCTTCCCAATCGTAATCCCCTAATTCATCAAATTATTTCTATAAACGCATATTACAGCTGCATCATACAAATGAAGAAATTAAAATGTACTGTACAGTGTAATGCAAGATTATACAACTTTTATATTGGTTTGTTGCATATTTTCATAGATTTAAAAGACACGTTGAAAGTAATTGCAAGTAAAATGTGTATTAAGCAAGAACGAGTTTTTCTTTTATTTAAACCTTGTGTATTTGTTTTTTTAAATGCCTCCTATTACAAATACATGCATATTTTTTGATAGGATACATTACATAAGTAATAGTACTTCATCCGAAAATAATTTAAATTAAATAATTACAGTCAATTTTGTAGAAAATTTAAATTATTTATAATTTAAACATAATTAGTAACAGCTCTTAAAAAATAAATCGAGTTGATTTTCTTTATAACATGATCAAATCCTTTAAAAGCATCTTACGATATTGTTATAAATATGCTCATAAAAAAAAAATGAAACTATTTTAGGCTAAATGTTGAATATTTTTTATCTATTTTGTGTTCTCATAGTTGTATCATATAGTCTGCATAGTGTTTATTCGCGTTAACAAATATTTTAAGAAAACTCTTCAGGGAACCAGATATGTTCTGTTCATTAATTTTTGCTAATTTTCATACTATATGCATACAAACCTGACTTTAGACTCACTATATATGTTATTGGTTGTAAAAAAAAGCCTGTATTAAAAGTAGAAATTATTTTAATCATAAAATTTGGAACATTAAATTACAAAAAAGGGAGAAATGTTGTATTAGAGTTGTTCTTAAAAAAGAAGAAGGGGGGGGGGGGATTGAGAAAAAAAAACAGTTGATTTAACACAATACTTATATGGCGCATAATTTACGAGGTACTTTCTAATAATTAGCAGCATGTGATTTAAACTTACAAATGTTATGATGGATTATAATTCTATTAAAAATCACCCTTTGCAATACTATTATTGTGGGTGAAACTATTTGATAATACCATATTCTTGCAATGAAATATCGGTAATCTGTTAATAAAAGATGAAAATTCTCTTATTTTGACGTTAATTTATACATTTGAATGAATCGAAATAGTAAAGTAATTAATTTTCAAGATATTATCATGTAATAATTCCTTGAAATAAAACATATGATTAAAATAAAAATGTTCCATACTTGCTAATTCACCCCCCCCCCTCCCTCACCTCTGAAATGCGTTACTTTAGAATTAGAAATTTTATGCACGACTATAACACTTAAGGCGTTTTTTTTTTTTTTTTTTTTTTTTTTTTTTTTCTCACAACTCAACAACTCAAAACTGACGTATTCACCGATTCATTTTATGCATAAATGCATGGAAATATCAGTTATTACTATTGAGATAATTTAAAATCAAACAACATTTTGCATTTTCGATGATTGTATATCATATTAAGTTCTAATTAATTGTTTTCTAAAAACAAGCTTTCCCGGGCTGTAGAATCCCGAAAATTGGCTTAAAACACAAACTTGGAGGGCATATTCCGCAATATTTTTGTCTTTATCAAAAGATGAAAAATGCTGTTCGATTTCTTAGTTCATGAAGAACAATTTTTGCATTAACATAAACTACACACTAATGCACTTGTTTACACTAATACTAATAATCACTAATTAATGCATTTGTTGCATTAACAATAACTTTGTGAATATGTCAGAAAGCAGCCAGTTTGGATTACAATGTTTCAGTAATTTTTCATTTTTTTAAATATTTTTCCCCCATAAAATATGTTTACTCTCTCTCCTTTCTTTTAATAACCTTAGAAAAGTGAAAATATTGCAATAAAGTTTGGAAGAGATTGATCTTGCTTTATGAGAAATGAAATAAGATCAAGACAAGCTCCAGAAATTTTCACTTTTCGCGCTCAAACAACAAGAACATGTACTGCACATTGAATATGATTGCTGTTATTTTTAACACTGATTTACTGCATTCTTCCTGCATTTTTCTTGATGTTGTATTTCAAATAATGTGAGGCTAAGTTCACATTATTAGTACAATATTTTCACTGTTATTAACTATTTAACAGAAATTTATCTAGCTATTTTTTTTTCTAATAAAAATATAAAAAAATATATAAAAGCACTTTCTCTTGATATTATATTTCAAATAATGCGAGACTAATTTCATATGCTTAGTACCATATTTTCACGGTTACTGTTTAATAGAAATTTATCCAGATACCTTCTTCTAACAAAATTATTTAAGCATTATTCTACAAATTTCCTAAATATAAAGAAAATATTAGTTTAGTAAATCGGAAGCTTTTCCTTATTTCATTTTCTGCATTATTTATATTTACGGTAATTGTTGAAAAATGAAATTCCGTCAGCAGTTGCATATTTCTTTTCCATTGTAGAATTCAGAAATAAAAAATCATTTCCTACTGGTCAATTACTGACGAACCACCCTATATGTAGGTACATGGTATATATAATTTAGATAGAACATACCGATTTGCTTCGAAATTGTGTTCTTTTTAATTATTTTATGCCGTGTCTTATTATTATTACATTATATAATATAAATTATGAATTTTACTAAAATGTTTACTTCAAAATAAGCTCCAAATTTAACGGATTTTATGAAATTTCCTTTGCTTTTACCAAAGATTGGAAATCACCGCACGATTTCCCAGTTTGTGAATGTCAATACCCGAAGATATTTTCAGTTTAAGATTGCAAATCAATTGAGCAATCGTGACAGAAGGTAGCCACTTTCGGGGAGAGGGGGAGTGGGGTGTCCATACATAACTTTATCAACATTTTGCTAATTTTGACCCCCCCCCCCCACGTACCACCATCACCTGATGAAATAGTTAACAGTGTCAATTTTTTTTTCTTTTCTTTCGTCTGCTTCGGAATAGCATTCAGAACCACGGGGTTGAAAAGCGCTGCGTTTTGAAATTTTTCGCTTATATTTCATGTTTTGATCGAGTTTTAAATATTTTCAGGAACAAGTACAGCTTATGCATGAATTCTTTTCTCTATTTTATTGCATCATCATGCACATTTCCATGTTATTATTAAAATGTAAATCATTTATTTTAATTAATAAGTAGATACGAATTTTCTAGTATGTATTTATCGAATAGCAATTGCTATAAAATAAATCGAAAGTATTTTGTGCGTGCATTTAACCTTTATTTATGCTGCATCAAGTGATGAAATCTATAAACAAATTTGCTATTTGCTAGCCGCACTACTTGTACACCATGTGATTTGCAATGTGAGATCCTATTAATATTGTCCATAAGAAAATAATTTTAAATGTATGATGTAATTTTCACCCTTTTAGGGGCAAAGCACTTGCATTGCTAAAATGTTGAAATGAATGATTGGCACCATAATTTACGTACAAATTTATTTGCAAATAACAAAAAGCGATTTTTCACATATGTAATAAATGAAAAAAAAATAATAATGCAAAAATCTTGGTGCCATTATCGCATTTGAGAATTAAAATTAAGTGGTTACATAAACATACCACCGCCCCTGAAAGGGTTAAATGCGTTTCGTGTGCAAAAATTTAATTACAGCTTTTATTTTCCCACTATTTTAATATTCACGTGTAAATATATTATTCCATTTAAAAGTGTTTGGGAATATCAGTATTTGAACTTTTTAAATATATGACCTAATTTTCCCTATTAAAAGTTTTTCACGCATAATACTTTAATTATTTTAGGCATCTTTCATATGACAACATAAATTTTACATATGACGTATTTGTCCCCATTAAATGCGGTTCGCGAGCAATAATTTAATTATTTTAAGATTTTCTTAATTTTTTTAATATTCACGTGTAAATACAATTTGTATGACATAACTTTCCATATTTTCTGCTTTTAACAATTGATCATTTTATTATTATTTTAAAGTTTCATTTCTGTTTTTAACAGTAACGTGTAAATACATTTCTTATTTGAGAGGCAATATAATTCTTTCTGCTGTTTTACAAATTAGCATCAACATAAAAAATTACCCTTTCTAAATATGAAAAGAATTCTCTTGAAATAATGAAAATTCGAATAAAAGATTGAAAAAAAAAAAAAAAAAAAACCCTTCATAAAATTAGTAAAATTAAAAAAAAAAAAATAAGCGCAGTTTTCACACCACTAGCCTGAGAAGTATATCCCTAGAAACATATATTAAACTCCTATGCATAGCGTGGCTGAGAGGTTCTGCTCTCGAAGCTGGTAGACGGGAGGTGCTGGGTTCGAAGACAATCGCTCCCGTCGGCCTAACCGTTTCGGAGTTTTCGTGGTTTTCTTCGAAACCTTGGATTTTCATGCGTAAATACGGGTTCGGTTCCCTTAGAAAAACCCCCAAGGAGGGCACATCCCCTATGTCCTATATCCCTCGTGTAGATAATCGGCCGTCAAAAATTAACCAACCTATGCATAGCTTTGTTCCTAAAAAACCTTTTTAATGGACCTATTCTGACCGACTTTAACATTGAAAATCACTTTAAATAGTTCTTCGATTAAAAAATTGTCTACTTTAGCGTGTTTATATAAGATTTTTCTATAATACTACCAATTTTCATATTTTTGTGTGTAGTAGTTTTCTTAATATTAGCGAAGAAAGACCTCCGGTCACAAAAAAATTCATTTACACCGGCGGCGGTGGTGTATAATTTTTTTAGAATTGAGAGAAATCTGACAGAAAGGTCTTTTTCCCCCCTTTTATTTTTATTCTAGTAACAAAAACTAAGTACAATTTTTTTCAATATTTGTTTAATCTGTAGAAATTACTATTACTACTACTACTAATAATAATGTAATAATAATAATTATATAATTTTATTATTAAATAATAATTATTATATATTACTATTATTGCGAGTCGACACACTAATAACTTGGCGGATTCGACGAATGAAAATGTTTAAAAGACAGTGATTGACTGAATTTATAAAAAGCTAAGAAAAATAATTACAATAATTAATCAATATTATATTGGCTAACCTAACTCTTAAAACAAATATTATTTTAAACTAAAGTTTAACATAGAAAGACCGGAATGTTTACTCCAGTTTCATAAAAATATTTAATACCAGAATTTTTATTTAAAACTGTATGAGTTATTTAATTAACCCTTTCTTTCTTTGTATCATTTAAACTTAATTCCTAAATACATTTCTGAATCGGAACAAAATATATTCATTTGGTAGGGGCCAAAATGGCCCCTCACCATCATTCTAGTGTTAATTTCAACTTTTATAATTATTGAGACATTAAACTTTATTTATATACGTTACAATTAACATGCAATTAAGATAAAGAAATCATGAAGTTACTAATTATTATTATTACTATTATTATCATCCATGCATTAAATATTCGCGATAAAGACATTTCTTAATTATTTTTAGCAAAGAAGATTGTTACAAATTCATTTTTAATTGTCTGAAAAACATACGAATTTCTCACTTGTATTTCAGCCGAAGCATATAAAATACAAGTATTAAAATTTAATAATTTAGTACTTATACAAAATAACCATATTTGTTTCTAGCTGAAAAAAAAAAAATTTGATGGAATTTTTCAAGTTGAACTGTTAAGAAAGACAATCAACAGGAAACGATTAATGGTTTTCAGAAGTGCCATCTTGAGAATAACCATCACCCAGAACCTCGTTGAGTATTTGTAATTAGCGACCACCTGGATTTGCAGATGTTTGGGGGAGAATATTTTTCTGAAAAAGGATCGAAATGTCGCATTTGTGAAGATCAGCATTTGAGTTTTTTGTGTTGTGTTTTTAACCTTTTTTTTTTCGCTTCATACGTGTCATCGCCGTTCGTTAATAGGACCTACCAAGAAACTGCAGGGGGTTCTGGGGAGATTTTTCGGCGGATTTGGAATAATCAAGCGAAAGCTGGGTTCCCGGGGCGGTCATCCCTGCCATCCCTGTACAATTATACCTCCTCGGACAAAATCCTGTTAAAAACTAAATTTTTCTCCTCTGTCTTGCGATTGTGTCTAAACAGGTTTGTTCCAGCATCATATTTTCAAAAATAAATTTTTATAAGAATTAAAGCATGTAGCATAAAGTTATTTTGCTTTTTTAAAACTGATTTTATTTATTTTCACAAATATGTTAATAGAAAACAAAGTGGGTCAACCCTCCCATATATGGGGAGACTTTACCCACTATTTTCTCATGATTAAAATCAATCATTTTTCAAATTTCTTATATATTGCACTTATGTAGCAATTTTATTTTGATAACTAATTGTATAACAAATAAAATGATATATAAAATGTTATTCTAGGTTCAATATTTAAAAAATAAAAAATCGTTTTGCAAAAAGTGGGTCAGCCCTCCCTAGTCTCCCCTACATTTTTCGTATAATACGTCAACCTTTTCTTATAGCAGCGTTTAGAATGTCACTTCGTATCAAACCGGATTTACAGATGCCGCTATCATTCCTGCTTTCCTTTTGCACCCATTTACAAACGCAAGCTTAAAAACCCTCCCTTGCAAAAAACCGGAAGCTGCGTAATTTTTTCTTCTGAATTATGATTGGATGATTAGGGTACTGCGGCACAAACTTCCAGTGTAAACATACACAGAAACCGTTTACGGTCATTTTCGCGCGTGATAATCTTCGTTCTTTTGCTTTATTGAGGATTAAAATGTTTGACCGCTTAATGTTAATGCAAACTTTGATTGACATCTTTGTAACACCAGAGCCAAGACCGCCTCTAGCCAATTTTCTGCTTGAGGCGAACATTATTTTGCCACCCTTATGACGCAATCGTTTTGTCACCATTACACAAACTTTTTTTAAAAATAAGTAAATAATATAATAACTATATTTTTTTAAAAAGAAAACAAATATTTATAAAATTTGTTTACATTTAAGAAATTTAAAATAATCAAACTACGTAATATATTTTGCATTTAAAAAAAAATACTACTAATACCGCTAATTTAGCATTAAATGAATAAATCATATTCTACTAGTATTTACAAGAAAGACTCATACAAAGAGTAAAACTTACACTTCAAAATCCCTTTTATAGGGGGTCCCAGAAAAGACTAAAATTCCATTTTATTTTTTAAACCGAAACTAGAATTTTAATTATTACAAATAAAATATTTTCATCTTAATTAAAAAACATTATCTATCTAAATGAAGACAGATAATGTTAAGCGAAGACAGTTAATGGCAAGCTAATGTTAAGACTGTGGGAGCATTTTTGACAAATTTCATTTTCACTATCTATGAAAATAAAATTCTGGCGCCTGGGACACAAGCCCCAACTGACCCTCTCTTGTTTCGGTCCTGACTCTGCCCGACTCTCCCCCCATGGGGTCGCTACGGCTCTTTCAGGGCCATCGCTACGAGATTTTAATGGAGAGGGGAGGGGGGCTTAAATTACCAAGTGAAATTTCAGTATCTGCCTACCCATTGGCAAACAAAAATAGATAGTTCTTGAGGTTTGCCAATTAGTTTTATAATTTTGCCAAGTTACCACAATTAGAAAATATAAACAGTTTTTATTTGTAAAAAGCTTAATAATGTTCACAATTATATTTTTAATTTTTGGCCAAGTCTATCAGAAATAGAAAGTGTATTATAGTTTTTATTAATGTTTAAACAAATTTGCCAACCAAGTTTGAAAATTTGCCAAGTGTAACAGCATTCGCGAAAGTTTTTTTTTTTTTTGGGGGGGGGGGGGAAGACTACCCCTCCCCGCCCTTAGCGAGGGCTGTGGCTAAGTTTAATAAACAGTATTGAGCCAAAACATGTCAAACATTTAATCAATCAAATTATGTATAAAATTTGTGTATGAATTTCAAATAGCAAAATAATGATATCAGTAACAAGTTAAATATCTTTTTGAAATCGTATACACAAAACAAAATCCCATTATATGTTAATTGATATAATATGTTATAAAGGTCTGCACGGGCTAACCCGACCCATAGAAAGAAAAATTCGGCCCAGTATAAAAATTAAAAGTTCGGCCCGAGCCCGATTCGCCCCAGTATAAAAGTTAAAAGTTTGTCCCGAGACCGGCCCGGACTAGAAAAAAGTTAAAATTTCATCGGCCCGGCCCGAACTAATTTCTACAAAATGTTGATTTTTCGTTGACTTGGTTAAAAATTTGTCTCGTACGGGGAGTTCTGACCAAAAACACTTATCTAGTTTTTTTTTTTTTTTTTCATGTTTATAATTTTCATTTTTATAGAAATGTCGTAGCCTGCGATATTTATTTTTTTTTTTAATGAATTTCTATTTGTTGTATGTAAATGTTTCAGTTATCATTATATTGTTAATCCATATTCCATGTATTAGAGATTTAAAAATCCGAAAAATGCTGTACAGTAAAATCTTCTAAGACGGAATTGCACAGGAAAGAAAAAAAAAATGCGTTATAGACAAGTTCCTTTCTTCGCAGGTGTAAATATATTAAATATTCTTTTCTTACGTATCAGTATATAATTCATTTTGTATGGATCAACACATTTTTCTGTTTAAGACAGGATTTCATTATAAGCAGGTTTTTTTTTCACACGTTTTACTATATTTTAATTTAGTTATATTTTAATAAGCCTAAAAATACACTATTCTTTAAAAAGAATAACTTTTAATGTTTAATTATAGAATAATGGCGATTTAGAAATGTATGCCTTTTTTTTTTTTTTGTTCCAGGCCAAATTTTACTGATCTTTGAACGGACTCCGAGCCAAGACAATGATTTTCATAGTCAAAACCGGGACTTAAAATTTTGGACCGTGAAGAGTACGAAGAATGAAACCAGTGCCGGCTCGGTACGGTTGGTTGGTTGGTTGTGTTTATGACGGCGAATTATCAACACGAGTGTTATAGGCCCTAAGGGAAGGGGGAGTGCCCTCCATGTGGATCTTTATAAGGGAACCTAACCCGTATTTATGCTTGGAAAATCCAAGGTTCGAAGAAAACCACGAAAACTCCGAACGATTAGGCCGACGTGCGCGATTGGGTTCGAACCCAGCACCTCCCATCTACCAGCTTCGAGGGCAGAATCTCTCGGCCACTGGTGGGGCGGCTCGGTACAGAAAAAATAAGTTAGACCGGCTCGGCCCAATCCTTCAGGAAAACAGTAAGGCCCGATCCCGGCCCAGCCCGAGCTTTCAGAAAAAGTATGACCGGGCTCGGCCCGAGTGTCGTGAATAAAAATAGGCTCGAGCTCGGTCCGTGCAGATCTCTGCCATGCTACCAGGCTTTATTATTATTGTGGAGAGCAACATCAGTACAAACCTTTCGTTATATATTATATTTTTTGGTTATTACAAAGACACACCATTTCTCTCAAAAGAATCTTCTATATAGTCTGTAATAATTTACATTTTTGACTCTCATTAAAAAAATATTTAGTTACTTAAAAAAAGACGAAGTGCCTGTACTGATGTTGCTCTCCATAATAACAATAATGCCTGATAGCATGGTATATCAATTAACATATAATTATAATACGTGCATTACAAAAAGCAGATTTTTCTGGTAATAAACTATCAAAAATCGCATATTGGTAATATTTAAAAGAAAATAGCTATTAAAAATAAGGCAAATCTTTAAGACCTAATTTCCCTTTATTTTGCTTTGGGGAAGTCATTTATTACGATATCGGAATCAATATTATAAAACCATCAGATTATCAAGCTAAAAATAAATAAATAAATAGATAAACATACTGGAGCAAACTTCACAATATATTATTGAAATTAAATAGAAAAATTATGATATGCGGAGAAAATTACCTTATCATTTCAAATTATCTGTACGAAGATTTAATTTTACAATAGTAATACTATTTTCAAAAACACAACTATCAACAATGAAGTATTTAACTCTATAATAAATTCACCTTGAATTTTCTTTGTCAAAGGAGTTTTTTATATCGCAATAATCAATATAGAAAATAATCTTGAAACCAAATTATTCTTACGAACATAAAATAAATAAATGAAAATATAATTGCCGCAAAACGCGAGAAAAAATTCCAAAAATCCCTGTACGTAATTGCGAATAAACTTTATTGAAAAGAGAACATTTTTTTTAAAAAATTAAACTTAAAGATTAAAACCGGATTCCTTATTATTAATGTTGAAAAATCGTCGAGAAAACGAAAAAAAAAAAAAACCTTTAATTTTACTACAGTGAAATTTATTACAGTGAGAGCTAAAACATTCTAACAGGAATTCGTTTTTGAATATAAAAAAAAATTGGCGCAAAAGAGCAACAACGCAAAAAATCGAATTGAAAATCGCGGGAGACAAAATTTAATTTATTATGCTAAATGTTTAAAACAGAATTCCTTTTGTGGTCATCAAAAAATAATCGCGGAAAGAAAAAAAAAGGGGGGGGGGGCTAAAACTTGCATTGAAAATTACAAAAACTTCCAAAATCGTGGTGGACAAAATTTACTATATTAGGCTAAAAGTTTAAAACTGATTTTTTTTTCTTAGCGATTGTAAAAAATCGCAGCAGAACGAAAAAAACCCCGCCAAGAATCGTATTGAAAATCTTATTAAAAATCGGTAAAAAATAAAAAAAAACTTGATAAAGTTGTAAAAAAAAACAGTAAATAGAGCAAAAAAAAAAAAAAAAAAAGCATTGACAAAACTCTCAAACGAGTGAACTGGCGATGTTTGTTTACCCGAAAGGAATCATGCGTAAATGCTGGATTACTGCCCTAGGAGCTAGCAGGAGTGAAAATGACCTAGGCTAGTTTCATCTTCAAACCGGCTTTTTCATTGGAAACGGGGTCGGAAATACAATGATGGTATCGGCGTGGATTGAATCAGGATTAGCGGTGGCATTGTAAACCGTGCTTATGTTGCACATCTGCAATACAAGTAAAACTAAGATATTGCAAATTAGTAAATATTTTAATAAGTATGAATCTAAATACCTTATTTTATATAACTTTTTATTTTGTAAAACTTAACCCTTAAGTGCGTGATTTTTTTTTTTTTTAAATAATTATGTTTTTTACTCTTATATTAAAGATTAGACACCAGAAGTTTCAGGATAGATTTTAACTTTATATTTTTGCAATTTTTACAGGATTAATATTTCTATATAAATATACTGGTTGCTAAGAATTAAGTAAAAATTAATGTAGGTATGCATCACTATGCATTTAAGGTTTAACCAGTTCAGGACCGGCACTTTTACACGAATTTTATTCGTTTGGCACCCCTTTTTGTTAATTATTTGAATTAATTTTGTAAATCACAAAAATGTCGTAATTAAATAAAATCAATTTTACTTTTCTTTTCTACTGGTATCAAACTCAAGTGTTCTAAGATCTTTTTGAGAATGCATATATGCACCCATGGTCCCGAACGGGTTAAAAAAGAATAAATGCATCAATTAACCCTTTCAGGGGTGGTAATATGATTTTGAAACCACTTAATTTTAATTAAAAAATGCCACAATGGCACCAGAATTTTGGAAAAAAAATTTCGCTTCATTGCCTAGCTTTTTTCATACTTACAAATAATTTAGTTTTTAAATTCTGGTGTCATTTATGCATTTCAGATTTTAGGAATGGAAGTGATTTTCCCCTGAAAGGGTTAAGCAAAAAAATTCGTAAATTAACCCTTTATGTCCAAAATTAAGAATTAATGAGAATTTCATCTTCTAAAGCATTTTTCGTGAATTTTTGAAACTACATAAGAAGATTTACACAATCTTTTAATAAATTTTAGAAGGATTTTGCCAACTAGTTAATTAAATTTGAATTTATAGGGATTTTGTGCAATATTTATAACTCCACTCAAATCTTTTATTTAAAATATATTTTTTTAATATTTTGTAGAATTAGAAAATGTACAAATATAATGTTCTTAGAATAAAATATAAAAATATTTCCGAATTGAAACCCCCTCCTGCCCCCCCCCCCAATCTTTCAACGCCAAGAAAGCTGGAAAAAATGCAAAGGCAAAAGAAATCGTCCTTTTAAAAATATTTTTGTTTTGTGCAACCAATAATGCCTTTGAAACAACAAGATAAAGTATAATATCTATAACTCATTCTAAACTGTATTACTACTAATCGATGTATTAAATGAATGTTATAACAAGTTATTTTAATGGTACTTTAAAGTACCTTCGGGGCATAAAGGTTAAAAGCATATACAATTAACCATAGCTGCCAACTTTTAAGCTTTTTACTTACCACTAAAATTTAAAAGAAATTTTTGACTTATTGAATCACAGAGTTCGCCGATTAAATATGAAAAATTTTACTATTAAATTTTAGTGTTAAGAAAAAAGTGTAAAAGTTGGTAGCTATGCAATTAACCCTTTATCACATGTTATAGTAAAAAAAACTTCTGATGATCCCAATTTGCACATATATATATAAGATCATTTAAATTTCACATGCCTTTTCTAAGATTAACCCTTTGAGGGGCACAGCACTTATAGTACAATTAAATGTTGAAATCATTCATTCACATCAGGATTTAAGAACAAAATTATTTGAAAATAACTAAAAGATTTTCTTCACGTATAATTATAAAAGCAAAATTTCATTTCAAAATTCCGGCGCCATTCTGGCATTTGGTAATTAAAATTAGGTTGATATATTATATCCCATCGCTCTTCAAGGGGTTAAATGAGGAATAAATTTACATCTCTGTTACTTTATTTTATCATTTATATTTTTTCCGTATATGGATATTGAATTAGTTTATGTTTTTGTGACAACAAATATTGGTTAAAGAGATTTTATTGCTAAATATTTTTAAGGGAAAGTGGTTATTAACACGTTCGTCGCCCAGCGTGATTTGGCTGAGTTTCTCGCCTGGCCCAAACACAATATAATGTAATATGTTATCCTAAACATAAATTAATAAAAAGTGTAGTATAATGTGTATATTTTTAGTATTTTAATGTTGTATATCCTATATTTATATTTCAGTGCTTATTCCATTAAACTCCTTTTAAAAATCCAACTGAAAATCCTATTTACTTGAACCAGAAGAGCGTCACCCATATTTAGGTGAAGGGGCCCCACGGAAGCATACTCTTCATCCAGATATGGGTGACGCTTCGACGAACATGTTAACAGGTCATTTCAGACATGACTTTGATTTGATTAGAATAATCGAAAAATCAACGTACAATATTACGTTTCTATTCCAAAAGATTACACTTTGGAAAAAAAAATCAAACGTGGTGAAGTTCAAAGATAGATAATAAAAGTATGAAAATTATCTTTAACATTTGATGTAGATTTAACAATAATATCAAAATATTTATCACGCTCCAAAGACTCTCAAAGCCTAAATGCTTATTTATTAAGCAACAGTGTTGCTTATTGCTTTAAAATTCGGAAAAAATCTATTTATGGAAAAAACACCCTGATTATGGATAAACATTTTTATATCGATTGTTGTGTTGTAATTTAGGATTATTGAAGCTTCGAAATTTGCAGGAATATAATATGCTCCAATGGGGGACAAATATTATATTTCAGAGATATTTTTAACTGTAGATTTAGCTATTTTAAAATCGAAAGAAATTTCAGAAAATGATAACTGATTATTACCGGGATTTTTTATTGGCTTTTCTCTTGAGCTTTTCGATAATCATGGTATCCTTAGCCCTTAAACACGTGATTTTTTATTTTGTTTCGAAAAAATTATACATGATTCTCTGAAAGGTTTATTACATAGGAAAAATAATGGAAAAAATCAGAGATACATTTTTCATATAATACGTCAATCTTTTCTTCTGGTAGGTCTCCAAATACCTTATTTTATATAATTATTTATTTTATAAAACGTAACCCTTTAATTCCCATGATAGAATACGTTCTAGAAATTACGTAGTTCAAATAATCTGACATTTCACTTGAAAGTTTCAATGGTTAATTTCACTTTATTATACGGAATGTCTGTTATTAATTAAAGAAAATATTGCTAGTTTAATTTTCTGGTGTATTAGGTATATAAGAATAAAAAAAATCTATTAAATTCAAAACACTGTTGTTCGGATATATGCAAAGCTGCGCACTAAAGGGTTAAAAATTAGAGGCGCAGTGTTGCCAGTGGGCTACTTTTTTAAAATTCAGATTTATTGATTGGCACCACTTTTTTGAAATGGTAAAATTCCCATTGTTATTTTCATTATTGTCATTTGTTAATTACTATGTCATTAAATTAAATAAGGCGATTTTTACAATTTTAAAAAAGTGGAGCTAATCAAGAAATCTGAGTTTAAAAATAGTAGCCCACTGGCAACACTGGGGGGTTGGGGGGGGGGTTGAGGTGAAAGGCGAGTTTATTGCTTAATTAGTGACATAGGCTCTTTACACGTAAACGATGTTACACTTAAACCCATTAAATAATAAGCCTGAACAGACGAATGGAAGAAATTTCGCAAGTTGACAATAGCGCCCTCTAACGTCTGGTGTTCTTTTTGCATACTGTAAAATGAAAAGTTGACACCAGAAAAATCAAAAAGAGAAATTATGAAACAATAAGCCGAAAGCAACTTTAAAAGAAGTGGATCAAGCATGGATCGGAAATTCAAGATGAGCTAAAGACAATGTGATTAACTATGTAATCTAACACTCTATTCGCACCAAAGCCAATAACCCCTTGAGGGGCGGTGGGATATATTTTATTCCACCTACGATTAGTGAAGATTTACACCAGAAAAATTTTATGAAATTTTACTTTTCTAACTTTGGTGGAAAAAAGACATAAAATTGCTTTTCCTTATTTTGAAATAAAATTTTTCTAAATTTCCGGTGGGAATTCAGCATTAAGCAAACGCAATTGCTTGCCCCTCAATGGGTTAAATAACAAGCTTAACCCTAGAACTACCGGAAATTTTACTCAAGTTTTATAAAAACATTCTACACCAGAATTTTTACTTAAAACTATTTAATTTGTTTATTTAACTTATTATTGTCTGATTTATACATTTAGTTTGTTTTGAAGAAATTTCTGGTTTGAATAAATATTTTGAATGTACATGTCGGGTCCATTGGACCCTTCTGGTAGACAGAGGGTTAATACGTTCACGCCAGTGCGGTGGGTCACACTCGACTATTTCGGAACTGCCAAGTATACGGCTTTTTGGATACCAGTATTTTAATACAGAAAATGTTGTTTCATTTAACACTAGAAAGACTGAAACTTAGTATATATCTATATTGCCCAAAAGCAGTCAGAATGACTGCACTGTGAAAGAATAACTAATGTATAAAGAAATTTGTTTAAAATTAATTTTTAATAATTTGTTATATTATTTACAGTTACATAACAAGTTATTAGTAAGTATTAACAATAAAATAATCTATGCATTATTATTTGTACATTTTATGCAAATGAAAGTGGAAATCTTTTTATGTGTACATCTTCCGCAACACACTTTTGACATTTTTCACATATATTATCTGTTTTGTTGTTGTGGCGAAGTCCTACTGGGCAAATTTTGCATTTGTTAGAATGGGTTGCATCTGAAGATGTTGCAGTTGATATTTGTGGGTCTTCATGTTCTGAAGAATTTTTCTGTCTTCCAGCTCTGTATTCGGTGGAAAGCTCTTCTGGTAATTGAAACAAGAACTCTTTTCGTTGTATTTGTATTCCTGTTGTTTCTTTGTAAAGGATAAAAGCATTTATAGCAGCCAAATCTAAAATACTGAAAAATATTTGGAGGCGCCATCTACGAGAAAGAGCTTTTACAGTATATTTTCCGGCTATTTGATCCGCCATGTCAACTCCAAATATTTTATCAGCTCAAAATATTTAACTTTAAAATAGATTCAGGTAACATTTTTTATTACTTTTATCAATTTTCACAAATTTATGCTTAGAAATTAGAACAGCTACTCTTTTATTTTGTTTGCTTTTATATATTGTAAGAACACAATTCTTTTATTTATATAGCAGAGTGGAAAAACGAGGCATGCTATTCTTCGTTTGTTTGGCTGCTTTGGGTAGTTCCCTTTAGTTTCCCTAATAGTTCCAACTAGAGTTGTTTGTTTGATAATTTTGTCACGAGTGACATTCTAGTGAAAAGTTATTGGTCGTGATATTTCTTCCACAGCTTGTATATGGCTTCATAAGTTTCAGAACAACGTGTGCACTGAGTCGGTTGACGACGGTCGTTTTTCATCTTTTCTCAAATAAGTAAAGCCATTCAAAACATATTTGCTACTAACATCTAATGCAAGCCAGAATTTCATGCCAAATTTGTTGGGTTTATTAGGCATATACTGTCTAAACCTGCATCTGGCTTTTGACGGATATAATTGCTCGTCAAGTGTTATATTTTGCCCTGGTTGATAGCAAGCTTGACTATTTTCAATGAACTTGTCCCATATTTCCAAAACAAAGGCAAATTTATTTGTGTGTAGGCGCCTACTTCTTTCGGTTCTTTTGTCAAAACGATTAAACCGTAAGATTTGCTTGAACTTTTCTCTGGCCATAGTTTTTCTTAAAACTTCGGGACCCCACTTTACTGACCATAAATAACTCAGTTTTCAACTTTTTGCTTTGTAGACTCCATGAGCATATAAAATCCCAATAAATGCACGTATTTCCAGTAATACTATTATCCAATCGTTCCTCAAAATTCGGCGGCCTTCTTCTTCTGTGCACTTTTTTATATGTTTGATAATACAGTTATATATTATCAACGAGAATGCACTGATGGGATTATCTGTCATAATGTTCATTTTTGCGTAGCCTGTGGTCCCTTTCACACCCTTGAAAATACAAGTAGATGGTAATCTTCCAGGAACATTACCTATGTAAAATTTTGACCAGTACCACCGGCAGCTGTTTAGGTCTCCTGAAAGGTGTTTTTAGTTTTTCCATTAGACTCTGAACTACCTACCACCCTACACCTTTTTCTGGGCATATTGATGACACTTTCATTTTCATCATTGGTGATCAACTCTTCATCGCTATTTTCAGTGTCAGATGTTTCACTTTGAATATAATCCGCTTCATCTTCAGATGATAGTTCAGGATTTGTTGCATCTGATTCTATATCGGAGCACTCTTCACTTATGTTCGTTAGCTTTTCCAATAACTCACTTCTCTTAGACATTTCTTTCGTGAATTTAGGGCACAAATGAAAAAAAAAAAAAACAACTTTTTAGAACAAGTATCACTGCATAAAGACCCGAATAATAAGTACTACTTTACCTTATTGAGTAACTGCAACTTATCAAGTATACACTCACATCGATAGTTTATCATGCGATTGTAATAGAAAGAAAAAGAAAACTGTTATTTCAATACAGAGCCGAACTGGTCATATAAGAAATTTACTAAATTGAATAATAAGAGTCATTTTATTATTAGAAATTCCCGAAGCAGTCAAAATGACTGCTTTTGGGCAATATAGTTATAACACACATATATATACCGAAAATGAAGGAGGAGGAGGTAACTAAAATTATTAATAAACGCATTTATATGTTGTAAAAAAGTCACAAAATTCTAAGATATTGTGTCATTATATACATAATTGTTTTTCTAATTGAAATTAAAAAGCAGTAAAAATGACTTCCTTGGGCAATCTAGTGTTAATTTGAACAATTGGGCGATTTAAAGGAACAACATATTCTCTAAAATAATAGTGGTGTGCAAAAAGCCGGAGACTTGACAACTCTGAGACTGTCGAGTGTGACCCACCGCGCCGGCGTGTACGTGTTAATCAGTTGAATGGAAGAAATTTCGCAAGTTGACAATAGCGCCCTCTAACGTCTGGTGTACTTATTGCATACAGTAAAATGAAAAGTTGACACCAGAAAAATTAAAAAGAGAAAGTATGAAATATTAATCCAAAATTAATTTGAAATCGGTAGATGAATCGTGGAACTATGATCGAAAATTAGCATTGAACTAAAGTAAGTGTGAGGAAGTGCGTAATCTAAGATTAACTTGTAGCCATTGTGTTTCCCTCCGCGGTTTTTCATTGATAACTCGTGCTGGGAGAAGGGAGCGGAGCTCATGCATCCGAACAAAAAAAATTACATAATATACGTTTGTAGGTCATTTCTATTTTGCACACCGGCTGCAAGGAGGCGCTAATGCGCTAACAAAATTAACACGTACTGAACACGCTCAAAGTATAATCGCTCTGGTTCGCACCGAGTGCTTAGCAAAAAGCGATATAAGTAAGCGTACAAACTTAATACTGGAATCGGGCGTAAATTAACATAGTTGCGCCATCTTGTGGACGGAGTGATAATCCACATATGCTCGCTTATCGAGCTAACGAGAAAGACAGGCTACCGCGGTGAATCCTATTCTTCTTTTTTTTCAGACCGCTGGAGTCACGTGATGCTCGAATGCACCAATGAAGGTGTGCGAAAAGAGCATCACGTGACTCCAGCGGTCTGTAAAAAAAGAAGAATCGGACACACCGCGGTAGCCTGTCTTTTTCGTTAGCCTCGCTTCGTGATGCTCGAATGCACCAATGAAGATGTGCGAAAAGAGCATCACGTGACTCCAGCGGTCTGTAAAAAAAGAAGAATCGGACCCACCGCGGTAGCCTGTATTTCTCGTTAGCCTCGTGACAGGATAACTACCATCCGCAAGTACTTTCTATATCTTTAGTCACTCATGGAACTGAATTTTGTTTACCACATTCATTATAAAATAAAGGCGTAGCGAGAGAGACGTCCAGATGCACTTGACACCTCACCTTGTCAGACATATTTCAGCTATTAATCAAGGTGCAAAAAACTTTACAATATTAGTGGTGTGAAGTAAGAAAACAGCTAGGTGTCTTGCTGTAGTTTAACCCTGACCGCTACGTGGCGTGCGACCTTGATTGATGTGACCTCGCCTTTAGTCTTGCGGTTACCTCTCCCATTTAAGATAAGACGCTTACTTATATCGCTTTGGCTTAACCCCTTGAGGGGCAAGCAATTACGTTTGTGTAATGCTGAATTCCCACCAAAATTTAGAAAAATTTTATTTCAAAATAAGGAAAAGAAATTTTACGACTTTTTTCCACCAAAGTTAGAAAAGTAAAATTTCATAAAATTTTTCTGGTGTAAATTTTCATTAATCGTAAATGGGATAAAATATATCCCACCGCCCCTCAAGGGGTTAAAATATCTTAGACCTATAAACATAATATTGATTTACTGTCATTTGAGTAACGTAGCAAAAATTTTGTGAAAATAAATTAATTGAAATATGAAGAATGTTTCAATAAAACATCAGTATGACACTTGCATGTAAGTTAAGTTAAAATTTGTTTTTAAAATTTCACCCTTATATATTTTTCAGAAAGCATGTAAACACATTTTGCAATATATAGCCTCTAAAATTACTCATTCTTTCGTGAATTTTGACAACCTTTTAGTATATACATCACATGTAGCTGCTATGCTATCTTTCTAAAGCTTATTTTCAAAAGATTTGGAATGTGGTAAAAAAAAAAAAAAAAAAAAAAAAAAAAAAATTCCACATGCAATCTGGAATCATGAGCTGTGAAGCAGAAATGAGATACTATAACTAAAAGACGTTTCTAGCAACAGAGTTACGTTCGTAACAACATAACTCTTTTATGTAAAAGCAGAAAAATGTCTTACGATTAACATACATAACAAATGTCACTAAAAGTTTTTTAAAGATGTCCAGGAAGTCTCGAAAAAAATAATCACATTTTTACCTGTTATGGATTTTTTTTTAAGTTTTTTTTTTAGCGACAGCGTCACATTTGGTCACAGTTTTACATTATTTGACTGAAGCGTTTTTAGAATAAAATAACGTAAACTGTATGTAAATATGATAATTAGTTTTTTAAAAAATGTAACTTTTTTGTGCTGTATTGTCTGTGGTTTCAGCACAAGGATTTAAATGCATTTATATCAGAATGTATTTTTCCAAGATGTGTAATATTTAAATTGATATATCTAAGTTTTTATGACAGATAAAACTATGAAGCTTTGCACACTGATTTGCTATCTTATTTTTCAACTTTAGATGTATGCTTCCAATTGAATAAATGTTTAAAAAGTCATTTACGTCAAAATAGCTTTTTTTTAAAGTTATGAAATTTAAATTTTTATGCTGCTTTGGTTCCTATAAGTATTTAGAAAAACTTTCTCCATGTTTTAATAAATAAAACAGAAAAAATCAGTTTGTTTACGACTAATCGAATTATGATACTTTGAAATTTTTAAATTTTCAGCATATTCTGTCCCTAAAAACTTCGTTTTTCTGTTTTCAGTCCAGCGCCAAAAAATGCTGAAAATCATAAAAAGATGGAAGGTCTTAGGGTCTACTCAAAAAGAAAATTGAAGGATATTGTTAGTCTTATATAAAATAACGGTATAAGCGATTTTTTTTTTTTTTTTTTTTTTTTTTTTTTTTTTTTTTTGCAGAAAATGGAAGAATAGTGTCACAAATGCAAATTTTTCTCATTTTCAAATTTCAGAGCATACAAATTTTGAGTCAAAAATGACGAATGAAATTTGGCTTTCAACTTACAAAAAGAAAAATCGAAAACAATAATCGACATTCAGTAACTGCTTTGTTTCGATGAGTGCGATGTCTCAACGAAGTCATTTAACCGAACAAAAAGCTTAGAGAGTTGCTTGTTGGTGAAAGGGGGGGGGGGGAACACAAGCCGAAGTAGCAGAAGCCACTGGAGTTTCACAGTGATTTCCAGGATCTGGAACTGCTTTTTGGAAACTGAAAATTCAGGCCAAAGACCAGGGTAAGGTCGTAGACGTGCAACAACGACCAATTAAGATCGATATTTAAGCTAACGGCTCGGAGACACCGAAATATGAATACCACTCTTCTACAATAACACCTTCGCTCGGCTATTGGCACCCGAGTTTCGACTCAAAACTGTCCAAAACCGGCTCCATGCTGTAGGTCTGTATGCTCGCAGACCAATGGTATGTTTTATGTTAACACCAACCCGGATAGCATGAACATTAGCAGCAAATTTGATTTAATTATTATCATTGGGGTTTTTTCACGATTTTTTAAGACAGGCCATAATATAACGGGAATTGTTTGTGTACCTGTAAACGAACTATAAGTTCAATGCACTTTATTTTCAACACCTAACATTCTATAGTAGACCTGAATAATATATAAAAATTACATGGCAATCCTATTATATTTACAAGAGTTAGAACACGGATAGGCAGACAGACAAATCGAATTAGACAATTATCGACAATTTTTATTAGGCAATTACATTTCGACAATTATATTTCGTCAATTACTATTCATTGGGATTTTTTCACGATCTTTCAGCACAGGCCATAATATAACGGAAATTGTTTGTGCACCTGTAAATGAACTATAAGTGCTATGCACTTTATTTTCAATACCTAACATTCTATAGTAGACCTGATTAATATATAAAAATTATATAGTAATCCTATTATATTTACAAGAGTTAGAGCACGGATAGGCAGACAGACAAATCGAATTAGACAATTATCGACAATTCTTATTAGACAATTACATTTCGACAATTATATTTCGTCAATTACTATTCATTGGGATTTTTTTTGTACGGGGGCCGTATAAAAAAATTAATTTTGCATTTCTTCAAATTTAATCCCCTGAAAATTTTAATCGTTTTCATAAAATTCTGTAAGTTTTTTACGTAACTTTGTAATTTATAATATATGTCTATGCTCAATATTTAAGGAATAAAAGCCGAAGTCAATGTTTTTGGGAGACCTTGTATATGAAGTCGCGGAAGAGAAAAACGCACCACCCTCATGCTATTTTATCCCCAAATTGTCGCTATGTGCGACAGGTACCACTCGACTCGGAATTGTGTCTATTTTCAAATATGAAGGATTTTTTTTTTATAATAATAGTCCAAGATCCGACAGCATAAAAACCTATGTTATTAAGCACAAGAGAAAAACCTTTATATTATGGAAGAGTAGAAGTAGGGGAATCTAATGATCCATGTCTGCCGGAAGTGAAGTGGAGCATAAGCCAAAAATTAATACCACCAGTGGTTGACTCGTAGGTTTATCATCGTGTTTGTCCCGCAAGCAAAGGTATGAAAACATGGAGGATAGTTGTAGGTCAAATACATTGATAAACCTACGAGTCAACTACTGGTCGTATTAATTTTTGCTTATGCACCACTTCACTTCCGGCAGACATGGATCATTAGATTCCCCTAGCAGCCCTGAGAAAGATTTAGTATATGTACCCAATCATGGAACTATTAATAAAGAGGAACTGACATATTCTTAAAATAGTGAAGCTTCAACTGTAACCGCTTTCGCAGAGGTTGATTACTGCCGGTGGAAACTTCCACCAGTAAATTTATATAGAAAATTTCTCCTTATTTAAATGCCTTATTAATGCAAAATTTCAGTCATAAATAATGGCAGAAACAGATTTACGTTTTTACTGGTGGAAGTTTACTTTGGCGGTAGTCACACCCTTCGTTTCCGCCATATTGTGACAACCAGTGAAAGAAACTGACAGTTTTACCAGGCAAACTGACGCCAGTAAAAAAAAAAAAAAATAGGAACTTTTACCACATTTCTGAAAAAAATATTCCCCTGAATAAAACGCTTAGATAAGACGAAATTTTGTATTCAATTTTACTGGTGTGATGTTTGCCCCGACGGTAATCAGAAACTGTAGATCCGATTTTAAAAAGCAGCCGCCATCTTGTGACAACCTTCTCAGTTACTTCACTTGATACTGGTAGCCAGTACACTATATGTCTCCTCCTCTTTATTCATAGCTTCATTGTACCCAATACGTTCACGGGGAGTTATTTGTGAACAAATTTTGTCGCGCCCATGACTCAAAAGTGCTGAACCGCTGCCACCGAAATACTCAAGGCCAGAGGACACGAGTGTGACGTCATCACTAATCGACCGACTTCTCACTAGTGTTGGAATTATCACAGGAAAATTTTGAATAGCAATTTTCATTTATTTTATTTGTGGAATATCTATCATCTTATAAAACAACAATAACTATTTAAAGTTACTGGTGAGAATTCAGAATTCCTAAATAAAAATTCAGCCAGATGCGGAATGCCACAATGTTGCCGCTTCTGGCTGATTTTTTATTGGGGGATTCCAAATTCTCACCAGTAAGTTTAAATAGTTATTATTGTTTTATAAGATGATAAGTCATTATAAGTTCCAATAGAAAAAGAAAATGGAGGATATTCCATCTATGTCAAGATCACGTGGTCAAGGTAAAAAGTTCTAGCGTAAAGAAGGGAAAGCTCTGTATACGCAATGTAAATCCCCACCAGCCACTGAAACAGTTCACGGAGAAAGCAGTAGTAGCATCCCTTCTTATTAGTTAGAAGTTCTTTGGGTACATTACTGGTACCACGTGAATTTTTTCAGTCTCGAACCCAGATTTGGAATATAGTCCATTGTCTAACTTGCATAATCGAACTCGTCCAGACGAGTATCTCCAAGCTCTGGAATACAAAATACCATAGTTTGGACAATACGTAAATTTCGAAAAATAAAATTAAGGTCTTACAAGGAAAAGTACTTGACACGGAGCCGGCAGCACAGACACATGGTCCGTACGGATACCATTATTTCTCCAGGAAAACTACCAGTATCTTTTTTATAGAAAAAGAAATCTCGGTTAAACGCACAAAATTTCGCCTTCTTTTAAGAAGAGATTTTCTATAAGATAATACTAGTGCCGAAAAATTTTCTGGTCTGCAAAATTCAAGGAGACGTACGAACCATGAGACAACCACCTCATCGAGTTGGAGGCTGAAATTCCAGAATTAGCTAAAACTCGATTCCCATATTAAAACGCAATCGGTCTGCCAAGTCATATCTTGGTGGAAAATACCTAAAAACCCGATTTTACCGATTGACTCGTAGGTTTATCATTGTGTTTTCCTGCTCCTAGTCCGCCATGTTTTCATACCTTTGGGTGCAAGAAAACGCAATTGTAAACCTACGAGTCGACCGGTAAAATCTGGTTTTTAGGTGTTTTCCACCAAGATATCACGTGGCAAACCGATTGTGTTTTAATATGGGAATCCAGTTGTAGCTAATTCTGGAATTTCAGCCTCCAACTCGATGAGGTGTGCTGCCGGCTCCCAGTCTATACCGGACACATTCAATCATTACCCCAAAATTATACAGAAATTAGAAATTCATGCACAAACTCCCCTTTTCAAGAAAGAAAAGAAAAGAAAATTTTTCCAGTGACTGTTTAATATTTTCTTTTCTGAGGATGACAATCACACAGGCGACGGTCCCCTTAATTTCTCTAAAAGTAAAATTTGTTTATATCTGGAAAACTAGTGAGTCTGGAATATGTTAGTGTTTATTCACTAACTGAGTCTCATTAAAAGGAAATAAAACATCAATCAGATCCTTTTTTGGGAAGATATAAATTAAAGTTTGTTACATGATACACTGATGCCAAGTTAAAGAAATTTTTAATCAAAATATCTACCACTATTTCAGAATAGTAATCTTCACTTTATTTAATGAAGAACATTCCTCGATTCATGTGAAGATTACCTAGTCGGACAAGGTGGTAGATATTTTGAATAAAATATTCCCTACTCACAATATTGCTTGAATTTAACACCCACAATCTTTGAACTTTTCATCTCAATCAAGATTTAACACTAGAACGAGGGAAGGAGTCGATTCAACTCCGACCATATGTCAACTGAAACCAAAAATTCTTTCACAAAATAAGTTAAATTTTAAAAACGCAGATTTGCGTTAAATAAATCAGTCAAATAATTTTAAATAAAAATTCTGGTGTAACATATTTTTATGAAACTTGAGTAAAATTTCCGGGCGTTCTAGTGTTAAGAAAAAAAATATATAAAATATACCTTTTCCAGGGCTGCTTTGATCCAGTAAAGTCAAATTAAGTGTCAAACGTCTGTGTTAAAATATTCGGTGTTACAAGTTGGTTATAATTTTCAATATGTAGGCGACCCCTATTTGAAATTGCATCCATGTTCCAGGGCTGCCACAGGCGACTATTTTTTAATTCTATCTCGCACCATTTTTTCAAAACTAAAATATTTCACATACACTTTGCCAGCATGTGCAAGAGAAATATACTACAACATTTTAATTTTAAAAATAGTGGTGCGAATAGAATATAAAAATAGTCGTCTGTGGCAGTCCTGATGTTCGGAAAGTAGACACACTTCCCTGTCACATGGTACCTCTCGCATCGCTCTGCGACAATTTGGTGATAAAATAGCATGAAGTAGTGCATTTTTTCCCACACCTATACATGAGTAATTGCGGTACCTCAAGTTAGATTTTTTGTCTAAGATTTTTCCATAATTTAATTTTTATTTTAAAATTCCTATATTTGCTGTCATTAAACTGAAAATTTCTATCAAACTTTCTCTATCAAAAACAGCATGTACATTATATACGCATGTGAGTCGTACAATACGGTCAATATGCGTCATACAATACGGTGCGTCAAACGCATAAATAATGTACAAACAAATAATAAAAAAAACATTCCTTTTCTTTTAACCAAATATCAACTTATAATATAAAAAAAATGTTTTTGATCTTAAACTATTCATTTCTATGCTCGATCCAAGAAAAGGTGAAAATAACTTCAAATAACTTGTAAGGTGTCCATTAAAGGATGTTGCATTGATATGGCTTCCTTTGAATGAGCGTCCTTTGTATGTTGTTTGTCGTCCTTCCTTTGTTTGTAGCACAATACAAGTGACAATGAGCCGTCTTCTTAAAAGGGGCGGGTGTTATATTACTAAGAGAACTTTACCTGAATATCTGGACTATTCAGAATATCTTTGAATACTACCATTGTCAATAGAAACCGAGGACAATTTCCGAAAACATGTTGATTTGCAGTTTTTTTTGTTTTGATAGTTATGAAACAGAGGCGAATCCTCCCATTCAAACTGGGCATGCTCTTTCAGACCAGTAATTTCTAGTAATTTTTTTAATAAGCCAGTAGAAAAATTTTACGATTAAATAAGGCAATTAAAAAGTATTCTGGAAAACTAGTGGGGAAGAATATACCCAAGCCAGCGTTGCCTGTTTAGCCTTTTTTTAAAATCAAAGATTTCGAATTCATACCGGAAAATCTGAAAGAAATATTTTTTCATCCCGCAATCAGAAAATGTCTGTCATTTAATAAACAGAAGAATACGATAGAAAATTTCTGGTATGGATGCGGAATTTTGGAAATAAAAGAAAGGCCAAACTGGCAACCCTGACGTAAATTGAGTAGCAGGATTATTATTATTATTATTATACGGCAGACTAAGCCCCTACCTGCCGGGCTATATACCAAGTATAACGAGTTTTGTATCTGGGCGCGGGCAAAAGTCGCCTGATCGCCTCATGATGGAGATCTACCTGATAGTACCTTGGGTTGCATGGCTGTTTATTTTATCCCTTTTGTTGCTGTGTTGGCCGGTTCTAAATTGGTATTAATTATGTTGTATGGATTTGTTTGTACGTTGCCGAAAATGAAAGGGAAAGAAAGAGAAAAACTGGAAGGGGAGGGGGGGGGGCTTCTCACTCTTCTACAGAACTCATACGAGTCGCCTATAAAAGGCGGCCATCGCTAATCGAGTTTAATATCGTAATTTAGAACCTTGATTAGATGACGAGATCTTCACCTTGCTAGGCACCTCCAGAGGTATAATTCATGGGGAACTTGGAGGACTTTGCACCCACGACGGATTTTACATGCACCAGGTGCCATTAGCGTACATGGCGGATTTTTAGCTGGCGGTGAGCCTCCAACCCATGACCTTTCGGCTACGAGTACGACGCTCTGCCAACTGGGCCGCCGCTGCCCGTATATGCCGATTTGCCTTGTTGCTAGCCTTTGATGTTGGCGTAAAGTTCGTCACTGTAGTGGGATTTTTGGTCACGTTTCTTAGTTTGTTCTCACTAAAATTTTTTCTTTCACTTTTCTTGATAGCGGATTCCCTTGTCATGGTTAGTTACAAATTTTGGTGATAGTTGTCACGTATCCAGGGGTCTCATTATATAGGGAAAATTGTATTGTGCCTCCCGGAACCCTTAATCAGTTATATTCATGATTATTTCATTTAACATATGCTATGGAAAGGTACGATGAAGATACTATTTTCAAAATAGTGGTAGGAACAATACAATTTTCCCTATATAATGCGACCCTCGTGTATCTTGATTACTGTGTTTTCTTCTGTGGTCACAATCTGGCCTAGTTAACATTTTCATGAGATGTGTATTATATTTACTCATCTTGGTAGATGGTGTCACATATCTTGGTTGTTGTTGTCACAATTCGGTGTAGTTATAATTTTCTCTAGCTGTCTTGTTTACTAGGGGGTTGTTGTTTTCTAGGTGCGCTATAGGGTAGCTAGTGTCACATATCTTGGTTGATGTTGTCACAATCGGGTGTAATTATAATTTTCTCGATATATCAAGTATTTATTTTCTATTTTATTTCTTTTGAGTATGAACTCAAAACTTGCTGTGAAAGAAATATACAAACTAATTTTTTAACCAATTAAAAATTCATAATAAAAACATATTTGGGGTCTTTAATTGAGTTCGCTACTAAACGGTACACATGCGTGTCACTTAATATACCCAAATGCGACTATTTTTTTTTATTATTTTTTTTCATATCACCATTTACAACACAAGGAACTATTAATAAAGAGGAACTGACATATCCTTAAAATAGTGAAGCTTCAACTGTAACCGCTTTCGCGAAGGTTGAATTCCGCCGGTGGAAACTCCCACCAGTAAATTTATATAGAAATTTTCACCTTATTTAAACACCTTATTAATGCGAAATTTCGGTCATAAATAGTAATAGAAACAGATTTTCATTTTTACTGGTGGAAGTTTACTTTAGCGCAAGTCAGGCCGTAAGTTTTCGCCATACTGTGACAACCAGTGAAAGAAACTGATTGTTTTACCTGGCAATCTGACACCAGTAAAAGCAAATAGAAAATTTTACCATATTTTTGAGAAAATATTTCCATGAATAAGACTCTTAAATAAGACGAAATTTTCTATTCAATTTTACTGGTGGAAAGTTTGCCCCGGCTGTAATAGGAAACTGTAGATCCGATTTTAAAAAGCAGTCGCCATCTTGTGACAACCTCCTTAGTTACTTCACTCTCAACTGGTAGACAGTAAGTAGGCTATATGTCTCCTACTTTTTATTCTTAACTCCATTTTCCAACCAATAATCTTCATGGTAAATTTCTACTAGAAATATATCATAAACATCCCAGCAAAGAGGAAATTGATGGCCAGCAGCAAGATAGGTGCTGGCAATGATGGAGATGTGCTGGCTAATGGTCTACCACTGCATGACCACTGCTGGACAGCTTCAGTCAACTTTGCTGTTGGAAATCATCATATAAAATTCTAGTGGGCTTCCGTTTTATCCCATGCGCTGGCCCACCACTACATGGAAGTGCATGAACTTTTGTAGTATTATTGCTGGGAACCCTTAAGCTAGGTGGCGTTGCGAATATCGAAGATATTGAGCATTTGAACACAAATCTGAAATGAATATCTTAACACAATTTAAGCTGTGAAGCTATTTTTTTTAGAAAATGTAAATAATATAGCACCATTGCCACCAACAAAATAAATAAGTAAATGAATAAATAAATAAATTCTTTATTTCAACGCACTTTTTTCTCTCCTTAAATCTGGTTTTACTAAGTTACAAAGGATTTCGGTAGTGATGGGCGATTCTCGAGAATTCGACAATCGAGAAAAATCGTCATCTTAAAAAATCACAATCGATACAGCCATCGATTAATTCCTAGAATCTACAATCGAGATGTTTTACAATCGATTATAACAAGAAAAGCTAAAAACAGTTATTGGAAAACTTAGCTATTATTCTGGCCGACAATTTCATAGTAGTGATAGGGCTTAGTGATGGGCGATTCTCGAAAATCTACCAATAGAAAAAAATCGTTATCGTAAAATACACAATCGATAGAGTCATCGATTACTTTCGAGAATCTACAAAGGAGATGTTCTGGAATCGATTATTGAAATCATTCTTTTTACATATATATAAGGCAGATTTTATTAAATATAGGGTAACT
Organism: Maratus speciosus; assembly: GCA_963932465.1. Lineage (NCBI taxonomy): Eukaryota > Metazoa > Arthropoda > Arachnida > Araneae > Salticidae > Maratus > Maratus speciosus. Next base: position 57,507,579 of record OZ010787.1, read on the forward strand.
GAAAACAGATGGAATAAAAAAACAACAAACCAAAGGGAGGCTATAAAGGAGCCATAAGACTGGAAAAGTCTTGTAAGGTTGCCCCCTGGTTCAAAAAAGCTGAAAAAACGCGAGTAGCTATGAAGCGGTAAGGGGAGTTTAAGTATCAAAAATTAGAATTTTTCGGCAATTAGCACCAAAATGGCCAAAAAAATAAGAATCAAAAGCACCCCCTAGTGGCAAAAACATGAACTAAAGGATGATAAAAGGGATCAAAATTTTTTATTGATTTTTCTACGTCATTTGAGATTGGATCTTTCATTTCCCCATTTTTAGAAAGTCTTCGACTGGAATACATTAAACGAACCCCCGCGGGGAGCAAACTAAGGGGGGAGGGGCAAGGAAAATGCATAATATGAATAAGTGGTCACAGGACTTTCCAACGATATGTCACATGAGGGGTGTCGGCTAAATTTAGGAAAGTGCCCCCGCGCGGGGGCAAAGTAAGGGGAGGGGCGCGGGCGATATATAAAATGAAATAGTAGTCACAGAGCTCTCCAATGATATATCACATGAGGGGTGTCAGCAAATGATAGAAAAGAGTCCCAACTTCCAGGATTCCAATTATCGTAAGCCCGAAATATACCCTACCCATCCTTCTCTTTGAAATTTTCATATATTAAAAATTATTTATCGGAGGGCTCCGTAAAAAAATCCGATCTAAAATGTTTAAAAACGATACGATTTCAAAAAAGTTCGAAAAGTGCCTCTCTCGGGGCGCCAAACTAGGGAGGGAAGAAGAAAGGTTCATAATATGAAAGAGTAACTTTCCGATGATAACCGAAAACTTTCCGATGATATATCAAATGACTGGTCCAAAAAAAGTTTGAAATCTACCCCTCCCACGTGGGTTCCCTCTTTTATCCCAGAATATACACGGAAATCACGCAGCCCCACTTTTAAAATTTTATATTTAATAAATAATATTTATCGGAGAGCTCCATTAAAAAACCCCATTTAATGATATTTATTGTAGAAATCTCTACAATAAAAAAAAATTCACCCCCGCACCGCTCCCCCCCCTCGCCCCGCCCCCTTCCGGAATTCAACTCTGGGAGGAGAAAGGTTCATAATATAAAAGAATGGTGAAAGGACTTTCCGATGATATGTCAAGGAGAGGTTTGGTAAAAGTTTGAAAATTACCCGCCCCCCCTTGTCCACTCTCGCGCCCCCCAGAATTCACTCATCTTCCTCTTTGAACTTTTTGTATTTAATAAATAGTATTTATCTGAGTCTCCAGGTATGGGCCAGCTTGGCAGAGCTAAAATAAGAGAAACATTGAAAGTTCGGGGCAAAATGACACTAAATTTAACAGTAAAGTTTGAAACTAGGACTATACAGAACTGAATACATAAACCACTATGCTTCATAACCCACATCGGTTAATAGCAATAAAAAGATAAGTGCCAGTTAAACTGATGGCATTGAGCTCACAGGTTATTCACACTAATTGCATATTATACTATTATTTCAAAGAATAATGTCCCTCAAAAAATAAATGAAGGGAAATATCCCCCGTTTGCCCCTTTTATACTTAACCAATGAACCTCCAAATCTAATCAGGGAAACTCCTTAACTATAATAAATCAGTATATCAAATTTGAAGCAAATCAGATAATTCTGCATGAAAAAAAGAAACATATCGCTAAATTAAGGGTGGTCTAACCAATTTAACCCTTTTATACATAACTAATGAACCTCCAAATCTAATCAGGAAAGCTTCTTATCAGAACGAACATAGAAAAAAAAAATTAAAGTAAATTGAATAAATCTCCATGAAAATCCATTTATCTAAATTAAGGGGAGGAGACTTGCCCCCTTTTCGCCCTTGTATACTTAACCAATGAACCTCCAAATCTAATGAAGGAAGCGCCATATCGGAATAAATCGGTATATTAAATTTGAAGCAAATCGAATAATTCTGCATGAAAAACCCTTTTATCTAAATTAAGGGGGAGACTAGCCCCTCCCCTTTATACTTAACCCATAAACCTCCAAATCTAATCAAGGCAGCTTCTTAACATAATAAACCGGTATCCCAAATTTGGAGCAAATCGGCTAATTCTGCATGAAAAACCCATTTATCTAAATTAAGGAGGGGGTCTACCCCTTTCCCCCCTTTATACTTAACTAATGAACTTCCAAGTTTAATCGGGGAAGCTCCTTAACATAATAAACCGGTATACCAAATTTGGAACAAATCGAATAATTCTGCATGAAAAACCCATTTATTTAAATTAAGGGGGGGCGGACCAGCCCCCTTCTCCCCTTTATCCTTAACCAATGAACTTCCAAGTTTAATCAGGGAAGCTCCTTAACATAATAAACCGGTATACCAAATTTGGAGCAAATCGAATAATTCTGCATGAAAATCCATTTATCTAAATTAAGGGGGAGGTCCCGCCCCCTTCTCCCCCTTTATACTTAACCCGTAAACCTACAAATCAAATCAAGGCAACTTCTTAACATAATGAACCGGTATACCAAATTTGGAGCAAATCGAATAATTCAGCATGAAAAACCCATTTATCTAAATTAAGGAGGGGGTCTACCCCCCTTTCCCCCCTTCATACTTAACTAATGAACCTCCAAGTTTAATCAGGGAAGCTCCTTAACATAATAAACCGGTATACGAAATTTGGAGCAAATCGAATAATTCCGCATGAAAAACCTATTTATCTAAATTAAGGGGGGGGCAGCCCCCCTTCTCTCCCTTTATCCTTAACCAATGAACCGTCAAAACTAATCAGCTGAACGCTTTATCAAAATGAACATAAAAAAATTGAAGCAAATCGTACATTTTAATCAAGAGTTATCGCGTTACGTACATACATACGTACGTACGAACCGACGGGTACATTAGCTCTCAGGTTTAGATAGCCTGTGAGCTAAAAAGAGATTGGATAAGCAGATGGACTCCTTTGAGAAATTATGACTTAAACCAGAAATGTGGTAAGTTTGACTCTGAAAGCTTCATTTCCATCTCGCATTTCGGCAAATCTCATCTCGATGATTTTTCCAGCATTTCGACGCTTCCAGATGGGAAGCTGCTCGATGGTTGGTTCTCTAGCGGTTTTAAACCTTTCGGGATGGGAAGTCTCTCGAGAGTTTCTCTCGCCGTTTTCAACCTTTCCCGATGGGAAGCCTCTCGCTGGTTTCTCTCGTCCTTTTCGAAATCTCCCAATGAAAAGCCTTTCGAGGATTTCTCTGGCGCTTTTCAACATTTCGCTATGAGAAGCTTTTCGAGGATTTCTCTCGTCCTCGGCAGAGAAGAAAAGTAAGAAAATTTATCGAGAGTACCAAGGTACGAGATAGAGAAAGAGGCATGACAATGAGCTGTGAAATGAAGCCCTAATTTTCAAAGTTTCTCTTATTTTAGCCCTCCCAAGATGTCACATACCTGGAGCCCTCCGATAAAAATTATTTATTAAATATAAAAATTTCAAAGAGGAAGGTGGGTCGGGTGATTTCGAGGGAGGAGGACGTGAGAGTGGAGTCATGCGGGGTGCAATTAAAATTTTACCGAACCCTTCCTGTGGCATATAATCGAAAAGCCCTTTGACCACTCTTTCATACTATGAACCTTTCTTCGCCCAAAGGGGAATGGGGAAGGGGCGAAAAAATTTTTAAAACCGTAGCCGATTTCTATAATAAATTTAAATACCACTTTAGATGTGGGTTTTTTATGCAGTCTTGCGGTAAATATTATTTATTGAACATAAAAATTTTAAAGTGGCGGCTGTGTGAATTCCGGGGCGAAAGAGTGGGCCCACGGGGAGAGGGAGGGGGAGCAATTTTCAAACTTTTTTTGGACCAGTCATGTGATACGTCATCGGTAAGCTCTCGGGTGACTCTTTCATATTATGAGACTTTCTTCCTCCCCTCCCCAATTTGGCCCCCACTGCGAGGTAGTTTTTTCCGTTTTTATCATTTTTGATCGGATTTTTTTATGGAGCCCTCCGCTAAACATTATTTATAATACATGAAATTTCAGGACACTTTTCCAAATTTAGCCAAGACCCCTCATGTGACATATATTGTGACTACTTATTGATGCTATGCACTTTCGGTGGCCGCCCCCCACTTTGTCCCCCCCGGAGGACACTTTTCCAAATTTAGTCAATACCCCTCTTGTGAGATATCGTTGAAAAGGTCTGTGACTACTTATTGATGTTATGCACTTCCGGTGACAGTCCCCCCACTCTTTGCCCCCCGGGGGACACTTTTTCAAATTTAGTCAAGACCCCTCGTGTGAGATATCGTTGGAAAGGTCTGTGACTACTTATTGATGTTATGTTCCTACGGTGTCCCCACCACTACTTTAGCCCCCCGGGGGCACTTTTCCAAATTTAGCCAAGACCCCTCATGTGAGATATCGTTGGAAAGGTCTGTGACTATTTATTGATGTTATGCACCTCCGGTGACAGTCTCCCGCAATTTGCCCCTCCCGGGGGACACGTTTTCAAATTTAGCCAAGACCCCTCATGTGAGCTATCGTTGGAAAGGTCTGTGACTAATTATTGATGTTATGCTCCTCGGTGTCCATCCCCCCATTTTGCCCCCCCCCGGGGGGACACTTTTTCAAATTTAGCCAAGACCCCACATGTGAGATAGCGTTGGGAAGGTCTGTGACTACTTATTGATGTAATGCATCTCCGGTGACCGCCCCCCCCTTTTCCCCCACGGGGGTGTTTTTCTAAATTTAGCCGAGACCCCTCATGTGACATATTGTTGCAAAGGCTTATGACCACTTACTCATGTTATTTACCTCCCGCACCCCTCCCCCCCTTTGCCCCCACGGGGAGGGCATTTTTATAAATTCAGATCCAGACTTCTCATGTGACATATGGTTGGAAAGGCCTAAAGACCTGTGACGACTTAATTATATTATGCAGCTGCTGTGCTCCTCCGCTCGCTTTGACCCCTCCCCCAAGAGATCTGGTCCGAGGTTCATTCGTTTCGATATTATATTTTTTACAAGATTTTGTAGTGCGTGCACACCACACCCGCCTGCTATCATATATCAGTGCCGTATATAGCAGGTAACCTGTTCGTGATTTCATATTACAAGATTACGTATAAATTAGGGGCCCCGATTAAAGGAGGGGCCCGCTAGCGGTCGAAGTCACATAGTCTTTATTAACATCGACTTATGCCAGTTCACCCGCAGACGATTCTTGATAAATGTATGACGTATATAATACATAATACATGATTTATAAAAGAAATTTGCAAACTGTAGTCATCGAGAAAAAAATCACACAATCGAGAAATATCGAGATGTCCATACAATCGAGAAAATCGAGAAAAACATCTCGTTATCGCCCATCACTAGATTTCGGTTTTCATAATTTACACAGTTCAGAATCAATAATAAAAAAAAGCGTGTAAAATATATAGGATTTCTATACAATACAATAATTTCTATACCAGTTTAATGATTGGGAACGTAAATCACAAAAGAACAAACTTGAAATAGTGTAATGAGAGCTTGAAAACTACGAACGGTCATAGCATGCGCTGAAAGTACTTGTTCACATCCGATCACGAAAACCAAACAGCATCGAGCGCGGTTAGCACTTGGGAGAGTGACCACATGGGAACCGCTGCAAGTTCAAATATTTCTATAGACACTTCTACAGATATTTCTATAGCTCTTGATGAAACTAGCTTATAGAAAAAAGAGCCACAATTCTCTAATGCTTTATTTTTTTTATAGAATTCTATATGAAATTTTTGTAAGTGGAAGTACTGGGCCAGCAAAGGAATAACATAGCCCAAGAGCCGACAGCACAAAAACCTATGTTATCAAACACAAGAAAAAAACCTTTATTTTATGGGAGAGTAGAAGTAGGGGAATCTAATGATCCATGTTTGCCGGAAGTGAAGTGGTGCATAAGCCAAAAAAATTAATAGCATCAGTGGTTGACTCGCAGGTTTATCATTGTGTTTGCCGTACAACTATCCTCCATGTTTTCATACCTGTGTTTGTACGGCAAACACAATAATATATCTACGAGTCAATCACTTGTGGCATTAATTTTTGGCTTATGCAAAACTTCACTTCCGGTAGACATGGATCATTAGATTCCCTTACTTCTACTCTCCCATAAAATAAAGGTTTTTTTCTTGTGCTTGGTAACATAGGTTTTTGTGCTGTCGGCTCTTGGACTAGCAGTGGGATAGGTGCTAGCACTGCAGGAAAAGTGCCGGATTGAAGTAATGTGATGGCATACCAATGCTGGCCTGCTGATGGCCATCACTGATGGGCCAGCTGCATTCCGCTCGGACACTTTTGTACAGGTTTAAGTAATGGCACCATTCAACTTTACCGCTGATGGCAGTGCTGGCTGCCATCTTTTTTCCAGCTGATGGCCCACTGTTTCATTCTTTGTTGGGATAATTGTATGGAAATAGTGGTATAAAAAATAGTATAAAAGTGCTGTCTGGCTCAATCCCCTGCTAACCGGTTTAAAAAATGTGTATTCTAAGGTTTAAAATCACTTTAATTTCCAACACATCGATCATTTGTGAAAAAGGGAAACTTTTTGCGTTTTCTATCTTATAATAATATCTAATATCCCGTTTGGCTGTACAAATGCGCGTGATAAAACATTTTTTTTTGTTCATCTGATTTGTGTCCACCTTGTATTTAAAATAAAGTCATTATGTCACTATACAAATTATATACAATATCCATTTGCAAATTTTAAAATTCAACAGAGGTGTATATAATATTAATTACAATAATAAATATTTCATCTAGGGATGAGATTTCTCTGCTTTTTTTTTCATACCAGTATAATCTTTGAAAAAAATGTTAGGTTATGTAATCGGAAAATACTGCGATTTAAGAGAACAACATTTTCTTTAATATTATACTGGTATGCAAAAAAGCGGAGAAATCTCATCCCTGATTTCATCCACCATTCTGAGGCATTATCAGTATGAATAAAAATAATAACTCAATTTATTCGCTTCCCATTGCTTCGTCTTTGTGCTTGTATTTGGGAGATAATGCGTCTATTGTTTAATTTCGCATGCACCATATCACTGCAGGCAAATTCAGATTTACTAATTATTTCAATTGTTTCTCTTAATAAAGCGTAGTTTATATTGATAAAATTCGTTTGTGTTTTAACATTATTATAATCAACATTTTGAATTGATTCTTTGTTAAGTTTGGCAAGTGTTGAACTTGATCTCCTTAGCAGGGGTCCCACTCGATCCGTTTTTAGGTGCGTTCGTAATTATATAAATACGTAGCATCTTTAATCGCCGTCTGCTCAATCTGTCTGTCCGCATATAACAGCGCAAAAACTACCCATACGAATGGTTTGAAATTAAATATGTATAATCGTTGTAGAATTTTGTCGAGGCGTTTCAAATTGTATGAAAATCGAATCAAAAATTAAAAAGATATTAATAAAAGTTTTCTTCATTCTATTAAATCCTAACATACGTATTTAATTCAATGATATTCCATGACAGGTAATGATTCCAGGTTGCCATGGTGATTACGTCCTATTTAAGATGGAATCCTATTATTTCCATATTACTGAATTTAATATATAGAATCGTAATAAATTTTGTATTCATGCATTTTTGAATAAGAGTGCAACAGATATTGCACCAAGATCTGAATATTTATAAAAGTAGTTATACAGTGCGTCTGCAAAGTCATGGTGCATTTTTGACCGGTCACAGGAAATCAACGGAACAAGATGGAAATGCGAAATCTTCACCAAATAAAAGAACAACTCTCCAAGTTTCATACCTGTTCAGTGCAGTTCGATGTGGCTTCCATTTGAAACAGAGAATCACAGACGTTTTTCACTCTGTTGCACCGGATGTCCTTAACTGTGTGTGGGAAGAATTTGAATATCGTGTAGATGTGTGTAGGGCAAAAAATGGAGGACACATCGAACTGCGCTGCACAGATATGAAACTTGGAGAGTGTTTCTTTTATTTGGTGAAGATTTCACATTTCTATCTTGATTTGTTGATTTCCTGTGACCGCTAAAAATTGCACAATGATTTTACAGACACATTGTAGTATGAACGCTCATTTGACACATTTGACGTACAATCTCCGACTTGTTTAACACCGTTATTTTAAAACGAAAATCTTCTTTTTATTTTTCTCTTGCAAATTTTGCAGAAACCTACTTCCAAGTGATATTATTTTTGTAAATGTTTTAAAAATTTTCCCCGGAAATTTTGCTTCAGAGTTTCTGGTATTCAAAATTGGATCGGTGGAAGCCCTGTCCTAGGCGTAAATAAAAAGTAAAAAAACTTTTAAAGAGCATAAGTCTTCACGAACTTATTAACACATTGCCGAAGGGCAATTTTTTATCCAATCTGAATTTTGAAACAGTAGAAGCTCCTCCCTGTTCTGAAAGTCTTTTGTAAATTGGGATTCTAGATAGGTTTCCCAAGTTTATGGATCGGCAAATATCTTTCAATGTACAAATTTAATATAAAATGTCTTACAATCTAAAAAAATATGGACAACATGATATAAATGCAATTTCTGTAAGGTAGAAGCCACGCCCTAGTCAATGATGTTTTTTGGATGAAAACGAGGGTTCTCGTTTCCCGTCGTGAATGTGTTAACTGTCGTCAGTTTTCGATGCGGATTTTTAAGTTATTTGTTTCGAAGTTTATGTTCACGGTATTCGAGAGCTTTCTACAGTAGGTGTCTGTTTAGAAATGTTAACGATTTTAGGACATTGCAACTTGCAATGTACACACTGACGAGGATGTCCTAAAGTCATTCAGAGGATATCGTATTCAGGATAGCCGATACCTTTTGGATGGTTGAAATTACTTTGTAGACAGGCACATGGTATCCTCTAGATATCAAAATATCACACCTGTAGACATTCTGCAGATCATTTTTTAAGAAATGTTTTGGTTAATTTTAGGATGAAGGACTACACGAAGAAACTAATGAAAAAGTATAATGTGCATATGCATTAAATAATAGAAGACACAGACTATTTTAAGGAGGAGGTAACTGAATATATCCATATACCAAATAGTTTTCATAGAATATGATCATAGGTGCCACGTGTTACAGATTTTGAATAACACAAAAAAAATAATAGTAATGCTTGCCTTATTTTATTTAATAAATCCGCGGTTGAAAGAGATAAAGATTACTATTGAAATTTAGCGGCATTCAAAATCCGTAACATTTGGCACCTATAAATCTGATATCTACAAGTCGAAAATGTTCATTTTTGATAACCCATTTTAGAGACGTTATATTTATTTTGATGACTTTATCGAAAAAGAAAATTTTATAATTTTAATGACTTAAAAAAAAGCCTCCATACAGTAAAAAAAAAAAAAAAAAAAAAAAAAAAAAAAAAAAAAAAGCAATGACATATTCCTCAACCTAATAACTTGCATAAATGTTATGAAATTACATTCTCAGTTGATAACCCTGTAGTACTTCTGTTATAGATGTTTAAATTATACTTTTATTTGTTTATTATTTTCCGTAAATAAATAAATTTAATAAATTGTCCCATTAAAACAAAATATTCTTTATTTTACAACCAAAAAAGATAAGCCGTAATTAATTAATAGGGTTATATTGAATAACATTCATCAGAAAAAATAAATTACTGATGCAAAGAAAGAGTTAATTTGTTTACGTTGGATGTAATCACTGGTTTTGAATACTGCTTTCATTAATACAGTGCGTAAGCAAACCTCAATGGACTTTATTCCAAATCTAGGTTCGAGGCTGAAAAAAGTCACGTGATACCGGTAATTTACCCAAACAACTTCTAACTGATAAGAAGGGAGGCTACTACTGCTTTTCGCATGAACTGTTTCACATGCTGGCGAGGGTTTTTCATTACGTCTACGGAGCCTTCCCTTCTTTAAGCTAGAAGTTTTTACCTTGATCACGTGATCAAAACGTAGATGGAATATCCTCCATTGGCTTTGAAATTAAATTAAATATTTTTTCTTAAAAATATTTATCGATTAATTATCTTTACTTCTAAATGTGTTAATTCCTCCTTTTGATGTTTTCCAACAGTTGCAAATAAAACACTATTTTGAAAAATAAATTATCTTTATATTACACAAGAAGGTCATTATGTATAGAATTTTTTTAAAATGTAGTGGATACTGTGTGTGAGTTTACGATTGATGACGAATCACTGTTTTCTTTTTCATATATTTTAATCACACAGCACACAAATGTAAGAAGCACAAAACACTGATTGGCCAGAAACTGCTTCCATCGTTTTGTTGAGCCCTTGATCCAGTAAAGAGTTATTTTGGAATAGGTCCAGCAGTACACTGTAGATGCTATTTTCTGATCTAGTGTGGGTTTTATTTTATTAGTCATCCTGCACTCAATAAGGATCCGAGAGGTTTCAGCCTAGGTAGGGTTAGCTCAATTATAGAGGCCACGAGATTGATTTCCACTCCACTCTGTCTTCTTGTTCTTATATAAACATCAGAGCCATATGCTTTTTTACTAGCATCAGAAAAAGCATGTATTTCTACAGCTATTACTTGATTCAAGCAACCAAGAATTTTCCTCCTAATGTTTAGATCTTCGAACCACTTTAACCACCTTTCCTGCACATTAGTTTGCAACTGTTCATACCATGATGCCTTCTTTAGCCATAATTCTTGCAACAGGCATTTAATTCTAATGGTGAATTGCGTGAACATGCCTAACGGATCGAAGATTTTACCAACTGCTTGCAATAATAGACGTTTTGATCTTTTTTGCGATGAAAAGACTTCTATTAGGATTTTTACTTCTAATGGCAAACAATCTTCTTCTGTTTTCCAGGGCATTCCTAATATTAGGTCTATCGGAAAATTCTCTTCGTTTAATATTCTTTCACGCCTACTTTTTTAAATTCTAATTTTTTCATGCACCCCTTTTTTGCAATGGTAAAATTCCCACAGTTTTCACATTTCACCTTAAGGTGAAAACGATCGGAATTTTACCATTTCAAAAAAGTGGTGCCAATGAAGAAATCTGAATTTTAAAATAGTAGGCGTGAAAGAACATTATGTGACAGAATTTTCCGGTAGACCTAATACTTTGCTTAGATTGCTCCCCAGGCTTATTGTAGCATGTTCTGCCTGAATATCTAAACCTTCCCTTTGCCAGAACTTCAATAAGGCTTCATCATTGGTTATCCATTTTCGAAGAGTCATTCTTGCTTAAGACATTATTTTGTTAGAACTAAGGGAAACATCAAGAGCTTCTTGCAGAGTATTTTCGCCAGAGATAAAATCGTCGATGTAAATATACTTTTCGAATAGGTGAACAGTTCTTGGGTACAGGTTCGTAAACTGCTTGCTGTGCTTCTTAATGGTAGCTGATATAAGAAATGGAGAAGAATTGACTCCAAAAAGGACACGTTTAAATCTGAATATTTTGAAAGATCTGAAATCCTTATCGTATCAACGTAACCCCTTTATCGCCAAACGATGGAACTATTAATAAAGAGGAGCTGGCATATCCTTAAAATAGTGAAGCTCCAACTGTAACCGTTTTCGCAGGGGTTGATTACAGCCATTGGAAACTTCCACCAGTAAATTTACATAGCTGCCAACCTTCCACTAATCTTCCGTAATGGCTGCATTAATTTAACCGAGGTTAATAACATTTCGAACCAGAAAATTTATTTCATGAATGCTTATTTATTTAGTTCCAGATTTCAACGTGGAACGCATTTATTTTCATTTCTTAAAAAAAATTCTGGTTTGAAACGTACTAAACCAGGGTCAAATTAACGCAAGTACTTCGGAAGATCAGTTTGAGGTTCGCAACAATGAATTTATATAGACTTTTTTTCCCAATGGTGGAAAATTGGCGCAGAGGTGGAGCCTATTGACACCACTAAATTTTTATGGCATTATTCAGCTTAAAAAAAACTCAGAAATTTGATCATTAGTTAAGAGGCAAAATACTACTATAATTTAGTGGTGTCAATAGGCTCCACCACTGTTTTCCTTATTTAAACACCTTACTGATGCAAAGATTTCTGTCATAAATAATGGCAGAAACAGATTTTCATTTTTACTGGTGGAAGTTTACTTTGTCGGAAAGTCAGACCCTGCGTTTATGCCATATTGTGACAACCAGTGAAACAAACTGAGTGTGTTACCAGAAAACTGACAACAGTAAAAACAAATAGAAAATTTTATCATATTTGTAAGAAAATATTTCCAAGAATAAGACGCTTAAATAAGATGAAATTTTCTATTCAATTTTACTGGTGGAAAGTTTGCCCGGCGGTAGTCGGAAACTATTGATCCGATTAAAAAAAAAAAGCAGCCGCCGTCTTGTGACAACCTCCTGAGTTACTTCACTCGCAATTGGTAGACAGTACACTATATGTCTCCTCCTCTTTGTTCATAACTCCATTAGTATTAGTAGCATATCCATTGTTAAGACGACGCACCGGATTTCGCGCTCAGGAGAGTTTTTAAAATTTATTATTCGATGCGTGGAAAGAGGTTTGCAGGGGAAAACCTACCAGTGAAGCGAAAATAGCGAAATGTATTTAATGTAAACTTGGGAAACGGTAAGGTTATTTTAGGCATATTTAAGATTATTAGCTCGGATCCGAGCACCTTCAGGCGGGTCTGCTAGTATAATGAGTAATATAGAAAACGAGAGATTTGAAATTTTGGGTAGATTTGAAAGCGAAAGAAAAGCAGCTACTTGTTTAACCCTTTCAGGGGCAAAGTACTTCGGTTGCTAAAATATTGAAGTGTATTTACGAACGAATTTATTGGAATTGAGTAAATGTTTTTCTTCACGTACATTATAAAAGCAAAGTTTTATTCAAATTTTGTGAGACCATTGTGGCATTTTGGGATTAAAATGAAGTGCTATATATAATTTACCACCGCCCTTCAAGGGGTTAAAAGTATTCAAATAAAAAGAACAAACGAAGAAAGTTTAAAAAAGAATAAAATGTAAGGAAAAAAGAGAAATTATTCTGAAGCATATACATTTATAACTATAAATATGAAAACAAGCATAACAAATTTTTAATTTCTGTGTAGTGGCAAAAAGAAAAAAAAGAAGAATCAATATCCATTGACTTAAAGCCACTTAACATATTATTGATCTTTAAGTTAATATCATGCTCTGTGTTAAGGTGAATGTCTACTTTCGGGACAAATAATAATAATAATTAAAAAACAATTTTTTATTTCTTTTTAGGGTTTAAATAAAATGCTAAATACACAACAGGAAATCTTACAAAATATTATTGATTAATACCAGTGGACCCGTGCGAGGCATTTGCTTTGCAATCTTTAAGATTACATACTAATATTTTTAAAATGCATTTTTAATTAACTGCAATTTTTAATCAAGCAAAGAGCTTTAACGAAATGTGGGTGTACTGCGTCAAAAGTCTGTTGAAACATATTTCTTATTATATTTTATTCATCTCAGTCAGTTTTGTAGGTGAATTGGAACATGAATGTTGACATAAAAAATAATATGCATGATCCTACATTTTGAAAAAAATTGTGATTTCAAGTACATTTTACTGAAATTTGACAAAAACGGCTAACACGATATAAAAAATTTATATATAATTATGTAAGGGCTGTACATATATAACGTTATCAACTTTTTAGCAATTTTGGACCTCCCCCCCCCCCCTTACAATACCATACGTTATCATTCCTCAACCCCCGTCCCTCCCCTTACTGATATCGTCTGTGTCTAAAAATCCTTTTTATTGTTACAATTTGTTTCTGTCGCTTTATTTTCATGCATTTGCAATGATATACAGATATGGTTATACATTTAGTATTCGCATACTTTACTGATTTAAATGAAGAGAAGAAGTTAATAAAATATCGTTAATGAAACAACGTTGTATAAAATAACGCTTCAAAGAAATACTTACTATTTAAAATATTTTATAATAGCTTTTTATTTTATAATGCATTCGACCGTAATATTGTCTTCTTGCATTTGCTCCCTGCACGGGGTAAGAAGAACTTCTTATAAACAAAACAGGTGAATAGCATTCTTCCCCATTTTTTACTAGTAAATATGACAAATATCATTTCGAACCTGATTTCTCTAACATTGAATTATAATGCGAATATGGCAGAAGAATAGGAATGGCGAACGTTGGGTTATTCGATATTTTGAAATGAAATGATTTATAATCATTTAATGGTTTTAATAATGACTTTGTATTTTCATAAAATAAGATAACAAACTATATTGATGTAAAGAAACAAAAAAGGAAAATTTTGTTTGGATCAAAAATGATAACTATATCAAGTGCAAGACCGCCCTCTCCCCTAACGTTATACATACACAGTCCTAAATTTCCGCTATACACAGGGAAAATATGATAATAATTTAATAAAATGACAAAATCTACTAAATTACGCACATATGATAATAATTCACAAATTAACAAAATTAAGTAAGGGAACTTTTAAAATGAAGAAATACTGGTACTTGTACTCTGTAATATGTCATTTTTTGCAAATTTGCAACTTTTTTCCACGCAAAAACAGCAATAAAAATAAACTTATTGCATCTACATTAAATTTGATAATTCATTTCACTGACAGTAACACTTAACCCTAGATCTACCGGGAATTTTATTCAAGTTTTAATAAAACGTTCTACACCAGAATTTTTATTTAAAACTATTTAACTTATTTATTTACCTTATTTTTGTCTGGTTTATATACTTAGTTTATTTTAAAGAAATTTCTGGTTTGAATGAATATTTTGTATGTACCTGTCGGGTCCAATGGACCCGTCTGGTAGACGAAGGGTTAAAAATTCTCTAAAAGTATCATTATCATGACTATTACTTTAGATATCACTAAGACGGTGGAGATTCACTTTTCGAGAAACAAAATTTTGAGAAAAATGCATTAAAATGTAAAATGACATTGAAAGCAACATCAGACGGCGATTTTTAAAAAACTGTATAGCCATTTCTAACTGACGGAAAAAAAATAAAGAAAACAGTTGCTGAAATAGAATAGTTTAAATTACAAGCTTCTAGGTAAACAAAAAGCTATACTAATAAAAGAAAGTTTCACTCTAATGTGTGCGTCTGTCTGTACGTGTGTCTGTGTGCGATGGCTAGGAAAATCTACCGCACGTACAAGGCTGAAAATTTAGGTGAGAATATTTAACACTTTAAGACCGGGAGTTTTTTTTTTTTTTTTGGTAGAAATTGAAAGTTTGGGTGGTTTCCCCTTATCGATGGGATCGTATTTGATTGAAAAAAATATTTAAAAAAAATACCCGATGTCAGGTCATGCCAAGGGAGGGTCCACTATTGTGTGGGTTCGGCAATAATGCAGCCGTTTTGGACTAAATCTACACAGTTGTGTAGTTTGGGATTATGTGTGCAAATATCTAAAAATAAAAGTTTAAGCAAAAAAAGTTGTTATTTATTGTGATAATTTTCATCAGCCAAAATGAAAATGTTTGAAACAATTTTTGTTTTTGGACAGACCACTACAATTTCATTTTTTGAGACGTGCTCAATGCTCGCACCCCTCTTAAGAGCCATTGACAAATGGTATGTCTTCACTCTGTTTGGATTGTGCCTGATCCTTCAAATTTCTTTTTTTTAGTTTTTCCAGCAGCGGTATTTTGTTGAAATACGATCGAAGTACATAAAACTAGGTCTGAACCAGAGAAAGGACTACAGCAGGTACTAAGCCTAGATCCTTGTGGACCAGGTCTGTACTTTCCCACTGGTATGCTACAAAATTTAAAACTATCCCAGATGATGCTGTTACCACAGAGTGTGGTTTGTTTTTTATATACTACTTTACTGAGGCACGTCCTAAAAAAGAAATCGTCTGCTCATCTATAAAAAATTTTCCCTGATCTCCTGGTAAATTCAAGCAGACACTACGGAATCTGTCGAGCATTTGCTGAACTTTTCATAATTAATTATTCATTCCTGGTGGTTTACTCGCTGTGTCGACAAAATGGAATGAATTTATCAAATTTAAAAATCTAACTCGTGGTATGCATATAACTCATATAAAACTTACAAAACATATGTGGCATCTATAACTCAGAGCAGAAACATACAGTTTGTTACATTTGCATATTATATATCTAATACTATCCATTTTAAATAGAAATCATGAATAGTACAAACCTATTAATTTAAAATTAATCCGCTTTAAAAAAGTAATTAATAAAAAGTAAATTGCTAAAAACATAAATTGAAAAAAAATCACTTAAAATAAAAATTTTATATATTAGGAATTGTAACTATTTTAGAAATGGTAAATGCCGGACCCACACAATTGTATGGGTCATTTGTTTTTCAACTTTTGTAAAGCCTTATTAAATTTATCGAGGATAAAATCAATTAAAATCATGAATAAAGTATATGAAACGAAAAATTAAATCTAAGCAAACATTAAAAATCATATTTAAAAGAAATTACGATAGTAGGGGAGCTAGGGGATGGATGGGACAAGGGATGGATGGGACATTCTCAATATTTCAGGCAATAAACATTTATTTTAAATTGCTTCCTAACCCCATATACCTCTACCACGGTGTGCTTCAGAACTAAAAGTAGGACCACATTGCTGTTTTCATTTTCCTTCAAAGTTGCATTTTCTGAAATCTCTGTTTAAAAGTAAGTTTTTTTTACATTTGAAGATGTGAAATATCTTATACACTATAAAAAATTAAGCTATGCTGTAGTTATTTATTTTAAGGTTCAATATCAATAATTAAAATGAATGAATCGTAACCATTGTGACAAAATAATTTTTGAGGTAAAATGGCTGAGAAGGGATATTATGCATCATGGGGATGATTGGGACATTTCAAATGGGGATGAATGGGACATTCTCACTCCTCCCTAGAGATGTTGAAAATTTTATTTATTAATTAAATAGTATTATATAGGATGATAAATCAATAATTTACGTCAATTAATAGTATTAAATAGAATTATATGAGTTGTTATTGTTTAAAATTTCTGAGTGTTACCTATTGTATTGTAATAATTATTAATGGATTATCAAAAAATTGGTACTAAAACTTAATCAAAATTGATAAAATTGATAAAAATAGCATATGTGTATTGATCAAATGGGGGAAATTATATTGAATTTTGAAATGTTGCACAAATAAATCCCCACCCCTAACATATTGGGTCAGTCGGAAAGTCGGGTCGTGTTGGGAAAATCAATTCGTACCGGAAAATTCAATCATTTAATTATTAGACATTGATTCCGATATCTAATGTCTAATAATTATCGGGCAGAGTTTTCCGGTATGAATTGATTTTCCCAACACGACATGACTTTCCGATCGACACAATAATTTCCGTTCTGCATGTTTCTACGATACATTTAATTAATATTAATTAATAAGTTATGATTGAAAATTATTAGCTATGCTATATTTAAAAGACATTTTGCACTTTCATTTCAAATCTGAAATGCCTCATAAGTGGAAAAAAAGAACAGGTTGATAGCCGAAGTCCGCATTAAAAGTTAAAACTGCAATAAAAGAAGTTATTGAAAAAAAAACCATATCGATTCATGCTGTAAAATCATATATTACAAATATAATTTTCACATAAGGTTATAATTATAAAATTTAATTTGGTAAAATTGAATACAGGGAGGAAAATCTTTGTATCCCATCCATCCCTATTAGTGTCCCATTCATCCCTGCTGTGGGGATGATTGGGACAGGGAGGAACGTTTTTTTGATTTCATAATATTTTTATGAATAAATCATAATCTAGAATAAATATTGTTCATATATGTTGGCAAATACCTAATGTATGAAATGTGATATATAATATTGATAGTAACTTAAATAAAAAAATATAAAAAAATATTTTTGTGAAAATGTCCCATTCATCCCCCACCTCCCCTACATACTTTTTGTCTATTGCTGTCAGAAAATATAGTCTTTTTAAAAGCAGAAAATCTAACCCTATATTGTAGTTGGTGCCTACTAGTTGTGTCTTATCAAAACATCTGAAGCCAATTAACTCATATAAATGTGCAGATTTGGTTTTAAATCTCACAAAAACAGGACTTAAAGTAAAAAACAAGGTATTTTTCTTTTACTTTAGTATCACCCACACAATTGTGTGGCTCAGGGCTTAAAGGGTTAAAGGCATGTACGAATGCACATGAGACTCAGAATTTTTAATTTCCGATAATTAGCTGAGTTATTAATTAAAAATCACAATGAACTCTCAACAAAAACTCATCTGTTACCTTCCGAGTCGGGAAAAGCACTCGCGCATGCCCAAAACCCGATTTACATAGTGGGACGAAAATAAATAATGGAAAGCAGGAATTTTACGTTTTTTTGCGTCATTCTTTTTTAACCCCCATCTGCCAAACCGCTTAGTAAAGTTAAAAATGGAAGACATATTCTAAAAGACCGTACCAATGCATCTTAAATACTGTAATCAGCGAAAAAACATCATCGTTAACCCCTTGAAAACAAAAATTCAAAATGAGTCGTTTTCGCAGTCCCCCCCCCCCCCCCCACATACGGCAATGCTTCCCTAGGGCACAATTTTCAAGGTACCGATTAACAAAAAATACGTATGTAAAGCTGACCCCTTCTTCTCTTCAACGGTTTAACCAGGTTTAAAAAATACGAATTTTAACTCTTTAAAAAAAATTCGCGACCGCAGGTCACTTCGTGCCTAACGGGATCTTTTTTCTACGGTAAAAGTGACTAAACGTCCAAATTTAGATACAATCTTTTTAGAGCGTCTTTTCAGACCAGATTTATATCACCTACAAAACTTTCGAAACATTCGGATGAGTAGAAGTATATTTTACAAAATAAATATTTGAAAATTTCGACGAAAACTGGGCATGTTTTGGCACCATTTCACTTGCCTTCGGCTCAAGTTTTCACTACTAAATATGCATATTTTTTCACGAAATTTTAAAGACGATTGGATATAGTTATATTTATAATCTATTAAAATTTTAGAGAAATCAAACGATAAGAACTTTTTATTTGTTATGCTAACGGAACCCAGCCGAATTTAAGAAGAAAAGCGAGAAGAAAACTTACTCCTTTTCAAATAGATATATTTTTCATGATTTTTACGCACAAGGTGCACAACCAGAATTTTTACTTTAGTTAATAACTATATGTCTGACATTAAATAAAGAAACGAATATTAAAGAAAATTTCTGGTGTGAATGCGACATTGTGGAATGAAAGAACGGCCAAACTGGCAATCCTGTTCGTATTCTCCCTTTTGACTGGTGGACACTTCTGCTTCGTAACAGTAGCAGGGGTTCTACTTGTCCTGAAATTTTAAGACTAGGAAATTCTTCGGTACCAGTATTTTCTTACAAAAAATATTTCTTAAATAAAGCAAAATTTCGCGCGTTTAACATAGGTTTATTTTTCTATAAAAAATACTGATTTTGGTCCTGAAAAATTCTCTGAAACGTACAACCCCTGTAGTAGTTCTTAAAAACAACAACAAAACAATGCGATTACCCTTTTAAACTAAATATAGTAATATGGTGAACCATTAATTTTCATACAAACGTAAAAAGCAATCTTAGAATTCTTAAGGGAAATTTTGAAAAACATGAAAAAAAATTTTTTTAAAGCCATATGTGTTTTTTTTTTTCAGTGTTGTTGATTTTTTTCTTTTAAGAGAATTATAAATACAAATTTAATGGTTCACCAGATAAGTACAGAGATCTCATGCTGTTTCAACCTACATTTGTGATGGAAATATAACCATACTCAGATAAGCAATAAACAGCGAATACAGGAAATTGAAACCATAATTTTAAAGGACAATAACTCTTTTTAATTCTTATCAAATAAATTACACTGTAATTCATCATTATAAAATCATCGAACTGTTTAAAATATCTAAATTATGTTTATAAAAAGCGAACAGTAATATCCATAAATAAAACCTGTTTATTCCTTCCCACGCATGATGCAAGAGACTGACGTCACTACCGAAAAAAAACTGGAAATGACTCTAAGATATTTTTATTATTATGTTTTATTATGCTGTTAGATTTCGTACTGAAAACATGTAAAAAAATATAAGTAAGAGCTGCCGTAAGATGCAGCGTAATTGTGTATTGTAAATATAAATATATAATTATCATATAACTAAGAATAACAAAAATCAGTGAATTTTCTTCATGTGTTCTAGAATTAACATAACACAAACCTTTATCTTTTTACACTCTAGTATTAAAATAAAATTATAATTTCAACAAGGAATAAATACGCAACTTGGATAAAGCGGCCCATACTGTGAAACCAGGAATTGCTGTGCCAGAAACAATAAAGGTAAGAAATTTACCTATATTATTCAATTGTTTGATTTATTATGAAAGGCCAGATTTAGACAGATTTAAATATCTAGATATTAGCGCGCGTGCCCTACTGCGCAAAACAGAGGTGGCTTTTTTTGCTAACAGTTTGAAGCCGTAACTTATTTACCAACTTTCCCTCAATACTCACCTTTTCGAGAAAAACACACTTAAAATTTTGGGAAGAGTTATTGAAGCTTCGGCAAAAGACGCGAACCAAAGCCTATAGAGGGGCGGTTTTCTTGAATTGAGAGCGGAGAAAGGTTGGCTGTGTTGGACACTGAAAGAAACGTAGAATGTTTTAGGCTACAGCCGTTGAAGGTTTTACAACGGCATCATCCCCCCCCCCCCCCCCCCCCCCCACCTCTCCACGCACACTTAAGTTGAGTTTTGAAAATTAAAAATCTGATGATTAGGTCTGCATATTTTCATTTAAGATATAAGTATATCTCGGGTGAAGATGTTTTTCTTACCAATTAAAATTCAAACTTTAAATTTATAGACACATGCTATATATAAAAACTTAGCCTTTTTTGAAAATACTAATGGAGTATGAATCACATTTTTTAAGTTTCACACGCTTTCTTCAAAAAGCTTGTCACTGATGGAATTTTTTATCTTAGCTGGGAAGAATCCTTGCATAGATCAAATTGAGTCGGTTCTAATTTTGTGCTGCGTATCGAGTCAGGGTCGAGTTGATTTTAATGATTTTATTGAGGGTCATGTTTAGGTCGGTTCCTGATTGGATTACTGTTCTTGATTGACGGGATCGGGTATATCCTATTTTACTAAAAACTAAAGACCAGAATATTTTTTAAATGAGAAAGCCTATGTAAAGACTGTCCCCAAAAAGGTAGGCATACAGTTATTTACTAGGATTACAGTTATTTACACATTGTTTTGTTAATTATAATGTTTTTCTTTACAGGTATTGTAAATTATGGCAGAAGACTTAAATGGAGAAAAATTGAAATGGATTTTGAAACAGTATTAAAAAATTTAAAAATGCCGAGAAAGTACCGACTCTATGCACAAAAACCTTTGACACTTATCTACTGCTACACAGGGCCTGATTTCATGCAAACTTTCACCTGTAAATTTTCGCCTTATTTAAGCGCCTTTTACATATAGAATTTCTGCCATCAATAAAGTAGAAATTTCTGTTCCTTTTTACTGGTAATAACTGCCCAGCTATTTATCAGGCCCTGCTGATACATCTGACCATTTATTACAACAGCGATAAGTTTGATGCAAATCCTGCAATTAAATAAGACAAAGATTACTATTCGGAAATATTAATACACATAAAAAAGCACCTTTACGTACTTTGTTTCCCGATATGATTTTGTATTCATAAAAATCAGAATATTGTCTATTTTTTTAAAAATGCGCATGATGATGGTGACCCAATTTTCTGAATGCATCTATTGAGGCAGAAAATTCACTAAACATTTTACGTAACTTTTAATTTTCAATTAAAATTCCTTCTAAAAATTATGTGAGCAATATATTGAATTAATGATACGTAATTACATTAATTATTCCGATATGTATGCGGTAAGTAAAAAATAACAGACACACTAGCCAAAAAAAGTCACCTTCTATTTTTATGCTTATGTACCCGTTACTTAGTTATTAATCTATCACTAGGAAAATCATATTAGATTCAATTATTCCTACGTTGAGTACATAATTAATTAAGTGCTAAACAAACTTACGCATTCATTAGTAATTAACTTATAAGTGCAGGGCTCCCACTCTATCCGTTTTCTGAACACTACTTTTATTTAAAGAAAAATCTTGTTTATAAATTTCGTAGAAACATACCGGGAAGAGTATTTTACTCGCAATTGTTGCAGAAACATACCAGGAATTTCTTTCTAAAAAATTACTAGTTTAGAAGAAAAGAACCAGTGGGAGCCCTGCAAGTGTGTAATATAAAAAAAACTTTATTTCAATTAGAATTCTAAGAAAAGCACAGGGTATTGCATAGCTGCCAAGTTTTACGCTTTTCTCCCACTACTATTTTTAACAGAGAAATTTGTCTTATTTAACCCTTTCAGGGGCAAAGTACTTCTATTCGTAAAATGCTGAAATGATTTAATTACACCAGAATTAAAAAAAAAAAATTCAAAATATGTAAAATGTTTTCTTCTCGTATTTAATAAACTTAAAATTTTCATTCTAAAATTCTGGTGTCAATGTGGCATTTCGCAATTAAAATTAAGTGGGATATATTATATCCCAACCCCTTTAATTGGTTATTCATCGAAAACATAGGATTAAATAAATCAATAAAATCTAATAAAAAATAGTGGTAGAACAAAAGCGTAAATGTTGGCAGCTATGGTATAGAAAAAAAAAGATTGAAACGCGCTTTAACCCCTTGAAGGGCGGTGGGATACAATATATCCCACTTAATTTTAATTGCAAAATTCCACACTGACACCAGAATCTTGCAAGAAAAATTTTAATTTTATTAATTACGTGAACAAATGCTTTTACATATTTTGAAATAAATTTATTTTTAAATTCTGGTGTCAGTCAATTATTTCTGCATTTTCAAATAGAAGTACTTTTCCCCTGCTACAGATAAGTAAGTTTTGTAAATTGTAAAAGGCTTCCTATAAGGTAGGAAATAAGCTTATTTTAATGAAATAATCCCCCATTTATTCTCAAAACGTTACACTATTTAAAAATTTCCACGACCCTTCTAGGCAATTGGTCAATTAGATTTTTTTTTTGATCTAACAGTATTATTAAAAAAACTGCATACACGTACCTTTAAAATAAACCGAATTATGATAAAGGAAAAAAAGCTGACCATTATACAACTTTTTCGGATCATTTCAAAGATTATTCCTTAAAAAAGGGGACCATTCACAAACTGATGGTGGCGTTCTCTAGATCAAAAATAAATTAACAGATGGGAAAAACTGCGTTACAAATACATCTAAATAAAGCATTAATCAGACAGACCAAAAGGTTGTTTCACATCCTTGAAACACAATTTACAAAGCATTTTCAAAGTGCCTAAGTGAACTCTTTTAATAATGCTTGTGTAAATATTTCGAAATTCTTCATTACTGATGTTACTGCAAGCATCAATCATCTTTTGTTTAAGACCATCTGCATAGGTATCAACGTCTGCGTCCACCTTTTTTGCGATTTCTCACAGATTTAGTTTTCAAAGTTTACGTATGGTCCCAATTCACAATGATGAATTGCTAATTAAGCATAACTCATTCGATTTTAAAGATTTGCAACGACATTCTTTGCAGCAAATGGAAAGTTTTTTTGGTGAACTAGATTTATCAGTGGAGGAGAGAGTTCATATAAAAATTTAAAATTGTAACTTTTTGAAAATTAACGGAAAGAATATTTCGCTTATATAATCATTTTTACTACCTTTATTTGAACGTTTTCGTAATTTACATTATCTATTAATTTCCAAAAAAAAAAAAAAAAAAAAAAGATAAAGCTTGTTTTACAATTTTGGGGCATTGTACTGATTTATTCATACGCTAATGGGCCTCGCCCACAATCGGGTCCCCCGTGCCTCGTATCCCTAACTCAGCAACTATCTTTCGGATTTGAACGAAAACTGATTCCAAACATTATAATTAAATTAATAATGACACCTTATAACATTAAAGTAAATTAAATTTAACCCTTTATCTACTGACGGTATTTATAAGTACCACTCACTTTAAACTTTTATACCATAATGAATATTACTAATATTGTAATGATACTTTGCAAAAATTACTTTTTTAACTCCACTTTATCCGAATACATGGCAGCGGTAGTTCTAGGTTTGTTATTTTAGAGAGGAATGAGGCTATCTTTGAAGCAGTCGATGTGTTTTGTGCCGACTTTTTGTACAGATTGACACGCTCGTCTTTTCATTGCTGTAAACACAGTAAAGGATATAAGATAAGAGTTGGATTTTTTTAATGTGTTTATTATGATCTTAGAATACAATTTGACTAGCTATTTTAGTTGAATGGTGTATGTATTTGATTTAACAGTTGAATTACTCGGTGGTACTTGTAAGTATCGTCAGTACAATGGGTGCTGGAGAAAAACTTCTTGTTTACTTTTCGTCTGTGTAGTTATCCATCGTTTTCATCGGATTTGAAATGCAATTACTAAAATGTAGTGCAGTAGTGATTTCCCTGGTATTTCTTTTCTGTTTCATTGTTATTTTTAATAGGAAATCGAAAAAGTTGTGGCACCGGCTGGTTTTTGCTATGCTAGAAATGGCATATGTAAACTCATATATTGCATATGTGGAGATGCAAGAGAGCATGTTGTCCCTGGAATATACACACGCAAAACTAAAAGACTGCTAACAAGATCGAAACCTAAAAAAAAAAAAAAAAAAAAAAAAAAAATAGTTTTTTTAAACCCTTTCAGGAGCAAAGCATTTTCAATTCTAAAGTGTTGAAATAAATGGTTGGCACCGGAATTTGACAAATGATTTATTTTTAAATAATAAAAAGCCTGTATTTCATATACTTATTAAATCGAAAATATTTTCTGGTGCCAATTGAAATAACTTGTGGGTTTTCTGTTACGATAATTTAGTCATAGTGTACTGACGGTACTTTAAAGTACCACTTTAGTTAATTACCTCTAAATAATTAAATTTCTCACGGGTGAATATTTTTCTTATGTTGATCCTTTAATTTTCATTGTAGTAACTGAAAAAAAAATATTACATGAAAAAAATTGCAGTAGATCATAATGCCGTAGATAAAGGGTCAATATAATCGATTTTTAATGATTATTTCAACTTGTAGGCGGAATATTTGAAAAAAAAATTAGAAATTCTGAAATAGAAATTTATTTTACGCATAGATGTGTTAATTTCCAATCTAGAAATGTAATATTTGTAGAAAAATTATAGGCCGTGAAGCAGTCCCAGCACGACCCGAGACAGCTATCTGATCGCAAATGTTTCACCAAACACCTGCTGTGGACTTGGCGTCTTTGAAAGAAAATTAAATGAATTTATAGACCGGGAGGCGGCAGCACAGACAGATGTTTCGAAAGGATACCGCTATTTCTCCAGGAAAACTACCAGTATATTTTTACAGAAAAAGAAATTTAGTTTAAAGGCGCAAAATTTCGCCTTCTTTTAAGAAGAGATTTTCTATAAGATAATACTGGTGCCGAAAAATTTTCTGGTCTGCAAAATTCAAGGAGGCGTACGAACCATGAGACAACCACATTATCGAGTTGGGGGCTGAAATTCCAGAATTAGCTAAAACTCGATTCCCATATTAAAACGCAATCGGTCTGCCAAGTCATATCTTTGGTGGAAAACACCTAAAAACCCGATTTTACCGGTTGACTCGTAGGTTTACCATTGTGTTTTCCTGCTCCCAGTCCGCCATATTTTCATACCTTTGGATGCAGGAAAACGCAATGGTAAACCTACGAGTCGACCGCTAAAATCGGGTTTTTAGGTGTTTTGCACCAAGACATGACTTGGCAGACCGATTGCGTTTTGATATGGGAATCGAGTTTTAGCTAATTCTGAAATTTCAGTCTCCAACTCGATGAGGTGTTTGTCTGTGCTGCCGGCTCCCGGTCTATTACATAAATCGATTTTTAATGGAACTTATAGTTAGAATTTCTGAAAAAAATTTTAGAAATTCGGAAAGAAATTTTTTTTTTTTTGCTTGTAAGTACGAAATTTCACGTTTTTAGGTGGAATAGTTCATAAGATAGAGATGTCTTTGAAAAACCCCGGCCTTTTATCGCGGCAGCAGCCATTGTCGGCCGTGCAAATTGTGGCAAACCTTCCCTTCTTTGCAGAAATTGAGAAATAATTTTCTTTGCGGTTTGATTAAAATCTATGCGTTACATGAATTATGAGCATTTTCCATTCTTTTAATTGGGGTTCTTAATGAATAACTCGGCTAATTATTAGACATTTAAAATCCTGAGTCTCAGGTGCTCCAAGAGAGGGCTTAGACTACCCTCACAAAAACTTTCAGCTTTGCATGTGCGGTAGATTTTGCTAGCAATCGCAGGCAGACACACACACCCACACATACGCACACAGGGAGCGAAACTTTATTTTATTAGTATAGGTAACTGCGTAAAACATTGCAATAACTATGCGGTTAAAAATGAAGATCTCCTTAAAACACATACTCAGAATATTTTGAAAAAATTACTGATGATTCTCCACATGTGTCTGATACAATATCAGTGAAATTTAGCTCAGAAATCTCAATAAAAAATCTTTAAAAAATTAAGAAACTATAGAATTAAAGAGATTTTGCGCCACTTGATTCAGCGAAGAGGACTAGTGCAGGTCAAAATCACGTGACTGAATTTGCAATGCTTACTGAAATTTAATTTAAACAATGAAAAATTTTACTGCTTTTTTGCATCAAGTTATACTAAAATGCATGAAAGTTGAGTGTATTTCAGTTATCTAATTAACTGATTGACCATATTTTATCGTCATTTACCATATTTTATTTCGAAAGCCGCAAAACCTATTTTAACCTGTAGTAAAGTTAATATTTTAGATCTTATTTTTTGATCTGGAAAATTAAATCGTTATCCGTTTTATTATTATTATTATTGTATTTTTGAGGATCAACGCGTGCAATATCATCTGGATTTTATTTAACCTCTTCAAGGACGGTGGTTCATTTTTGAACCACCTAATTTTAATCCCTAAATGCCATATTGGCACCAGAATTATGGAACCAACATTTTCCTTTTATTAAGAACACGAAGAAAAGCTTTTACTAATTTTCAAATAAATTTGGTTGTAAATTCTGGTGTCAATCATTAATTTCAGTATATTACGAGTACAAGTACTTTGCCCCTGGAAAGGTTAATAAAGATGCAGAAAAACATATTGCATAGCTGCCAAATTTTAAGCTTTTTTTCCCACTACTAAAATTTAATAATAGAATTTGCCTGCTTAAATTGCGATTAAATAAGTCCAAAATTTTTACTAAATTTTAAGGATAACAAAAGTACGCAAAGTTGGCAGCTATGCATATAGGAGAGACAGATGTTACGAAGGAGGAAACTGAATAATAATAAAAAAAAAAAAAAAAAAAAAAAAAAAAAACACATTGTGCCTAACTTTTAACCTTTTCAGAGGCAAGTAATTGTGTTTCTGTAATGTCGAATTCACATTGGAATTTTCAAAAAAATTTATTGCAAAATAAGGAAAAGCAATTTTACGACCTTTTTCCAGCAAAGTTTAGAAAAGTAAAATTAGTGAACAAAAGTACGTAAAGTTGGCAGCTATGCATCTAGGAGGGACAGATGTTACGAAGGAGGAAACTGAATAATAATAATAATAATAATAATAATAAAAACACTGTGCCGAACTTTTAACTCTTTCAGGGGCAAGTAATTGTGTTGATGTAATGTCGAATTCACACCGGAATCTTCAAAAAATTTTATTGCAAAATAAGGAAAAGCAATTTTACGACTTTTTTCCAGCAAAGTTAGAAAAGTAAAATTTAATAATTTTTTTCTGGTACAAATCTTCATTAATCGTAGGTGGGATAAAATATATCCCACCGTCCCTCAATTGGTTAAGTGCAAACTGCTGGCTCGCATAATGGAAACTTCAACCACTTTTCGATATTATCATATTTACAGCAAAGGTGAGAATGTCTATCAAAAGTTTTATTATAATATACTTCAGTTTTCTGAAAGTTATTGCCGTCAACCCAAATTGAATTAGGGCAGAACACCCTGTTTTTTTTATTAAATGCACGGTTTGCGACCTCATGTTCTTTGGTATTTTTTCACCCTCTTGATGCCTTCTATCACCCTTCTTAATTTGTCGGTCGAGTTTTGGAACATCCTGTATATGTATATTTCTAAGATACGTGGCTTTAATATATCTTTTGTCTTTTTTTACAAAAATTTCTCTTTAAAATTAAAATTTTATATATATTGTGTGAAAATAAAGGTTTTGCTAGATTTCTGCAGAAATAAATAATGGGTGGGATATAATATATCCCACTGCCCCTCAAGGGGTTAGCCCTTAAATGCATAGTGATGCATATCTACATCACTTTTCATTTTATTCCTTGCAACCAGTATATTTATATAGAAATATTAGTCCTGTAAAAATTACAAAAATATAAGGTTAAAAATCTATCTTAAAATCTCTGGTGTCGAATCCTTTATGTAAGAGTAAAAAACATAATTAAAAAAAATAATTTGTGCATTTAATAGCTAAGTTTTACAAAATAAAAAATTATACAAAATAAGGAATTTAGATTCATACTTATTAAAATATTTACTAATTTGCAATATTTTAGTTTTTACTTGTATTGCAGATGTGCAGCATAAGAAAAGGTTGATGTATTATAAAAAAAAATGCCTCGGTGATTTTTTTCATTATTTTTTCTGTGTTATAAACCTTCCAGAGAACCATACATAATTTTTTTGAAACAAAATAAAAAATCATGCAATTAAGGGTTAAAGCAGAGGTGCCAAGCTCGCACTAATCTTCCGTAATGCGTGGTTTAATTTAACCCAGTTTAACAAAGTTTCGAACCAGAAAAATTATTTGATGAATCTTTATTTATTTAATTCCAGTTTTCTACGTGGAACTTATTTCATTTCATCTCTGAAAAGAAATTCCGGTACGAAATGTATTAAACCAGGGTTAAATTAACCCACATATTACGGAGGATTAGTGGCAACTTGACACCTATGGCTAAAGCTATATGAATGTGCAAACCATGTTACAGCGCTTGAAGAATATGAAAAAGTTTGTGATATTGTATCTACTCTATCGAAGAAGTTACGGATTCAAAAAAGTATTAAAAAGTATCAGTGAAAGAGTAAAAAGGTGGAGGATTAAAATGAAAAAAAAAGGGAAAGAAAATGAAAAAAATATGTGATTTTCAAAATGAAACATATATATTTTTCAATATTAATGCGATTTATATACAGCAAAGTACATAGCTACCAACTTTTACGCTTTTTTCTTGCCACTAAGATTTAACCCTTAAATGCCGGGTGTTGCTTTTCGGCAACATACCCAATTTAGGCTCTAAAATACTATTAGAATAATATTGGAGCTACAAGGCCTAATGTCACCAATAAAATACATTTTGAAAATATTATTAAATTTATATTCAACATGAAGATGGCAACACTTGTGCTGTTTAAGAATAAAGATAGATTTATTTTTTCAATTGTTGCTACTTGTTCTTTTTGTTTTGTTTGGAAGCTTGCGAAATACCCTATTTTGTTCTGCAGTGAGCAAGTAAAATTTATATTAATACATGGAAATTATTCCAGAGAGAAACATTCGCCTTGGATACAATATTTCAAATGAAAATCAAATTTTCAAAGTAATTGCTTAAAAGGCGCAAAGGTCAACATAGTGAAAAAGATTCCAAGCCGGGACTCGAACCCGGGCCATCAGTATAGCGCACTGACGTTCAACCGACTAAACCACTTGGAACGATACACAGCTCGGAAAACTTCTCACTATTATAAGTTGGCAAGGCTACAAACGCAGTACAAGATGGAATATTTATCGTGAGCCACCGACCTGGGGCTAACACGAAACATAATTAAATCCAGCATCGATAAAAACTATATTAATACATGGAAATTATTCCAGAGAGAAACATTCGCCTTGGATACAATATTTCAAATGAAAATCAAATTTTCAAAGTAATTGCTTAACACTAGAACGCCCGGAAGGAGTCGATCCGACTCCGACCATATGATTAAATGTCAACTGGAACCAGAAATTCTTTCATAGAATAAGTTAAATTTAAAACACGCAGATTTACGTTAAATAAATCAATCAAATAATTTTAAATAAAAATTCTGGTGTCAAATATTTTTATGAAACTTGAGTAAAATTTCCGGGCGTTCTAGTGTTAAACCGGGAGAACTCGCTGCATGAGATTTTCTCTCACAGTCGTACTTTTTTAAGACTCTTATTTAAATCATTTTTCATTTTAATTAAAATTTCAAAATGTTTTTCAATTATTTTACCTATTTTGTGAATAAAAGTACTAAGCCAACCAAAAAAAGTTGATATTATATGAATGTAAAGTAAAAGAAAAGCAATTGGGCATTCTCACTAGCGAGTTCTCCCGGGTTAAAAGGCGCAAAGGTCAACATAGTGAAAAAGATTCCAAGCCGGGACGCGAACCCAGGCCATCAGTATAGCGCACTGACCTTCTACCGACTAAACCACCTGGAACGATACACAGCTCGGAAAATTTCTCACTATTATAAGTTGGTAAGGCTTCAAACGCAGCACAAGATGGAATATTTATCGTGAGCTACCGACCTGGGGCTAACACGAAACACACAAATATTTTTCACTATGTTGGCCTTTGCGCCTTTTAAGCAATTACTTTGAAAATTTGATTTTCATTTGAAATATTGTATCCAAGGCGAATGTTTCTCTCTGGAATAATTTCCATGTATTAATATAGTTTCTATCAATGCTGGATTTAATTATGTTTCGTGTTAGCCCCAGGTCGGTGGCTCACGATAAATATTCCATCTTGTGCTGCGTTTGTAGCCTTGCCAACTTATAATAGTGAGAAATTTTCCGAGCTGTGTATCGTTCCAAGTGGTTTAGTCGGTAGAACGTCAGTGCGCTATACTGATGGCCCGGGTTCGAGTCCCGGCTTGGAATCTTTTTCACTATGTTGGCCTTTGCGCCTTTTAAGCAATTACTTTGAAAATTTGATTTTCATTTGAAATAAGTAAAATTTATTTCTTTTTATAGTTCCTAAAATTCTTGTTTGTTTAATATTATACAATTTTATCAAGGAAAATAATTTTTTCAATTAAAGACCAGTAGTGCCGATTAGTAACAAACTGTTTTTTAGCCGTAAACCATACTTAAAACAAAATATGATTTTTTTAAGTATTTTTCCCATGATTTATTTAAAAAATGAAAGCCGAAAAACATTATTACAATGATTTTTGAAAATTCAGGCATTTTAGGGTTAATAATAAAATTTTCCGTATTTAATCGGCGAACTCTGTGATTCAATAAGTCAAAAATTTCTTTTAAATTTTAGTGGTAAGAAAAGAGCGTAAAAGTTGGCAGCTATGAGAAAGTGTGCTGTCTGCATATTTTATCTTCATTATATATGAACCCCACATCTTTTTTGTTCAGAATCATATTCAGTTTACGGTGCAGGAGAAAAGTTAATACTGTCAGTTCTATGTATTTTTACACCAAAATTAATTTTAATTGCTATTTTAAATTAGATTAAATAAACAGTATTTCTTTGGCACAAAGTTAATTTTTCCAAGATTTGATTGATATTCTATTCTTGTGTAACCCTCCGTTTCAAGGTTTTTAAAAGTTTCACGATTGTGTAAATTTAATCCATTTAAAAAATTGAATTAAAAAAATTCTCAACAGTTTAAATGTTTTTCTAACCAGCAGTGCCTGATTAATAACGGGGAGAATTTCCATCAGTAAAAAGGAACAGAAATTTCTCTTTATTTATGACAGAAATTTTGTATGAAAAAAGCGTTTAAACAAGGCGAAAATTTCTATGAAAATTTACTGGGGGAAGTTTGCCCCTCCGGTAATCAGGCCCTGCTAAACTGTACAATAAAGCTTATAAATTCTTCAAATCAAAAATATTTATATATTTGATGAAACTGAAATTAAAAAAATGTACTTATTTAACCATTAAATGCATAGTGATGTAAATTTGCATTACTTTTTATTTAACATTTAATGAATAAATCAAGTTCTTCGTTTCCACTATATTTATATAGAAATATTAATCGTGTAAAATTCACATAAACATGCTACTAAATAAAGTTAAAAATCTATCTTAAAATTTCTGGTGTCTAATCCTTAATATAAGAATAAAAAACACAATTCCTAAAGAATAATTCATACATTTAAGGGTTAAGTTAAACATTTTTAACCCCTTAATCCTCCCTCCCGTCAATATGACGGGCTGATGTGTCGTTGTCTATTTCTCAAGCCCGTAATATTGCCGGGCTGAAGATTTAAAACCAGAAAAAACTTCTGAAACCAGAAAAACGTAACTGACATTTCCATATGAACTCTTTGAAAAATTCGCATCCCAGTTTCGTTTGTACAATCTATGTTTGAGTAAATTATGCATTTCGATGAATCAAGTATTTCAGATGATGATAATTAACCCCTTAACGGTCGCATTAAATTACGGTTGAAAAATTCAAATTTCTTATTGGCATTACTTTTATGACAAAGAAATATTCACCTTACTTAATGACAGGTAAAATGATATCATGATAAAGCTAATTACACTATTTTATAAAACTGGTGGGGATCAAACAAATCTGAATAAATCTAAAATAAGACACAGCCCGTGAATATGACGGGAGCGAGAATTAAGGGGTTAATAGTCAACATTTTATGTGTATATATTATTTTAAATATTATTTGTAAACATTTGTAAAGTAGTAAAAATTAAAAGAAATAACGATCTTATTCGTAATTTGTACGGTGTAAAACAAATATTAACCCTTTAGCGGGCGGTGTCCACAAAAAAAGACACATAATTTTAATTCCAAAACTGGCAAACGGTACCAAGAATATTTAATTAAAATTTTCTTTTTATAAAGTACGGAAAATAAGCAAGTTTTTATTTTCTAATAAATTCGTTTGTAAATTCTGGTGTCAGTCCATCATTTCATCATTTTACAAATAGACTTACTCCGCGCCGGAAAGAGTTAAGGTGCAGAATGTCCGCATGATGGCTTTTTGGCAAGTGTGAATTTGTTCTATATAACATCTTTGTTTTCGCCTCAAACATACAACAAATTGCATATTTTATTTAAAAATCTTATAATTACTAAATTTCTGAAATAAAAAAATAGGTACTTTTTTCCATGTTCTTTTTATAAGTATTAAGCGATCCTTAAGGGGTTAAACAGTTCAGCGTGTAGAGTAAGGTTCTTTTAGAATTACTTTCTTCTTACGTTTATTATTTTCAATTTTCTGGACTTTTACAACGACATTTATTTTAAATATTTTAAATAAGTTAAAATAAAAATATTTCCCTTGTCCTAAATTTTATGTTATTTCCGATTTCACTCATATCGTCGGTACCATGTCAAACTATCCAATATGAAAACAATGTTGCCAGTGCGCAACTTTTTTAAAATTCATCTTTTTTGATTGGCACCACTTTTCTGAAATGGCAAAATTCCCCTCGTTTTCGCCTTAATTAACATGTCATTCAATAAGGTTAAATAAGACGAATTTTACTATTTCAAAAAAGTGGTACCACCATAAGAAGAACATTTCTATATATATATTTTTTAATTTCGGGAGTTTTACAGGATACAGCTCCTTATCGCTAAATAGGCGTAGCGATCTGTTACTGGGTCTTTTATGACGCCCTGCCCCCTTTTTTAAGTTTTTCATGTTTCAGAACCAAAAAAAATATTAATTGAAACTTAACCCTTAAATGCGCGATTTTAATTTTGTTGCGAAAAAATTATATATGATTCTCTGAAAGGTTTGATACGCAGGAAAAATAATGAAAAAAAATCAGAGATACATTTTTTATATAATACGTCAATCTTTTCTTCTGTTGCACATCTGCAATACAAGTAAAAACTACTGTCGTGTGACTGTTTTACGGTAAAATATGGCAAATTAGTAAATATTTTAATAAGCATGTTTCCAAATACCGTTATTTTATAAAACTTAACCTTTAACCGTTTAATTCCCATGATAGAATACGTTCTAGAAATTACGTAGTTCAGAGAATCTGACTTTACACCAGAAAGTTTCAGTGGTTAATTTCAGTTTATTTAAATACGGAATGTCTGTTATTAATTAAAGTAAATATTGCTATTTTAATTTTCTGGTGTGAATTTGGTATATACGAATAAAAAAATCTATTAAATTTAAAACACTGTTGTTTGCATATATGCAAAGCTGCGCACTAAAGGGTTAAATAAAACATTATCACGTAGATCAATTTACCGTAAATAAAATTAAATTTCTGGTTCAAATCATTATCTAAAAATGGCCATCAAAAATTAAAACCTGTTACTAGGAGGGTTAATGAACTAATAAGTTAACTCACGGATTCATCATAACTAATAAATGCATAATATTAAAAAAGGATTAGAATAAAAATTCAATTTCAATTAGAAAAGCCTTAAATGATAAATATTATATTGAATTATTCACACACAACTGCATAAACTATTCTAATAACTACAACTAAGCCAAAAATAATCAAAGCACGTGTCAAAGAAAAGTCACACCGTATTTTCCTGGATATTTTCCCGTATCAATTTATTTACTTATCACTAGGGAAATTAAAGTGTTGTGAATTATTCCTATACTGGCTGCGTAATTAAATAATTAATAAGTAAACTTACGTCCTGACCAGTAATGAACAGCTGGATGACCAACATTCAGAAAAGAATTAATATAAAAGTTCATTTTTCATTACAATTAAAAAATATTGGAATTAGAAGTATTATATTGAGTTTTTGATGCATAACTGGATAAACTATTGTAATAACTATGCGGTAAGTAAAAAAAAAAAAAAAAAAAAAAAAGTAATAATCGAGACACGTGGCAGAGAAAAGTCACGTGGTATTTTCACACATATTCTACGATTTTGAGGTTTTCATTTATCACTATTCAAATCATAGTAGATTTAATTATTCTTCAAGTTAATATTAACAACATCCATATGCTAGCGTGATTTAAAAAAAAAATCTATTTCGCATAGTTAAAATATGCGAGATTCTTATTATTTCGCAAAAACAAGGAATGACAACCTTCATTTAGCTTACACCCCTCCCACAAAGATTCCCCGGATCAATTATTATTCTCATCTTGGGTCCCGGACGTCTACCCTACGGCCGGCAGTGGACGCATCCCCACTCGGCCAGATAAAAGCAAACATTGCTTCGGGAGCGAAAGTCTAAAAACATCTTGTTCGAATAGCAACACGCGATGGACAACAGATATCTTAATTCAACGGTTTTTTTCAATCCAATGGACGGAAAAAATAAAAGAAAGAGCAAATCCAATAACCTAAAAAAGCAGAAAAACCCCGTTAAGCCGGAAATATTAACGGTAAGTTCTTTCGTGATGTAAACAAATAGAGAAAGAGTAGAAATGTGCTGAAATTTTTTTATTTATGTTACGACCTGTCACTGTTGATGTTTGACATCATAACGTTTTTCAGATATTTAACAAATTATTATCCCGAAGGTGTTAGTATTTACTGTGGCATAAAAATATATATTAAAATTTAAAGTTCTCGCGAGCTTTTGAAAAATTTGTGTGTGTTAAAAAAGTGTCATAAATTTTGTCAATCAATCATTTTTCTATATATTTAATTTCCGAAAATTCAATTTTCTATTGCGATATAAACAGTTAGAAAATGAGTAGAAATGTGCCCAAATAAAAATTTATTTATGTTCAGCATGACCTATGATAATGCAGAAACATTATAACGATTACAGATTTTTAAAAAATAATAAGCGAGATAATTATAACATTTATTTTAGAATTGAAATGCAAATAAAAGATTAAGGATGTAAGTGGAGTTAAATTTTATTTTATATATTTATAGGCACATTTTAATGATTTTTTTCCGGAAATGTTTCTTTCTATAAAGATTATTTCTCAGATAAATAGTTTTTAAAAACTTTAACATAAAAAAAATACATTTAAAAATTTTAAATTATTTAATTTATGATATACCCAATGAATCACATACCTGATTTAATTACTATTTTCACTATTGTATGCAGAAAAGATTTCTTGTTAATTTGTCTTCAGGATTTATGAAAATATTGCAAAATTTATACTAAATATAAAAGAAGTAAAAAAAGGATTTTTGCGAATGATTTTTACTTAGAGGAATATATTTTCAGAACTTTTACATGAAATTAAAAATCCGGAAGACAATTTATTAAAAATATAACATAAAACTCTGTAAAAAAAATTCATACACATATCTGGCAAAAAAGTTTCGATATATCCTTTCAATCATACATGTTAACATCTCTTAATTATTCCGGAGTCCAATCAAAGAAAAACAAGCTTACAGCCGGAATTTTTATTTAATCAAACGTTCTAAAATGAATTCTTATAAGTACCTTACCAAAATAAGACACATTTCCTTATATACACTTTCCGGTTTAAAACATGTTTGTCTTGAACCAAACTCCGGAATAAATAACAGATGTTGGTATATACCGGGTGTCCCAAAAATGACTGATGGATTTTAAAATTCAATAACTTCCAAACTGTGACAGATATTTAAAAATTCTTTCAGGAGGGTTATGTACGATGTCAGGAGTTTTTGTACTGTGATTCTTGATTTTAGTTTGAAAAAAAAAATAAGATGGCGCTGAAAGCCATAGGCGCTCAGTCCAGACCCGATTTTTGGTACTTCGGGATCCATTCAATACATTTTAATCTCCTTTTTTCGCATGGAAAAAGAGAGAGGTCGAAAAATCGAGCCTGGATTTAGCGGTTGATGCTTGCAGCGCCATCTATCGATGCTATTTGTAACTAAAACAGAGAATCACATCATAAAAACTCCTGACATCTTACATAACACTCCTGGAAGAATTTTTTAAATATCTGTCACCGTTTGCAAGTTGTTGAATTTTAAAATCCATCAGTCATTTTTGGGGAACCCGGTATGTTTTAACAGGGCTGCCACTGGTGACAATTTTAATATTCTATTCGTACCACTATTTTAAAAAGATAAACTTTTTGGTACATTTCTCTTTCACCTGTTGTCAAAGCATATGGGAAATTTTTTTGGTTTGAGAAAGCAGTGTGACAGAATAAAAAAAATAGTCGCCACTGGAAGCCCTGTTTTAAAGATGACAAATTATGAAAAAACCCATTCTGAGATAATTGGAAAAATTTTAGTTAGAGGCAGGGCAGAACAGAAAGTACAGCATAAAGATTGTTATATCTGCTGATGCAATAGTTGTAGAAATACGCGGTACGCTTCGTTTTATTTATTTAATTTTGCAGTTCTTATTCACAAAAAAAAAAAAAAAAAAAAAAAAAATGTAAAATGATTTTTTTTTAGAACTTTGACCCCGGATCCACTTAAGATTTTCATCAATAGTTATTATTTGTGATATGTTTACTTTACAGCATATTTCTTTAGACATAATATGTGAATTTAAACGTGACACTATAAAGTTTTTAAATGATAAATTTTCTATATATTTAATTTTATATCGTGATGTAAACAAATAGAGAGTGAGCAGAAATGTGCTGAAATAAAATTTGTTTATGTTAAGACATGTCACTGTTGATGTTTGACATCATAACGTTTTTTAGATATTTAACAAATCTTTATCCAGAAGGAATTAACTTTTATTGTCGGATGGAAATATATATTAAAATTTAAAGTTCTCGCCAGCTTTAGACAAGACTTTTGATTTTAAACTTAAAATCATAAATTTTGCCAAACATTCATTTTTCTATATATTTATTTTCTAAATATTTAATTTTTTATTGCGATGTAAACGGATAGAAAATAAATTGAAATGGGCTCAAATTGAAATTTATTTATATTACGACATGACTGTAAGCATGACCCATAATAATGGGCGTGACATCATAACGATCAAAGATTTTTTTTTTAAATATTTTTTTAAACATAATATGTGAATTTAAACATGACACTATAAAGTTTTTAAATGATAAATTTTCTATTTATTTAATTTTATATCGTGATATAAACAGATAGAGAATGAGCAGAAATGTGCTGAAATAAAATTTGTTTATATTAAGACATGTCACTGTTGATGTTTGACATCATAACGTTCTTCAGACATTTAACAAATTTTTATCCCGAAGGAATTAACATTTATTGTCGGATAGAAATATATATTAAAATTTAAAGTTCTCGCCAGCTTTAGACAAGACTTTGATTTTAAACGTAAAATCATAAATTTTGCCAACCATTCATTTCTATATATTTATTTTCTAAATATTTCATTTTTTATTGCGATGTAAACGGATAGAAAATAAATTGAAATGGGCTCAAATTAAAATTTATTTATATTACGACATGACTGTAAGCATGACCCATAATAATGGGCGTGACATCATAACGATCAAAGATTTTTTTTTTCTTTTTAATATTTCTTTAGACATAATATGTGAATTTAAACGTGACACTATAAAGTTTTTAAATGATAAATTTTCTATATATTTAATTTTATATCGTGATGTAAAAAAATAGAGAGTGAGCAGAAATGTGCTGAAATAAAATTTGTTTATGTTAAGACATGTCACTGTTGATGTTTGGCATCATAACGTTTTTCAGATATTTAACAAATTTTTATCCCGAAGGAATTAACATTTATTGTCGGATGGAAATATATATTAAAATTTAAAGTTCTTGCCAGCTTTAGACAAGACTTTTGATTTTAAACGTAAAATCATATATTTTGCCAATCATTAATTTTTCTGTATATTTATTTTTTAAATATTTAATTTTTTATTGCGATGTAAACGGATAGAAAATAAATAGAAATGGGCTCATAATTAAGATTTATTTATATTACGACATGACTGTAAGCATGACCCATAATAATGGGCGTGACATCATAACGATCTAAGATTTTTTTTTTTTTAATATATATTTCTTTAGACATAATATGTGAATTTAAACGTGACACTATAAAGTTTTTAAATGATAAATTTTCTATATATTTAATTTTATATCGTGATGTAAACAAATAGAGAGTGAGCAGAAATGTGCTGAAATAAAATTTGTTTATGTTAAGACATGTCACTTTTGATGTTTGACATCATAACGTTTTTCAGATATTTAACAAATTTTTATCTCGAAAGAATTAACATTTATTGTCGGATGGAAATACATATTAAAATTTAAAGTTCTCGCCAGCTTTAGACAAGACTTTTGATTTTAAACGTAAAATCATAAATTTTGCCAATCATTAATTTTTATATATATTTATTTTCTAAATATTTAATTTTTTATTGCGATGTAAACGGATATAAAATAAATAGAAATGAGCTCAAATTAAAATTTATTTATATTATGACATGACTGTAAGACATGACCCATAATAATGGGCGTGTCATCATAACGATCAAAGTTTTTTTTTTTTTTTTTTTTTTTTTTTTATAATAAGGGAGATAATTTTAACATTTATTTTAGCACTGAAATACAAATTAAAGTTTAAGGGGAGTCCGGGGATTAAAGTATTATTTTATATGTTTATAAGGCATATATGTATATTTTATATGTTTAATGAATTTTTTCTAATAAATGTGTCTTTCTATAAAGATTATTTCTCAGATAAATAATTTTCCAAAACTATAACATTAAAAAAATTACATTTAAAAATTTACACTTATTTAATTTCTTATATACACCCTGAATCACATGCCTGATTTAATTACTTTTTTCCCTATTGTTTGCAGAAAAGATTTCTTGTTAATTTGTCAGCAAGATTTATAAAAATATTACTTACAAAATTTATACTAAATATAAAAGTAGTAAAAAGAGGATTTTTTAGAGTGATTTTTACTTCGAGGCAGTGTTGCCAGATGGCTACTTTTTTTAAATTCAAATTTCTTTATTGGCACCACTTCTCTGAAATGGTAAAACTCCCCTTATTTTCGCCTTAATTAATATGTCTTTAACCCCTTAACGCTCGAATTAAATTGCGGTTTAAAAATTCAAATTGCTTATTGGCACCACTTTTATGAAAAAGAATTATTCACCTTATTTAATGACAGGTAAAACGATACTAAAATATAGCCAATTTCACTATTTTATAAAACTGGTGGGAATCAAACAATCTCAGGAAAAGACACAGCCCATGAATATGACGGGAGCGTGAATTAAGGGGTTAAATAAGGCCAATTTTGCAATTTCAAAAATGTGGTATCAATCAAGAAATCTGAATTTTAAAAAAGTAGCCCACTGGCAACACTGCTTCGAGGAGTATATTTTCAGAACTTTCACATGAAATTGAAAATAATGAAGACAATTTATTAAAAACATAACGTAAAACTCTGTAAAAACTTCATATACATATCGTCGGTACCATGTCAAACTATCCAATATGAAAACATTGTAGCCAGTGGGCTACTTTTTTTAGATTCAGATTTCTTGATTGTCACCACTTTTCTGAAATGGTAAAATTCCCCTTGTTTTCGCCTTAATTAATATGCCATTAAATAAGGCAAATTTTACTATTTCAAAAAAGTGGTGCCAATCAAGAAATCTGAATTTTAAAAAAGTAGCCCACTGGCAACACTGTTTTCATATTGGATAGTTTGACATGGTACCGACGATATCTTGCAAGAAAGTTTGGATATATTCTTTTAACACTAGAACGACCGGAAATTTTACTCAAGTGTTATAAAAATATTTTACACCAGAATTTTTATTCAAAACTATTTAACCCTTTCAGGGGCGCCGTTTGCATGCTGCAAATGCTTGATTTTAATGCCCGCATTGCCAAATAGCTCCAGTGATTTTTTAGTACAATTTCGATCTCATAACGTGCAAGAAGAAAAGCTTTTGATTATTTTTAAATAAATTTGTTCGTAAATCGCGGTGTAAATTAATTATTTGAACAGTTTTGGAGCAGAAATGTCTTGCCCCTGAAAGGGTTAACTAATTTATTTCTCTGTGGAACACATTTAACTTATTTTGTAAAGAAATTTCTGGTTTTAATCGAAGTAGTTTAAAATGGTAGCGGTCAAAATGACCGCTGTGGTCGTTCCAGTGTTAAAGATAACAAATTTTTGAAAATATACATTCTGAGATAAATGGACTTAAAGTTTTAGTTAGAGGCAGGGCAGAACAGAAAGTACAACACAAAGATTGTTATATCTGTTGATGTAATCATTGTAGAAATACGCGGTATGCTTGGTTTCATTCATTTAATTTTGAACTACTTTATTAGCAAGAAAAATATAAAATGCATTTTTTGAGATCTTTGACCCCCGGATCCACTTAAGATTTTTGTAAAAAATTATTATTCATGACATGTTTATGTTACAGCATATTTCTTTAGACATAATATGTAAATTTAAACGTGACACAATGATGTTTTTAAATGATAAATTTTCTGTATATTTAATTTTATATGCCAATATATAATTGCTATGTAAACAAATAGAGAGTGAGTAGAAATGTGCTGAAATAAACAATTTTTATGTTACGACTGTCACTGTTACTGATGGATATCATAAAGTTTTTCAGATATTTAATAAATTTTTATCCTGATAGAATTAACATTTATTGTCGCATTTAAATATATATTAAAATCCAGATTAGACAACACTTTTGATTTTAAACGCAACATCATAAATTTAACCTATTCATTTTTCTATATAGTTATTTTCCAAATATTTAATTTTCTATTACGATGTAAACAAATAGAAAATGAGTAGAAATGTGCTCAAATAAAAATTTTATGTATGTTACAACATGTCGTTGGTAAGTAGGTCTCATGATAATGGACGTGACATCATAACGACTAAAGATTTTTTTTTCCTTTTTATAATAAGAGAGATAATTGTAAGATTTATTTTAGCATTGAAATACAAATTAAAGTTTAAGGGTTTCCGACAGGTAAAATTTTATTTTATATATTTAGAGACATTTTTTAATGCCTTTCCCCCCCATACTGTGTCTTTTATAAAGATTATTTCTCAGATAAATGATTTTTGAAAACTTTTAAATAAAGAAAATGTATACTTACCACTTGTCCGATTTAATAACTTTTTTCACTATTGTGTGCAGAAAAGGTTTCTTGTTAATTTGTTTCTAGGATTTATAAAATATTACTTACAGAATTTATACTAAATATAAAAGTAATAATTTAATAATAAATAATTTTTGCAAACTTAAAAAAAATGTATACTTAAAAGTTTAAACTTATTTTATTTTTGATATAACCCATGAAGCACTTGTCCGATTTAATAACTTTTTCCCTGTTGTATGCAGAAAAGGCTTCTTGCAGAGCTGCAGAGTCTCCGGCTTTATACATACCGGTATTTTAATACGGAAAATGTTGATTTGTTTATTTGGAACATTCTGCTACTTTAAAATAACAACATTTTCTCTAAGATAATACTGGTGTGCAAAAAGCCGGAGACTTGGCAACTCTGCTTCTTGTTAATTTTTCTTTATGATTTATAAAAATATTACTTACGAAATTTATACTAAACATAAAAGTAGTAAAAAGAGGATTTTTGAGAATGATTTTTACTTCGAGGAATATATTTTCAAAACTTTCACATGAAATTAAAAATCCTGAAGACAATTTATTCAAAACATAACATAAAACTCTGTAAAGAAAATTCATACACATATCTTTCCAGAAAGTTTGGATACATCATAGTTGCCACCTTTTACGCTTTTTTCCTACCACTATTTCTAAACGGAAAAATTTCCCTTATTTAATGCTCAGTTTTCAATGATTAAATTAAAAAAAAATTGTTCAAATATAGTGGTAGGAAAAGCGTAAAAGTTGGCAGCTATGGCTATATCCTTTTAAAGATGACAAATTATGAAAAAATCCATTCAGAGATAAATGGATTTAAAATTTTAGTTAGAGGCAGGGCAGAATATAAAGTACAACACAAAGATTATTACATCTGCTGATGACAGGCATTATCGTAGAAATAATCGTAAGGAAATATCGTAGTTTACTTCCTTTTATTTAATTTTGCAGTATTTTATTAGCAAAAAAACTACAAAATGCATTTTTTTTTTTTTTACAACTTTGGCCCCCGGATTCACTTAAGATTTTCATAAATAGTTATTGTTCATGATATGTTTATGTTACAGCATATTTCTTTACACATAATATATGAATTTAGACGTGACACTATAATGTTTTTAAATGGTAACTTTTCTCTCTATATAATTTTATATCGTGATCAGTATTGCCAGTGGGCTACTTTTTTAAAATTCAGATATCTTGATTTGCACTACTTTTTTGAAGTGGTAAAGTTTTCCCTTTTTTCGTCTTAATTAATATGTTATTAAATAAGGCACAAAAAAGTGGTGCAAATCAAGAAATCTGAATTTAAAAAAAAGTACCCACTGGCAACACTGATAGCGAAGTAAACAAATAGAGAATAAGTAGAAATGTGCTGAAATAAAATTTGTTTGTGTTACGACATGTCACTGTTGATGTTGAACATCATAACGCTTTTGAGATATTTAACAAATTTTTATCTTGAAGGAATTAAGATTTATTTTCGCATTGGAATGTATATTAAAATTTAAAAATCTTTCCATATTTAGACAAAGCTTTTGATTTTAAACGTAACATCAGAAATTTTGTCAATCATTTATTTTTCTATATATTTATTTTCCAAATATTTAATTTTCTATTGCGATGTAAACAAATAGCAAATGAGTAGATATGTGCTGAATAGGGATGAGATTTCCGCGTTTTTGCACACCGGTATATTCTTAGAGAAAATGTTGTTCTGTTAAATCGCAAGAGTGTTCCGATTAAAGGAAATATCATTTTCTCTAACAAAATACTGGTGTGCAAAAACGCGGAAATCTGATCCCTGGTGCTGAAATAAAATTTGTTTATGTTACGACATGTCACTGTTGATGTTTGACATAATAACATTTTTCTGATATTTAACAAATTTTTATGCTGAAGGAATTAACATTTATTGTCGCACTGAAATACATATTAAAATATAAACTTCCCTATTGAAAAATAAACCCTTACTCTTTTTCTCTTTAAAAAATCTGTTTCCATAAGAAAAACTTACTCATTGTTGTCTTGAAAACAGTGCCCTGAATTTTAAATATTAAAAGTGACTTTAACGTAGCTGCCAACTTTTACGCTTTTTTCATACCACTAAAATTTAAAATAAAATTTTGACTTATTGAAATCACAGAGTTCGTCTATTAAATATAGAGAATTTTACTATTAAATTTTAGTGGTAAGAAAAAAGCGTAAAAGTTGGCAGCTATGGTTTAATAATCAACGAATGCATTAAAAAAATACCCTTCAGAATCTAAAAAATGCCTTTAAGAATATAAAATGCCCTTAAAAACAAAAAAAAAGTGCCCTTTTTTCCACCAGCAGTCCCCTTCCCTTTTTTAAAACTAGGGG
The DNA here is from genome assembly GCA_963932465.1 of Maratus speciosus. Lineage (NCBI taxonomy): Eukaryota > Metazoa > Arthropoda > Arachnida > Araneae > Salticidae > Maratus > Maratus speciosus. The sequence goes on from OZ010787.1 coordinate 57,552,153, forward strand.
AAACTCTGTTTATACTAAATATAAAAGTAATATAAACAGAATTTTTTAGAGTGATTTTTACTTCGAGGAATATATTTTTCAAAATTTTCACATGGAATTAAAAATCCTGAAGACAATTTATTAAAAAATATAACATAAAACTCTGTAAAAAATCATACACATACCTTGGAAGAAATTTTGGATAATTCCTTTTAAACATAACGATTTATGAAAAAATTTATTCTGAGATAAATGGACTTAAGTTTTAGTTACATGGAAGGAATAACTTAAAGCACAACATAAAGATTGATTGTTATATCTGCTGATGTAATCATCGTAGAAATACGCGATTTGCTTTATTTAATTTATTTAATGTTGCAGTATTTTGTTAGCTAGAAAAATAAAAAGTGCATTTTTTAGTGAATTTTGACCCCGCGTATCCACTTAAAATTTTCATCAACAGTTATTGCTCATGATATATTTATGTTACATGTTTCTTTAGACATGTGAAGTTAAACGTGAAACGATAATGTCTTTAAATGATAAATTTTCTATATATTCAATTTTATATCGCGGCGTAAACAAACAGAGAATGAGTAAAAATGTGCTGAAAAAAATGAGCTTATGTTATAGGTCATAGTAGATATCACCTGTAATTTTAAACTTAGCAGTTAACGTTATTCAAATTAAATACGTATATATATTTTGAGGGAAATAGAACGTTTATTTTCGCAATGAGATATAAATTAAACTTTCAGATTTTCACCAATTCAACTTTATTTAGTTGCAACATATCCCTTCGTCCAACTTCTAAATTTAAAAGTGACAATATAACGCTTTTAAAATATTCAGTTTTCTACATAGTTAATTTCCAAATATTTAATTTTCTCTCATTATTTAAACAAATAGAGAATGAATGTGCCAAAGAAAAAAAAATATTTATGTTACAACAAAGTAAACGCACCAATAGTGCGCTACTTAAGGATATTTATGTAATTATTATTAAAGCGTTAGTGAATTAAAAAAAATATATATATATTTTTTAGCCTAGTCCTAACCATTATGTATCAGAACAAACATTTAGAGTTTCAAAATATATTCTTCGGAAAAATTGAAAGATAAAAAAAAATGTTACCTTCCTCTATGCTCTGGTAGTGGGCCTAGTCGCTGCCATCGAAATACTCAAGGCCAGAGAACACGAGTTGTGACGTCATCACTAATCGACCGACTTCTCACTAGTGTTGGAATTCACACCGGAAAAATTTGAATAGCAATTTTCTTTTATTTTATTTGTGGAATATCTATCATCTTATAAAACAATAATAACTATTTAAACTTACTGGTGAGAATTTGGAATACCCCAATAAAAAATCAGCCAGATTCGGCAACACTGTGGAATTCCGCATTTAGCTGAATTTTTATTTAGTATGTCACCAGCAAGTTTAAATGGTTATTATTGTTTTATAAGATGATAGATACTCCACCAATAAAATAAAAGAAAATTGCTATTCAAAATTTTCCGGTGTGAATTCCAACACTGGTGAGAAGTCGGTCGCTTAGTGATGACGTCACAACTTGTATCCTCTGGCCTTGAGTATTTCAATGGCAGCGGCCTAGTAAATTTCTGATGCATGAATCTTTAAGTTTTCAGCTTGTCCAACAAATTATTTTTTAATGTAATAGAGTATATCAACAGTAGTTTAATTTAAAATAAGAGATAATATTAAAGAAACAATGCTTGAAATAAAAACTTATTTCTTAACGAAATCTCTAAAAATTTGCCATGAAATCTGTTTTTAAAGACACTCTAGAAAATAAACAAATGTACCAGCAGAAAAAAAAAACAATTATTCCACACAGTTTATGGAAAGTTAACATTTAAGAATTTTAGTCAATGAAATTTCTTTCAGTCGTTTTCAAGAAATGCATTTTGGGCTTGTTATAAACTAAACATTAGTGGCTCACTACTGGTACATGGCCCACTGTATGTGCATTTACCTTATATCACTTTAGACATGATCTGTGATTTTGAACGTGACATTAAAAACAAATTATTGACATTTTTTCCTACGGAAAGTAATTAAAATACTGATTTTGGCATTGAAATATAAATTAAAATGTAGCATTCTCACCAATGGTTATTGTTCATTCGACATTGATGTTGCAAAATACATCTTTTAATATAACTTCTGAACTTAACCCTTTCAGGAGCAAGGTACTTATATTCGTAAAATGTTGAAATATTTTAATGACACCAGTATTTACAAGAGAATTTATTTGTAAACAAGTAAAACCGTATTTTCGCGTACTTAATAAAGGTGAAATTTTCATTATGAAATTCCGGTGCCAATGTGGCAATTAGGGATTAAAATTATGTGATGCCGTGACGGCATCACCGCCCTTCAAGGGGTTAAAGGTGGCATCATCATCATTTTTAAATATTTAATTTTCCACCGAGATGTAAATAAATAGAAAATGAATAGAAATATGCTAAAATAAAAATTTGTTGCTACAAAGACAATGTCACTGCAGATATCACCTATGATTTTAAACATGAAATTATAATTTGAATTTTTTTTAGATATTTAAGGGGACAGTTTACCTTTTCAACAATTTTGTTTATTTTTAAAAATATGGTTCAAATGGTGAACTCACTGCATTTAAATGTTAAAAAGAATTTTGTTTGAAAAGAATTTTGGAAAAAAAATTAACTACATGTTTAATTAAAATTTTTAAAAAGTTAAAAAAAATTAGAATTTTTAAAAATCCCTGCTACTTTTTTAAATATTAATATTTTTGCCCAATTTGTTTTAAAGATTTTCATGTGTATATTACACAAGACTACGTATGGATTTTTAGATACATCTAATATTATATTTAATATAATATTTTTACTGATACATATACAGAGTTGCCAAGTCTACGGCTTTTTGCACACCACTTAATTTTAGGCAAAATGATGCGCTTTTAAATCGCTCAAATGTTACAATTAAATAAAAGAACATTTTTCTGTATTAAAATACTGGTATCCAAAAAGCCGGTGACTTGGCAGCTCTGCATATAGTATAAAATGAAGAAATCTAACACATCTTCATATACTTTTATTTTTAAAAAAATAACAAAAAAAACCTGAAGGATAATTCCATACGCAGATTTATTATAATAAAGAGCATGTACAAAAAATTTTAACTCTCTATCTCAAATACAAAAAAAAAAAAAAAAAAAAAAAAAAAACATAGCATTTTGAAAACATGGAAGTGAAGAAAATATGAACATGGAGAAAAAGCCCATTTAAAGTTTTCATTTTTGTGGAGAATTGCGCTGGTTGCATTAACAAAATTTAAAATATCTCGTGATACAATTACTGTACAGATAACAAGTTGGAAATTGCTCGTCAAACGTGGCAAATTCGGTGCGTTCGTACTATAACTAGTTTTATAAATATTTTTTTGCACCGCATATTGTACAGAATGTATATTTTAGTGCATTTCATAAGTACATATCAATTTCGTTCTGTTCGAAAGGCTGTAACATCATTTAAATGCACTTGAAATAATTTTTTCCCATTAGCCGTAATTTAATGGAAAACTTTTGACTGCCCCTGTAATTAAACTATACATCCGATTTTCATAAAATTTGAACTCGACAAAATTTTGAAACAATTATATATTTAAAATTTCAGACCATTCGGAAGGCTGTAACATCATAAAAATGCAATTGCAATAATTCATTTCCATGGGCCTTAATGTAACGGAAAACTTTTGACTGTTCCTGTAATTAAACTATGCATCCGATTTTCATAAAATTTGAAATGACTCGACAAAATTTTGCAAAAAGTATATATTTAAAATTTCAGACCCTTCGGAAAGCTGTAACATCATTAAAATGCACTTGTAATAACTTATTCCCATTGGCCTTAATGTAACGGAAAAATTTTGACTCTCCCTGTAATTAAACTATGCATCCGATTTTCATAAAATTTGAAATGACTCGACAAAATTTTGAAAAAATTATATATTTAAAATTTCAGACCATTTGGTTGGGCAGTTTTTGCTCTGTTATATGCGGACGGACAGACGGACTGAACGATGACTATAGGTGCTACGTATTTATATAATTACGAACGCACCTAAAAATGAAGTGTCAAAATATTCACAATTAAACGGGCTTTCATTTAATGTAAAAAAATCGCCATTTTGACCAATTTTGAGGTAAACTTCCCCCTTAACCATTAATGTCTCAATCGCGTCGACTTTAATTTTCCAAAAACAAGTTTACAAAAAAACAATGAATGAACCGAAGTCAAGTTATCCAGTGACGCTTCTACAGTAGATCAGGAAAATTTGAACGACTTAGTTCTAATTAACCCTCTGTCTACCAGAAGGGTCCAATGGACCCGACATGTACATTCAAAATATTTATTCAAACCAGAAATTTCTTCAAAACAAACTAAATGTATAAATCAGACAATAATAAGTTAAATAAACAAATTAAATAGTTTTAAGTAAAAATTCTGGTGTAGAATGTTTTTATAAAACTTGAGTAAAATTTCCGGTAGTTCTAGGGTTAATGCAAAAAAAAAAAGTACGTTTTAGTTCGTATGCAGTTTTTTTAATAATTTATGTAGTTTTTAACACTTTCCAACATTCGAGTAGTTGTAGGATGTCGGGTTGACAAAAATAATTTTAGCGGGTTCGTGTAGGGTTTTGGGCTACCCTCAAATGGAATTTTCAGATTCGGGTTAGCATAAAAAGACCCGCGCAGAACTCTTGTCTAAATAGCCGTACTTGCGCTTTCATGCATTTGATATTATATTGGAAATATGTGTGTAAATTTGTATCAATAGACCTATTTTCTTAGCATTTTTTAAAAACTGATACTGTATATTTCATTTTTTGTTTTTTATAATCTCAGGGGACTCTTTTCTCTATCACATACGTGCCTGAGCAATTTCAGAATTCACCAATTAAAATTGTGGCTCATTCCGGAGAAAGTGGTATTTTATTCAAAGAAGGTATGGACAATTTATTATATATATAGCTTTCATTGATTTAATTTTTTAACAGTTTGTGAATCAATTAATTATACTTTGCACGTATTCCTGTTCCTCATCTAAAGGTGTTGTGTTATGTTGTTGCTTATGACATCTACACGAGGGATAGGCCCGAGGGGTGCCGTCCGTGGGGGTTTTTCTAAGGGAGCCTGACCGTCCCTACTTGACACAATATCAAGTAGGTGTTGATCTAATCCATATTTACGCAAGGTTCGAAGAAAACCACGGAGAACTCCAAACGATCAGACCAACGGGCGCGATTGGGCTCGAACCCAGCATTTACCAGCTTTGAGAGCTGAACCTCACAGCCACTGGTGGGGGCCCTAATCAAAAAATTTACTAACTCTGTTTTATATTAATTTCAAGTCGATCAAAAGGAAGATTTTGTTTGTCCAAAGAATATCTAGACCATTAATCCATGCGTTAGAAAAGAAAAATGTCTAAGTAATTGTTAATATATTTGTTTTTTCATGGTAACGTACAAAACAAATTTTTCTGAAAACGGTAACATAGGTGACTAATGTAGACATTAACGAAGCAAAAAATGATCTTAGGAACAAAAAATTACACTGCTGGTTTAGCCTATCTAAAAATTCATTTATTAACCCTTTCAGGAGCAAGTAATTGTGTTTCTGTAATGTCAAATTCACACCGGAATCTTCAAAAAAAAAAAAAAATTATTGCAAAATAAGGAAAAGCCCTTTTACGACTTTCTTCCACCAAAGTTAGAAAAGTAAAATTTAATATTTTTTTTCTGTTGCAAATATTCATTAATCTTAGGTGGTATATAATATACCCACCACCCCTCAAGGGGTTAATCTATAAATATGACAAATAAAATTTTTATTTAATTTTTGATATATTTTCAAAAAATAAATTGTTTAAATAGTTTTTGGTGCAATAATAGTTGATTGACTCTCATACACTGTATGAGACATACATATCTCATACACTCATCCCGTATGAAATCTGTCATTCTAACTGTAACTTCTGTAAACTACCAAGTCATTCGACAGTACTTATAGATAATAGATAAATATTACTTAATCGTTTTATGAACCGCTCTCATTGGTCAGGATATAGATAAACCTAAGGATGCTTTACCAGATTCATGAAAAATAGCTGAAGGATAATTCTTTTATCACTGGTCGAAAAAATTTAATTTAAATTTGTGGTGTTTCTACGATTTTCTAGTTGAATGGTAAAATCAACATTAATTTACAAACACTTAATTGAAGCAGCCGTAGAAAATTATTTCTCACTTTATTTATTACTTCTATTTCCCAACACATTAGCTAATATAAATTCATCGCAGAATTCTCAACAGATGGCTTTACTGAGTAAATTTTTCATGCCAGATTTCTTTTTATCATTTGAGCAGTTTTACGTCGATTTGCTAAAATAAACTTTATAAATTTTGTGAAATTAACCCTTTATGTACTGAATTATGAATTGATGAAAATTTTATCTTCTAAAACATTTTTCGTGAAATTTTGAAACTACATTAGGAGATTTGCATAATCATTTAATAAATTTTAGAAGGATTTTAGAAGGAATGGCGAATTTAGAAGGATTCATTAAATTTGAATTTATAGGAATTTTGTGCAATGTTTATAACCCCAATCAAATCTTTTATTTAAAATATTTTTCTTAGTATTTTGTAAAATTAGGAAATGTGCAAATATAATGTTCTTACAATAGAAATATAGAATATTTCCGAATTGAAAAAAATCCCCCCCCCCCCCAAACGCCAAGAAATCTTAAAAGATACAAAGGTAAAAGAAATCATCCGTTTAAAAATATTTTTGTTTTGTGTAACCAATAATGCTTTTGAAATAAGATAAAATAATGCATCTATAACGCATTCTAAACTGTATTACGACTAATCGATGTATTAAATGAATTTCATAACAAGTTATTTTAATGGTACTTATAAATTCCATCAATAGATAAAGGGTTAAAAAAGCTGGAAACGTCCGAAAATAGATTTTTTTGAAGGGTAATTTTGTATAGTTTACGATTTTGTATTAGAAAATAGACAATATTTATAAGAAGTATGTGAATTTCTGTATATTGTAGGTGTGAAAAAAGTGCCTTTTAGTCAATTTTTTTTCAGTCTTATGTTCTAATTTTTTTTATATCTTAAATTGATGTATTCTAACATCTGATTAAATATTTTTGAAATCGGAGTTGTTGAATCACAAAAGTCCCAAGAAATCTCAGATTTATTTAACCTGGCGAATCTGTGATTAAATAAGGTAAAGATTACATAACGAAATTACTGGTGGCAAAAAATTGTAGGATTTAGAAACTATACAGTGGTGGAAAATTGGCGCAGAGGAGGAGCCTATTGGCACCACTAATTTTTTATTGTGTACTTCGCCTTAATAAAAACTCGGAAAATCTAGTAGATAAGCCGAAAAATACTACCAAAACTTAGTGGTGTCAATAGGCTCCGCCTCTGCGCCAATTTTCCACCACTGAACTATAGGGTTCGTATCAAGATTTTCAATGTTCTTACTAAAAATTGTATACGGCCCTCAAGAAAATTTAACTATAAGAATATTATAAAAATTCCTAAACATGAATATTTAAAGAAAACTGCTCAATTCTGCGATTTTTAAAGCAAGCAGAGCTATCGCTTGCGCTTGGATTTTTTTCGCCATTTTACTTAATTCTCAATTCCTATTATGTTAATTTTTTTTATAAAACATCTGCATTTATATGTTATTAAGATGTTATTTATGTTAGATATGTTATTTAATAATGCTATTATTATCTAATTCAGCATAAAATTCTATCTCAAAAAATGAAAGAAAAGACTGTGATGCTAATCATTTATTTAAAGTAAAAATAATTGTAATTAAGGTTATGTAAGAGCCAACACTAGTCATGTGGTGAGATCGCAAGCTAATGTTAAACCAATGGGAAAGCTCATTAATTTTTTTTTTTTCGAAATTAAATTGTCCGCAGAAAAAGAAAACTGCAACCCAAATTTAAAGATATCACGTTAGATATTGACATCAGATATCCTGTATAGAAAAAAAAATCGTTTCAAATTATTGAAATGCAAACGAGAAAGTCTTAAATAACGTCACCATTGGTTTAACCCTGAAATGCGCGATTTTTTATTTTGTTTCGAAAAAATTATGTATGATTCTCTGAAAGGTTTATTACACCGGAAAAATAATGAAAAAAATCAGAGATACATTTTTCATATAATCCGTCAATCTTTTCTTCTGTTGCACTTCTGCAATACAAGTAAAAACTCCTGCTGTGTGCCTTTTTACGTCAAAATAATGCAAATTAGTAAATACTTTAATAAGTATGTCTCCAAATACATCATTTTATATAATTATTTATTTTATAAAGCTTAACATTAACCCTTTAATTCCCATAATAGAATACGTTCTAGAAATTACGTAGTTCAGAGAATCTGACTTTACACCAGAAAGTTTGAATGGTTAATTTCGATTTATTTAAATAAGGAATGTCTGGTTTTTAATTAAAGCAAATATTGCTATTTTATTCTTCGGGTGTGAATTAGATATATGCGAATAAAAAAATCTATTAAATTCAAAACAGTGTTGTTTGCATACAGTCCTCAGCAAAAGTTTAGACACTGGTGATTTTTAACCTTTAAATAAAAAATACGAACACTTGGGTTATACAAATGACTGTACTTATTTTTAAATATATTTTAAACGTTTTAAGACAGAAATAACGGTTTTAATGTAGGATATTATTTAATTTACCTGAAAAAAGTGAAATTTGCATATTGCAAAAGTTTAGACACTTTTGTGATTTTTTGGCAATTGTTCACGGAAAAACGCATATTTCAAACTTATGACGTCACATGCATGAAGTATTTAAGTGCACCTCGCGATAACATCGGTTAGTGAAGATACCACGAGCAAGAAATTTTCAGTCAGATGAAGTTATTAAAGCATGGAAGCTGAAATCGAAAGGGAAGACTGTTGCAGAAATGTCAGCTACTTTGAATCGGCCAAAGAAATCTGTCTATTAAGTACTGTCTAAGGGTGACTCTTTCAAAGCAAAACATAGATCTGGAAGGACTCGCGTGGCCAGAAAACGAGATTATAGAAGGATCCATAAACTGGCATCTAGACAAATGATGGCTGCTAATCGCATTAAAAGTGAGTCAGAGCTTTCTGTGTCAACGGATAATTTCGTAGATGCATTAAAAAAAGATGTACATTAGTTTACATGAAAATGATAAAACAACCAACCTTGAAATCTCCCAACAAATTGACCCCTTTCCTGTCGCGGATTAATTCTTTTTATAAACTGATGAAATAATGGACTGATACCAGAATTTATGAACGAAGTTATTAGAAAATATGACATTGCTTATTTTCACGTATATTATAAAAAGATAATTTTAATTAACTATTCTTGTCACTTTCGGAATTAAAATGAGGTGTCCTTTGCCCTCCAAAGGTTTGATGATTTGGGCCTCACTTTGTTTTAATTCTCAAGCATCTCTGGAGTTTCTCAATGGTCACCAAGCTGCGTAAGACTACATACATACATTGGAAAACAATTTACAGCCATTTTGTGAACTTTTACCTCTTCCAAAGTATGTATTTGAGCAAGATAATGCGTCTATTCGTACTGCACACAAATCAAAAAATTGGTTTAACTCTCAAAATATTACTATTTTCGACTGGCTCCCGTGTAGCCCTGATCTGAGCCCAATCGAAAACTTTTGTGGCATCATATCTCATACGGTATATGCAATTTTTTAACAATACTCCTCAGTAAATGAACTTCGATCAGATGTTGAACGTGTTTGGTACGAAATAGACTCCCAAGTGATGCAGGATTTAGTTTCTTCGATGGAAAGTCACATTTTTGCATTAATAGCAGACAATGTAGGTGCAGTTCGATTTTAATTTATAGCTATTTTTCTGTTAATAGACAGATTGTCTATACTTTTGCAACAATGTTAAATTTGTTTTTTTTTTTTGTCATTTTATATTATGTAAAGTGTATAAATTAAAATTTATTGTTTGTGTATGAAAGATAAGTCCCCAGTAATATATGACAGTTGAATTACAACAATTCGTTAGGTACTTCTCAGCACAGAAGCATAATCGATCATTGTCTAAACTTTTGCTGAGCACTATATATGCAAAGCTGCGCACTAAAGGGTTAACATTAGCTTGCGAAAGTCGTCGTGTGAATAATGTAGGCTCTTAAAGCTACATAAATGCTTGAGAAAGCGACTCGTTTTGAGAGTAAATAAAGAGCTCAGATGATAAAGGTTGTATGTGACAAAAAAAAGGAGTTAATCGTATGATTGAAGATAATCAATGGTCCTCTATGCCGTCTGTTAAATTACTATTTGAAAAACCTAATACGCACAGAGGTTTTAATTGATAAAGTTAGTCGTTAGACAATTAACACAAACAGATATTTGTAACTTTACAGCTCATTTTCTCAAAATGATGATTGTGTCACTTACCACCTTTATCATTTGAGATTTCACATATTTTTTTAATTCTCGTAATCAGGGTAACTATACGTGTGTTTATCAAAGCGTAGAATGCTGATTTAGAATTGTATCTTTAATTATCTGACATGAATTAGAAGAGTTATTAATTATATGGACTTAAATACAGGGTGTTCGAAAAAAGTTTAATCCGTTTTAATATTTTACCTGCTATAGATAAGTTAGGAATGTAAATTGCTAAAGAGTTCAAAATAAGAAAGGAAACAAGACTGTGTTAATTAAATATCTCTCTCATTAAACCTTTGCACTCGAGAGATGACTCTCACGCACCACAAGTGTAACCAGATGTCCCGCGTAAATCGGGTCTCCAAATGCTCTGGTCATCACTAATTTCTTACAGTTTATTTCGCGATCTTTAATCGCAGATAATTCTGTCATTAGATAAGCCGAATAAAATAATTTTAAAATACTAGTGTCCAGAGTATTTGGAGGCCCGATTTACGTGGGACACCAGGCAACACTAGTGATGAGTGAGAGTCACCTCTCGAGTGCAAAGGCTTAATTAAAAAAAAGTTATATTTTTTAAATCATTATACTATTTATTGTAAACATTTCTCTTCACTTCAAAAAGATCATTACAAAAAGTGCATATCTGTATCTTTAAAATCGAAGAAGTTATGCTTAATTAAAAATTAACCACTTTGAACGGGGACCTTATATCAAATTAGAAATATAAATTTTGAGAGATAGTGTAGGAAAAAGGCAACACGTTCGATAATGCATCTGTGCCGAGAGGCCCCACCAGTGGCCGAGAGGTTAAGCTCTCGAAGCTGGTAGACGGGAGGTGCTGTGTTCAAACCCAATCGCGCCCGTTGGCCTAGTCGTTCGGAGGTTTCGTGGTTTTCTTCGAACCTTGGATTTCCATGCATCAATACGAGTTATGTTCCTTTAGAAAGACCCCCACGAAGGGCATTCCCCCTCGGGCCTATATCCCTGGAGTAGATAATCGTCCGTCAAAAATCAACCAACCAACCATCTGTGCCGAGCCATAACAAGGCGGTGGCAAGTTGGGCTTAGCCCACTCCCTAAGAGCTTTTAACTCATAATTTGTTAATAATAAGTTGCATCCATTACGATTCAAAATTTTAAATCTTTATAAACAAAGGTTTCGTCGCAGGTGGGCTTTCCACGATTACGAGTTTTACCTTTATTAAAAGAAAATACTACATGCCACAGTTTGGAAAGCGTAAAAGATGTTTCGGAATGTACAGAAGTGAAATTAAAAGGAGGTACATTAATAAAAGCAGGGCTCGAAATGCACCGGAGCAAACCGGAACGATGTTCCGGTTCGTGAAATTGTGACAGATATTGTTCCGGTTTGTGAAAGCATGGAAAATATTGTTCCGGTTCGTGGAATTATTAAAAAATATTATTACAGTTTCATACATATATCTTACTATGCTCTCTGTAACGTCCCCCCCCCCTAATTATTTAAAATCTTGAATGCATTTTTTAAAATTTGTTTTTCTACGTTTAAATATAAATTTGCTGTACAGTAAAGTCCCCGATTATCCGAGTTAATATGGACCAAGCTCACCTCGGATAAGCAAAAAACTCGTACAAACCGGATTTATACAAACAGTCACCGACTAAGGAGATGAAATATAAATTTTCACTTAATTGAATAATTTTTATGGTACTAGTAACATGTCTTTGATGTACATTTCCGTAACCTTTAAGAAAAACGGGGAATGAAATAGTTTATTTGAAAAAGCCTTGATAGTTTTTTGTTTGATGAATGTCAATTTTGCTGCAGTATTACGCTACTGCATATCTACCAATTTCTAAGATTTTTTTCTTACCTCTAACCCCTTGAGGGGCAAGCAACTACGTTTGTGAAATGCTGAATTCCCACTGGAATCTTTGAAAAATTCTATTTCAAAATAAGTAAAAGCAATTTTACTGCTTTTTTCCACCAAAGTTAGAAAAGTAAAATGTAATAAAATTTTTCTGGTGTAAAACTTCATTAATCGTAGGTGGTATATAATATATACCGGTGCCTCTCAAGGGGTTAAAACTTACCAGTAAATTTTACCTATTTCAATCGCCAAAATCTAAGAATTTTCAACGATTAAATATGGCAAAAATTTCTATTCAATTTTAGAGGCAATAAAACCGTACAAATTGGTAGTTATATGAATCTATTAGTGTCATGAAAATTGCAGGTGTAGCCTCTTCTTTCTGCTCAAAGTGTTAAATAGTTTTTTTCAATCAAACTCATACTTTTGGAATGGATCATTTTCTTCTGATGGACTGATAGCTTCTATTATTATGAAACAGACATTATAAATGAAGTGTTAGGTGAAGATGAAAAAGCAGTCGTAAAAAGTTAGAACTCTGATTTTCTGGTCAGAATGGGAAAAAAAAATGGCCGTAATTTTTTTTAGAAAATCAGAGTTCTAACTTTTTACGTCTGCTCTTTCTTCTTCACCTAACACTTCATTTATAATGGCTGTTTCATAATAATGGAAGCCATCAGTCCATCAGAAGGAAATAACTCGATTAAAACGGAAACTCGGTTAAGCGGAGCTCGGATAATCGGGACTTTACTCTACTTAAAAAAAAAAAAAAAAAAAAAAAAAAAAAAATAGTCAACAATAATTTTGAAATAGCGTTCTGGTTCGTGGATTTTTCCATTTCGAGCCCTGAATAAAAAAACTGATAAGACCATTAACTGTATATTGTGTTACCACTCTTCTGGATATCTTGCTAGAGGATGGAAAGTCGGCGATAGCATGAATACCATATGAAACTGTTTTTAAAACACTAAAGATTTTATTTTACTAAAGGGATTTACCCTTTTTTCGCACATGACCTTTCATGCAGCTGATCAAGCCAACCAGATTTGACGCTTATAGAATTTCTTTTTAAAATAATCCAAGTCTGGAGTATAAGTAATAATTTTATAGTTTTAAAATTTATCACAATTTTGAATTGAATAAATTTGAATTGTCCTGAATGATATTGTTTAATTCTGCTTACATTGCTTCATAGTCACCCGTTGTGTTACCTTTATTAAAAATCTAAGCTTTTTTCCCCCCTTGGAATATTGTTTTAGCCAATTTATATAATGGTGAACTTTTAGGTTAAATCTGCGTTTAGGAATTTCAGAAAATGGCTTTCCTAATGTTATTGTAACTAAGCGGTGTTATTATCCTCTTAAATAGATTAAAACTGAATCAGAGCTAGTAAAGAAAGAACACAAAAAGAGGCTTTTTTTTTTTTACAGGATTTCTGCCTGTATAATGCTTTATTTAGACATATTTATGATGGAATTTTCCCCTTATTTACATATTTTTGATCTAAAGAACGCTATCATCAATTAATAAATGGTCCCTTTTTTACTGATGAAATAGCCTATTAAATTTTACGAAAAAGTAGTAGTCAACTTTTTTCCGTTTTCATAATTCAGTTAATTTTAAGGATACAGGTATGTAGATTTTGTGATCATCTTGTTGGAGCAAAATAATTTTTTTTGAATTGACCAAAATTTTATTAGGTGGAGGGGGGGTGGGGGGTGGGGGGTCGCAGGAAAAATGTCAATTTGCATCCCCCCCCCTTTTTTTTAAATCTCGAACAGCTGAAAAGGAAAGTGCGTTTCAACATATTTGAGACACCCTTGTACATGGAAACTGCCACAGAACGGATTTTTCTATTTTGAACAGCTTGCTTGACGGCATTTTTTTTGCTATCTGAAAATTATAGAATTGCTTTTTATCAGAGATTTGGTCTGTAGCGATTCATATTCTTTTTTAATTTATAAAATTAAAGGTTTTTCTAGTAAGTTTTGACACAACTTTTTTATAGGTACACTGGCCAAAATTCTGAAAATATAAAAAAAATTTAAAAATCATGAACTTTATAAAATTCTTATTACTAATAAACAAAGTTCATGCAATATGTATTTATAATCCAAACGATTGGAAATAAAGTCTATTTTTAAATGATGTATATAAAATTTGCTTAGGGGGCAATCTACACATCAAAACAAACCCAAACTTTTTTTTTTTTTTTTCAATAGCAATACCCAAGTTTGACACCATAAATAAATTCTACACTCTTAAATTAGCTTAAATACAAATTTTCACGAAATTCCTACAATTAGTTTCCGAGAAATTCATTATTTTAAAATGAGCCTATTTTAGGGACTGCATCCAAATTGAAATTCGATATTTGATTGTTGAAATGCTACAGAATGACTATTTCATTTCTTAGTCCAGGCAATAGAGACCGTATAGGGGCTCTACCTAGCAAAATTCATGGTAGTTCTGGAAAAAGGCTTATTATATGTTTTTTTGGGTCCCTGAATCTGAATTTTTAACTTCCCACCAAAATTTCCCCCGGCAACCCCCCCAAATTTGGGTAAAATACCCCAAAAAAGGTTTTTATTAAAAAAATCAATTTTTTTTATTGTTTTAGGGAAAAAGTATCTAGAAATTCAGAAAGTAGATAAAATTTGCAACAAATTAGATATATGACATTATGACTTAGGATGACGAGGAAGGGGGGATCTGCCTTGGAACATGCGCGCGGTGCTGCGTGGACTAAGTTGCGCAATTCCACTTAACCACTCACACGTTTACATTCTCCCTCCCATCTCCCACCCCGAACTTTCCTTATAATGTTTACTTTAAGTTTTTTGGGTCGCTGAATCAGAATTTTTAACTTACCCCCAAAATCCCCCCCCCCCGCCCCGAAACCTCCCCAAAATAGTTGTTATTAACTTAAATGTCTTATTATTTTAGGGGAAAAGCATTACGAAATTCAGAAATAGACAAAATTTGCAACAAATGGGATACATGACAATATGACGTAGGATGAACGGGGAGGGGGGAGGCTGCCTGTGAACATGCACCGCGGCGCTACGTGCACTAAGTTATGAAGTCCAGGCAATAGGGGATTTTACCTGGCAAAATTAATACTAGTTCTGGATTTCGACTCACTTTATGTTTTTTGGGTCGCTGAATCCGAATTTGTAACTTCCCACCAAAATTTCACCCGGCAACCCCCCGAAAAATTGATTTTTTGAAAAAATTTGGTTTTTGAGAAAAGCACGCGGGTAATGTTCCGAGGCAGCCCCCTCTCTCCCCGTTTATCCTACGTCATAATGTCATATATCCTATTTGTTGCAAATTATGTCTAGTTTCTGAATTTCGTAATGCTTTCTTCCTAAAACAATAAGACATTTAAGTTAATAACAACTATTTTGGGGAGGTTTCGGGGGGGGGGGGATTTTGGGGGTAAGTTAAAAATTCGGATTCAGCGACCCAAAAAACTTAAAGTGAACCTTATAAGGAAAGTTCGGGGGGGGGGGAGATGGGAGGGAGAATGTAAACGTGTGAGTGGTTAAGTGGAATTGCGCAACTTAGTCCACGCAGCACCGCGCGCATGTTCCAAGGCAGATCCCCCCTTCCTCGTCATCCTAAGTCATAATGTCATATACCTAATTTGTTGCAAAGTTTGTCTACTTTCTGAATTTCTAGATACTTTTCCCCTAAAACAATAAAAAAATTGATTTTTTTTTTAATAAAAACCTTTTTTGGGGGGCTTTTTACCAAAATTTGGGGGGGGGGGGTTGCCCGGGGAAATTTTGGTGGGAAGTTACAAATTCGGATTCAGCGACCCAAAAACATAAAGTAAGCCGATTTCCAGAATTTTCCAGATCTACCATTAATTTTGCTAGGTAAAATTCCCTATTGCCTGGACTATTCTATTAATGTATAATTTCTTGCGAATATGACCATTTCACTCACTTAATATGCTTCGACTATTTCCAGCCCAAATGTTTCAATAAAATGAGTAAAATATATTATTTCAAATTATGCTTTTCTGCACAACATAGACGGTCCCTTAAACCACCATTTTAAAGTTTTTTAATCATAATTAGAAAATTACTTGGAAGAAAAATTTTAAATTGGGAATTCACATGAAGCAAGACATAAAAATATAAATCTGTCAAAAAAATGTGGGTTGCAATTCATTTTTTTTCGAATATCAATTTCATAATTCATAAATAATTCATAATTCATTCGTTTGGGATTTTTGGAATTATAACCACACAAAAAATTATCACATCAGGATTTCAGGGGATAGTAATACAAATATGAAAATGTAATTTAACATTAGACTCTCTAAATTTTGAATGTTTATAATTAAAAAACTTATCGTCCAAATAGCTTGAAATTTCGTTTCTAGGTATAGTTTGAGCCGACGATTTAAAATATATTGTCAAAATTGGATGTTGCCATTGAAAAAAATACAAAGATTGGTCTGGTTTTGATTTGTAGATAGCCCCTGAGAAAAATTTGTATACATCATTTAAAAGTAGATTTTATTTCTAATCGTTCGGTACCAGTAACTTTCTTCTATTATAATTAGTTTCAGCGTTATTAAGGGTGTTTACTTTTTTTCCACAACCGTACATTCACAAAGTAGCATTAAAAGCATTTTTTGACGAAAAAATAAAATGTCACTTTTTTTATTCAAAAACTAGACAGATAGAAGGAAACTTATACCAGATTTAAAATAAGGTGCAAAAAACTGGTTTAGAAACATATTAGCGTACTCGTGTGGAAGAAATATTTGGGTGTCAAGAAACGTTATTAGAAAAAATACGAAGAATATACAAATTAGGCACAGTATTTCACGGTCACATGTCACTATAATCTCAGAAACAACACTTTTGTAATGTAAACTAGACAGTAATCATAACATAAAACGAAAAAAGCCACTCTGATAATGTTTTATGCATTAAATGTGCATATAATTGTACAAAAATTCCAAAATTTGCATAAACCGAAGTATGAATCCTATCTCAAAAACTAGACCTGCTGGAAAAAATTTAACCCTTAACCCCTTAATTCCCGCTCCCGTGGTATTCACAGGCGGTGTATTTTCTTCAGATTGTTTGATCCCCACCAGTTTTATAAAATAGTTTAACTGGCTTTATTACGGTATCATTTTACCTGTTACTAAATAAGGTGAACATTTCATTTTCGAAAAGTGATGCCAATAAGCAATTTGAAATTTTAAGGCGTAAATTAATCCGACCGTTATGGGGTTTAAAGCCTATGGTATCATTTATGATACTATCAGTGTTCCCGATTCAGTGGATTTTAGGTAGCTTTCTTTACAAAAAAGCTACCTATTGCAGCCGTTCGGAGGAAAGCGATTTCAAAAAATTTTGGTATATTTTCATCGATCATGACCCCCAGACCCCGAAACCACCCTCCGTTCAAAATTGATATATATATATATATATATATATATATATATATATATATGTATATATATATATATATATATATATATATCTGACCTATGTCACACTGTAACTCCCGTAATTATGAATCGATTTCGATGTAATTCAGTGTGTACATAGTACATACCAATGTCTCGACCGAGTTCGTTGGCCAGCTTCATCCGCCGTTTTGTTTCAAAATGGCGGCCATTTAAAATTTAAAAAAAAATTTAAAACTTGAAATGTGGTACCAAAAAATTAAAAATGGAAAAATATTTTTTTCTTATGTATTTGACCATTATACAAAGACTCCGGAGCAGTTTTTGTTTCGTCTATATCTTAAAAAATGGCTGAGTTATAGCATTTTGAATTTCTAGCGTGGCTGACATTTTGAAACGTCCTGAACTTTGTCACGCGATAAAAGGCGTATTTATGAACCTATTTGGATGTAATTCGGTGTGTACATAGTACATACAAATCTCTCAACCGAGTTCGTTGGCCAGCTTCATCCGCCATTTTGTTTCAAAATGGCGGCCATTTAAAAAAATTTTAAAAATTTAAAATTTGAAATGTGGTGCCAAAAAATTGAAAATGGAAGAATATTTTTTTCTTATGTATTTGACCTTTATACAAAGATTTCGGAGCAGTTTTTGTTTCGTCTATATCTTAAAAAATGGCTGAGTTATAGCATTTTGAATTTCTAGCGTGGCTGACATTTTGAAACGTCCTGAATTTTGTCACGCGATAAAAGACGTATTTATGAACCGATTTGGATGTAACTTCGTTTATACATAGTACATACCAATGTCTCGACCGGGTTCGTTGGCCAGCTTCACCCGCCATCTTGTTTAAAAATGGCGGCCATTTAAACTTTTAAGAAAAATTTAAATTTGAAATGTGGTACCAAAAATTGAAAATTGAAAAAATATTTTCTTCTTATGTGTTTGACCTTGATAAAAAGATTCGGGAGCAGTTTTTGTTTCGTCTATATCTTAAGAAATGGCTGAGTTATAGCATTCTGAATTTCTAGCGTGGCTGACATTTTGAAACGTCCTGATTTTTCTCAAGTAATAACAGGCGTATTTATGAACCGACTTGGATGTACCTTGGTGTGTACATAGTACATACAAATATCTCGACCGAGTTCGTTGGCCAGCTTCATCCGCCATATTGTTTCAAAATGGCGGCCATTTAAAAAAATAAAAAAATAAAAAAATTTAAATGAGATACCAAAAAATTGGAAAATGAAAAAGATTTTTTTGTATGTGTTTGACCTTAATACAAAGATTCCGGGACAGTTTTTCTTTCGTCTATATCTAAAAAAAATGGCTGAGTAATAGCATTTTGAATTTCTCTTGTGGCTGACATTTTAAAACGACCTGATTTTTGTCACGCGACAACAGGCGTATTTATGAACCTATTTGGATGTAACTTGGTCTGTAAATAGTACATACCAGTGTCTCGACCGAGTTCGTTGGCCAGCTTCATTCGCCATCTTGTTTCAAAAGGGTTGCCATTTAAAAAAAATTAAATTTAAAATTCAAAAGGAGGTATTAAAAAATTGGAAAATGAAAAAGATTTTTTTTATGTGTTTGGCCTTGATACAAAGATTCCGGAGCAGTTTTTGTTTCTGAAAATTTGTTCTTTTGTTGATATCTTAAAAAATGGTTGATTTATAGCACTTTGAATTTCTAGCATGGCTAACATTTTGAAACGATCTTGTATTTATCACGCGATAACACACGTATTCGCCTATTTCGATGTAAGAAGGCATGTGGATAGTATACATCAACACCTCGATCAAGTTCGCTGGCCAGATTCATCAGCCATCTTGTTTCAAAATGGCGGCCATTAAATTAAAAAATATATATATATATTTAAAGTGAGGTGCAAAAAAATTAGAAATTGAAAAAGGTTTCTTTCTTAAGTATTTGATCTTGATATAAGGATTCAGGAGCATTTTTTGTTTGTCTTTACCTTAAAAAATGGGTCAGATATAGCAGTTTCAATTTCTATTGTGGGTGACATTTTGAAAAATCTGATTTTTTGCATGCGACAGCACTCCTATATATTAACCGATACGGTGTGAGTGAGCATGTGCACAGCAATTACTAAGGTCTCGACCAAGTTCACTGCTTAGCCTCATCCACTATGTTGTCTTAAAATGACAGGCACTTTAAGAAATTGCCGAATTTGGCAGCCAAATATAAGTTACTTTAAAGAAAAGCAGCTTGGATAAAGCTGACTAATTTCGCGAAATTCTCATTCATTATATTGATAAAAATTAGTATTGAATCTCCTATATTCGGTTGCCACTAAATTGAGCTTCGTGTGCTTGCATGATATAAGTTGGCTTGTTTTAAATAAGGATTATGAAAGCTACCTCTTCCTCCCGGCACTAGCCGGAAGGACTTTTTTAATTCACATATTCCGTATTCACACCAGAAATTTAAAATGGAAAATTTTGATTTATTTAATAATAGCCGTTTTTTTATTAAAACAACCTTACACTTTCTATTTAAATTTTCTGGTATGAATTCCCATTCTCTGAATTACGCAGTTTCTGGAACGCATTATACTCTGGGCATTTAAGGGGACAAGATTCGGAATCAGCACAAAAAATTTAATGGCACAACTAATTTTGATTTTGTGAAAGAGCAAAAGCTCAATTTTGTTGATCAATGTAATTTGTTTATAAAAATGGAAATATGAAAAAAATATTAATATTTATAATGCCCATAGTTATACGGACACCGCTAATGAATTCGAATAGATGAAATTTTAATAATAAATGTAACCACCTTTACTATAGAGACACTGAGCAATATGATTCAACATGCTTGGACCAAATTTTTATAATTATGACGTGGGTATAGCTGACTGTAGGGATGCGATTTCCGACTTTTTGCATACCAGTTTAATCTTAGAGAAAATGTTATTTTACGTAATCGGAACATTTTTGCGATTTAACAGAACAACATTTTCTCTAAGATTATATTGGTATGCAAAAAATCGGAAATCTCATCCCTGTGACTAGAGAATAATAACTTCTTTAAGATCTGTAATGGTTATTTCCATAAGTAATTGTAGTGTAAATCACTTGCTACGACTTTTGGTTACCAGTATTTTAGAACGGAAAAATGTGACTTAATTTATGGGAGATATCTCATTAATTGAATAAAGCCAAGGAAAGTTTTCGAAAATAACGGTGGCCAACAAGCATAACAGTTATCAGCTATGTGACTTATACTACAAAAAACCCATGGAATTAACCTAATATACAGGCTCTCTCAACGGTGTCCAACGGCTAATTCCTAAACTGTTAGTCATAGACATATAGTTCCAGTTACAAAAATGTTTTAAATGAAGCAAAGAAATATTTTAAAATCGATTTGGGTCAATAAAAACATTTCTTGAAAAATTACGAAATTTAAATTTTTATATGGTCCCCCGGTCCTATAAGTTATATTTAGTAAAATTTTCCTGTTACACTGACAAGTAAAACAAAAAAAGTCCCGTTATTCAACGATTAAAAATGACCGAGTAATAACTGTTTAAAGTTGGAGCACATTTTTTGCTGCAAATTAGGGGTTATCCGCAAATTTAGTAGAAATATAATTTCATTAGATATATTAAAAAAATGATTGAGAGTAAAATTAGCATTGCAATATAAATTTGAAATCTTTAATCATGCTGACATATTGATGCAAAATATACAATTTGTAATAAACATATAAGAAAAAAAAAACAGAATTTTTGTTAACCTTTTCCGGCGCAGAACAATTCTCTTCGTAAAATGACGAAATGATTGACTGACACAAAAATTTAGAAACGACTTTTTTAGAAATTAAAAACTCGTTACTTTAAACTTTTATTGTAAAAGCAAAATTTTATTAAAATATTCTTGGCGCCGTTTGTAAGTTTGGAATTAAAATTAGGTGGTCCCGACGTGGGACCACTGCTCTGGTAAAGGTTAAATAAAATGATGAAAATTAACGGTATTAGCTTTTAATAATTGATTGTTATGTATTCTCTACCGCTGAATCCACTGACCCTCGAAATTGACCTTCATTTTTTACCCTCACATAAAGATTTTTTGCAAATCGTAAATTTTAAAGTAAAAAAAAAGAAAAACTAGCTAAAATTTGATGCTATAAAATAGATGTCATTGTTGTGTTTTTAACTTTTGATAATTGATTTTTATGTACTTTTTACCGCTGAATCCATAAATGACCTTCATTTTTAAGCATCACGTCAGGATTTTTCGAAAATTGTAAATTTCAAAGTTAAAAAATTCAAAGTTAAAATTGAACCTCTTCCCCCACCTCATCGGACCCCTCAGCTTTTAGCTCTAAGAATCCCAGTATCAGCCAAAAAATTGAATAAATTATTGAATAAAATAAAATAAAATAAAATAAAAAAGTTTTACAACTGTTTTATGGTATCAGTCTTTCGCAATATTTTAACCTTGACATTTACGATTTAGAAAAAAATTCTAACGTGATAGTTAAAAATGAAGGTCATTTTCAGATTCAATGCTAAAAAGTGCATAAAAATCAATTACCAAAAGTTAAAAAATACAGTCATTTCCTCTATTTTATAGTATCCGATTTTTGTTCTTTTTTAACTTTAACAATTTATGATTTGCGAAAAATCCTGACATGATGGTTAAAAATTAAGGTAATTTTCGGATTCACTGCTAAAAAATACATGAAAGTTAAAAAACACAACCATCGCAGTTTTGTGTTATCTAATCTAAACTTTTTCTTAAACTTCTTGGCGGTAATCAATCCGAAATTTTTGGTGTTACCCTGTAAAATAAGTATAAATGGTAACCACCGAAAATCACAATAATATTAGATTGTCATCGATTTAGATCAGTATGTAAAATTTTATCTCGATCGGATATTTGAAAGTGAGTTAAAGTTCGAGTACAAATTTTGAACTGGGAAAACATACATACGATCGTTGAAGTTAAAATAAAAACTTATAAAAAAAACAATATTTTGTTTTAAAAAAATCATGAAAAGAAACAGCCTTAAAGTACAATTATTTTAGTAAATCTGAAACTTAACAAAAGTTAACTCAATCGTAATGCTTGTACGATTTTTTTCAAAGCGCAGATGCACATGGAATAAGTTCTTCGACTACTTTAAACACTTGGTACATGACCCCTCAAAGCATGGCGGAACTCGCCTATGTTCAGATGTAGAAAAGCGGTATAAGTCATGAATTTTTAAAGTTTCATTACTCGGTCAATTTTAGGGTTATATGAACGGGATTTTTTTTGTCTTACTTGTCAGTGTAATAGGAACATTTTACTAAATATAATTTATAGGACCGTATAAAAATTTAAATTTCGTAATTTTTTAAGAAATGTTTTTATTGGCCCAAATCGCTTTTAAAATATTTCTTTACCTCATTTAAAACAGTATTGTAACTGGAACTATATATGACTAATGCTTTAGGAATTAGACATTGGACACCGTTAAGAGTGCACATCCTGTATAAATATCATTTGCTATTTACATAAAAAGTTTGTCATTGCACTCTATTCATTTTTATAACGTTCATAACGTGCTATCGATGTGGCTAATCAAATAATGGATTTTGTCATCAATGAAACACTTTTTCGTATCTTTTGAGGTATGATGGCACGATGCATTAACTTGTTAGAAAGTTAATTTTCATCTTCCTAAAAGCAACCATATGCCAAAATTTCTGTTTCTAAATTACGGGCGTATATTTTAAATTCAATTTTTTAGAACCAATAACTTCATTAGTCTAATCTTGAGCTGACACAGAATTCCATACCATGACTGATCCTCCTTTATTTTAACGGGAGGATACGAAAGTTTCTGTTCCTCCACATATCGTGGCAGTATTAGCGTATAATTTTAGACGGGTGAAAGATGGCTCAAACTTGATCAGAATAATCTTATAAGTTAATATAAGCAAGATTTAGCCCTTAAACTAGTCTGACTCGTGATTATTTTTATATTCAATCGTACCACAATGTACAGTCGTGGAAAAAAAATAAACACCCCCAACTAACTTTACTACAAATTATAGTAGAAGAAAGTTACTGGTACAAAACGACTGGAAATAAAGTCTATTTTTAAATGATGTATATAAAATTTGCTTGGGTGGCCATCCACAAAAGAAAACCAGAACAAATTTTGTTTTTTCAATGGCAACACCCAATTTTGACAGTATATTTTAAATCTCCTGTTCGAACTATGCCTACATACGAAATTTCAAGTTATTTGGATGATAAGTTTTTGAATTATAAACATTCAAAATTTAGAGCTCCTAATGTTAAATTACCTTTTATATTTTTATTAAAATCTCCTAAAATTATAATCCTAATATGATAAATTTTGTGTGATTATAATACTAAAGAACACAAACATAAATACATTGAATTTGTAAATTTAAAAATTCTATAATATCAATTATGAAATTAATATTCGAAAAATGTATGAAATGCAACTTGCAATTTTTTTGATAGATTCATATTTATAATGCGAATTCAAAATTTCATATTTTTCTTCCAAGTAGCATTCAAATTATGCTTAACCCTTAAATGCGCGATTTTTTATTTTGTTTCGAAAGAATTATATATGATTCTCTGAAAGGTTTATTACACAGGAAAAATAATGAAAAAAATCAGAGATACATTTTTCATATAATACTTTAATCTTTTCTTCTGTTACACATCTGCAATATAAGAAAAAACTACTGTCGTGTGGCTGTTTTACGCTAAAATATTGTAAATTAGTAAATATTTTAATAAATATGTCTCCAAATACCTTATTTTATATAATTATTTATTTTATAAAACTTAACCTATAACCCTTTAATTCCCATGATAGAATACATTCTAGAAATTACGTAGTTCAGAGAATCTGTCGTTACACCAGAAAGTTTCAATGGTTAATTTCGCTTTATTTAAATACGGAATGTTTGTTATTAATTAAAGCAACTATTGCTATTTTAATTTTCTGGTGTGAATTAGGTATATACGAATAAAAAAAAACTATTACATTCAAAACACTGTTCTTTGCATCTATGCAAAGCTTCGCACTAAAGGGCTAAAAATCGTCAAAATGGTGGTTTAAGGGGCCGTTTTACTTGTGCAGAAAAGCATAATTTGAAAAAAAATATATTTTACTCATTTTATTGAAACATTTGGGCTGGAATAGTTGAAACATATTAACCCTTTCCAATCGAGAGGTGACTCTCACTCACCATTAGTGTTGCCAGATATCCCGTGTAATCAGAGCAAAAGAAATGCTCCGACACCACCAAATTCTTTAACTTTATTTTAAGATCTTTAATCGCAGATATTTCTGTAATTAGATAAGACGAAGAAAATTATTTTAAAATGCTGGTGTAGAAAGCATTTGGAACCCCGATTTATGCCGGACATATAGCAACACCCGTGATGAGTGAGAGTCACCTCTCGAGTGCAAAGGGTTAAGTGAGTAAAGTGGTCATATTGGCAAGAAATAATACATTAATAGAAGTGACTTAGACATTCTGTAGCATTTCAACAATCGAGTACCGAATTTCAATTTGCATACAGCCTCTAAAATAGGTTCATTTTAAAATAATTAATTTCTCTGAAACTAATCGTGCGAATTTCAGGAAAATTTTATTTAGTAGTCTAATTGAAAGGTGTAGAATTTATGATGGCGTCAAAATTGGGTATTCTTATTGAAAAAAAGTTTTGTTTTGGTATGTAGTGGCCCCCTAAGTAACTTTTATATACATAATTTAAAAGTGGACTTTATTTCCAATCGTTTGGTATCAGCAACTTTCTTTTACAATAATTTGTTGGAGTGTTAGTAGGGGGTGTATATTGTTTTGTTTCCACGACTGTACAAAAATAGTTCCCTAAGTACGATTTCGTTGGAAAACACCCTAGTATAAGTGTATGGTAGAGATTAGTTTTCAAAAAATGGTATGAGTAGAATAAAAAATAGTATACTAGGTTGTATATGTCCTGACCCGTAATCAAATGGTTAAAAAGCAATAGAAACGTTGCATGTACCCATGAGAAAGAAAAGGAGGCTAAGTCATGAGTTTCGGGTGATGTGTTAGTTCAAGGTAAAATTAGTTCAGCTGTTGTTTCTAGGAAGGTGAACTCAAAAGTGTACACTCCCATTTTCGAAACACATGGTGGCTTTAACATAGCTACCAACTTTTACGCTTTTATCTTACCACTAAAATTTAAAAGGAAATTTTGACTCATTTAATTGCAGATTTCGCCGATTAAACAAGGGAAAACGTTCTTTTAAATTTTATAGACCGGGAGTCGGCAGCACTGACAACCACCTCATCGAGTTGGAGGCTGAAGTTCCAGAATTAGCTAAAACTCGATTCCCATATTAAAACGCAATCGGTCTGCCAAGTCATATCTTGGTGGAAAACACCCAACAGCCCGATTTTAGCTGTCAACTCGTAGGTTTACCATTGCGTTTTCCTTCACCCAAAAGTATGAAAACATGGCGTACTGGGAGCAGGAAAACACGATGGTAAACCTACGAGTCAACCGGTAAAATCGGGTTTTTAGGTGTTCTCCACCAAGATATGACTTAGCAGACCGATTGCGTTTTAATACGGGAATCAAGTTTTAGCTAATTCTGGAATTTCAGCTTCCAACTCGATGAGGGAATTGTCTCATGCTTCGTAAGCCTCCTTGAATTTTGCAGACTAGAAAATTTTTCGGCATCAGTATTATCTTATAGAAAATCTCTTCTTAAAAGAAGGCGAAATATTGTGCGTTTAACCTAGATTTCTTTTTCTATAAAAATATGCTGGTAGTTTTCGTGGAGAAATAACGGTATCCGTACGAACCCTGTGTCTGTGCTGCCGGCTCCCGGTCTATTAGTGGTAAGAAAAAAAAAAGTAAAAATGGCAGCTATGCTTTAACCCTTTCCGGCGCGGAGTAATCCTGTTTCTAAAATGATAAAATGATAGACTGAAACCAGAATTTACAAACGAATTTATTAGAAAATAAAAACTTGCTTATTTTCCCATAAAAGGAAAATTTTAATTAAGTATTCTGGGTGCCAGTACTCTTAAAACCAGGTGTCCTTTTCTGTGGACACCGCCCGCTAAAGGGTTAAGTAACAATATGGTGCTTTTAAGGAGGTAAAAATTCATTTTTTAATACAATAATGTATCGTGCCATTCCTCAAAAGCTGCGGAAAACTATTTTAATGATAACAATACCCCATTATTTGATTGGCTACGTCGATCGCATCATATAAAAATTGTAAAATAATAATGGATTTCAATGGTGAATTTTTTTTAATTCAAATGACAGTTAATATTAATGCATTATTAACATTGGGAAAGCTATTTACAATTAACGGGCAGCTATATCTACATCATATTTATCAAATCTTTTTTCAAGCATCTAGAATCGTATGGTTGACTGTCTCCAAAATAAATGTAGTGACATTATTAAAATGGAGTTATGAATAAAGAGGAGGAGACATATAGTGTACAGTATACCAGCTGTGAGTAAAGTAACAGAGGAGGTTGTAACATAATGGCGGCTGATATTTTACATCAAATTAAAAGTTTCTGATTACCGTCGAAGCAAGCTTCCACCAGTAAATTTCAAATAGAACATTTCACATTTTTTCAGCGATTTATTCATGCAAAAATTCTCTTACAAATATCGTAAAATGTTTTATTCGTTTTTACTGGTGGAAGTTGGTCCGTGTTTTATAATATCTTTCACTGACACTGGCAGGGGTTGTTTAGGTTGTCAAAATATGGCCCTGTGATATCGTACCTTCGTCACAAATTTTCGACGGGGGAAGCAACAGGCATTTCCGTGGGGGACAATAGTCTTTTGTGTAAAGGCATGCAGGGGAAATAGCAGGCATACTTCTGCCATTGGGATCTGCTCAACAGGGTATTTCCACTTTTCCAAGAAATAGGGAGGACTGGACAATGTGTGGGAACTCATCCCCAAAGTGAAAGTAAAAAGAGGCTCAGGCAGGAACTGGTGAGGAGGCTGAATAGTAGACTGGGAGACACTTATGAAGTGAGGTTGTTTTTTTACCAACGGAAGAGATGCGAGTAAAAATCGTTTTACTCAGGTTGGCTATGAGAAGTATAGAACTGTTAATAAAAAGTGAGAGTGTCTACCTATGAATGGTAAAGTTTGTTATTACATTTTTCAAATCTATTTTAGTTGTTCTAATAAAGGACTTTGGTAAGAAATATGTATTATTTTTCAACGATCATCTCACAAGAGCTTAGTGAACCAAAAAGCTCTGGCCCACTACATCACAGCCCAAACGCAGGGCATTCGTACAACAAAAGTAATCTTCCACCATTAAAAATAAATATCTGTTTCTGGCGATAATTATGACTGAAATTCTGCACCGATATGGCGTTTAAATAAGGAGAGAATTTCTATTCAAATTTACTGGTAGAAGTCTTCTCCGGTGGTAAGGAGACTCTGCGAAACCGGTTATAGTTGAAGCTTCACCTTTTTTAGGACATGTCAATTCCTATTTTTCATAGTTCCATGATTATTACAGGGCTACCACAGATGAATATTTTTCTATTCTATTCGCACCACTATTAAAAAAACAAACAGATTTTTTAGTATATGTCTCTTGCAAATGTTCTCGAACAGTATGCCAATAATTTTTGTTTTGAGAAAGTGGTGTGAGGTAGAATTAAAAAATAGTCGACTGTGGTCACCCTGTTATTATTAAAATTGTATATTCTCGAACTTATAAGCAGTATCCTTATAATTACGCCCATTAAAAATTGTGATAATTCTTATATATATACATATTTTATTATTATTATTTGAAATAAAAATGTGCAAGATGGATTATTCTAGATTTTCTAGACTGTGTGTGTATACTTTTGGCTAAAGTCACAGCTGCCAACTCTTCCGCTTTTTTTGTACCACAAAAATTTAATAGAAAATTTTTACCTTATTTCATAGGCAGATTTTAGAACGTAATCGTCGATTTAAAAAGGTAAAATTTACTATAAATTTTTTGTGGTACAGAAAAGGGTAAGATGTTGGCAGCTATTTTAAAGGTGTAATAACACACAATAAAGAGTCAATAACATAGCTGCCAACTTTTACGTTTTTCTGTTACCACTAAAGTTTAATAGAAAATTTTGCATTATTTAAACTGCTGATTTCGATGATTACATAAGAGAATTTGTTCTATTAAATTTTAGTTGTAAGAAAACAGCTATGCAATAAGGAACATATCGCTCACCCGCAAGAAAAGTGACACATATCGACAAAAGTAAATTTCACAGGAGAGGCGAAAAAAAGATTTGCATAATTTTACTATAAGATAAAATTGCAGCACTTAGCTCTGCATGCAGGAATAAAAACGAATTAAGACGTATGATGAGGTTTGAAGGGTTGTATTGTTTCAACTTTCCACTTCTCTTTTGTGGTCACAAATCGAAATATAGCATAATAAAGGGATTTCAGAGTTGGGCAAATTTGTAATATCAATTATTTGCAATGTAATTACAAGTTAATTGCATGCAATTAATTATAGTTACACACATTCAAACCAAGAAATTTTGTCAAATAATGGGATAGGAGCGGTTCCGGCTACAGCGCTGCAATAATTTTTTATTTTATGTAATTTTAACTATAATTAATTACATACAATTAAACTGTAATTACATTGCGTATAATTGCAATTACAAATTTGCCCAACTGTGAGGGATTTTTCATATAAGTACACTTATGAAACTGCTTGTGTAGTAAGACACACGAATGACAGACCTATTAACCCTTTCCGGCACGGGCAATTTCTGTTGTAAAATGATGAAATGATTGACTGACACCGGAATTTTAAAACGACTCTTTTAGATATTAAAAACATGTTACTTTTCATGTTTATAGAAAAATCAAAATTTTACTAAAATATTCTTGGTACCGATCGTAAGTTTGGAATTAAAATTAGGTATCCCGACCCGGGCACACTGTGCCGGAAAGGGTTAATGGAATAAAACGCAAAATGTATTTTTGCGAGATGTGTCACTTTTCTTGCGGGTGAGCGATATGTTCAAAAGTAAAAGATCAATAGAAAACGCGAGAACAAATTTGAAAATACACAGAATTTTTAAAGCATGAATAAAAATAAACTGTCCTTCCAAGAAACTTGGTAATTACGTGTTGCTAAGGCAACTAAACCAAAGATCATATAACTGAATTGTATTGCAAATACGGAACTATCGCAGATGAAATTCTAGAGACAGAGAGATGTTTTTTTCTGTTCTTCTTCATAGTTGAGGTAGTTATCTCTATTGTTTGGCATGTTATCTAAAAAAAATTCAGTATATTACTTGGTATTTATCTCAAATAAATTCTTACAAGAAAACTGACAAAAATAATGTTTTTATTTCCTCGCATATTCTCTTCATTAACTGTTTTTTTTTAATTCCATAGCTTTATTAATAAAATATTTTAATTATTGTTTAATGAAAGTATTTAAAAATTTGAAACCTGTAAAAGCATAATTCTTTGACTACTATCTTACTAATTTACACACAGTCGTAATGAAAATTACGGTCAATGTGCAGTTACTTGATGCATTCGTTATTTCAAGGAAGAAGGTTCCTTTAATTCTAAAAAATAATTAAGCAGAGTTCAAGTTTGTTATAAAGCTATTTCATCCATTTAAAATTTCGCAATTCAATGGCTAGAAACAAAAGTTTCATAAGCTTAAGCTTCACACTATAATATTACTTAAGATGGATAATGTTTTTCTAGAGTGTGACATATGTTGATTATTTTTTATGCATAAAATTATTAACTCGTTAAGTGACATTTAATCCTCCAGTTCCTAATGCACCCTCTATGGTGCACCACTTTTTTTTGCTCAGTAATTCTTCAATAAATTATCACAGACAGGTTCTGTCCTATTTTTTTGCTTCTTGGAGAAATAATGAAAGTGTTGCTATATAATCAACAATAACTTTTCAAATCTCACCGGGCCCTTTTGATTTGCGAATCTTCGACGTTGCTTAAGTTTTGTGTTTACCATAACTTGCAAAAGGTGAGCACTCACCTATTTTTCCCATGGAACTATGAACAAAGATGAATTGACATATACTTAAAATGGTGGAGCATCAACGGTAACCGGTTTCGCAGTAGCTCTTTACCGCCGGGGAAGACTTCTACAATAAATTTCAATAAGAAATTTTCTCTTTACTTAAATGTCTATTTAATGAAAAGTTTTCGTCATAGTTATGGCCCAAAACAGATATTTATTTTTACTGGTGGAAGTTTACTTCGGCGGTAGTCAGGCTCTGCGTTTCAGCCATATTATGTAAACCTAGACAACCTCCTGTCAGTGTCAGTGAAAGAGATTATACAGGGTGTTTCTAAACTCATGGTACAAACTTTAATGGTAGGTAAAGCACACAGTAACAATCATTTATTGTATAGGAATGTATGGGACCAAGTGACGCATTAAGGTAAAAACACCAGGGGGGCAATT
The DNA here is from genome assembly GCA_963932465.1 of Maratus speciosus. Classification (NCBI taxonomy): domain Eukaryota; kingdom Metazoa; phylum Arthropoda; class Arachnida; order Araneae; family Salticidae; genus Maratus; species Maratus speciosus. The sequence goes on from OZ010787.1 coordinate 57,583,481, forward strand.
AGGCCCCTTTTTTAATTTTCAAAATTTCTCATTCATACCAGAAAATTTTTATGCTGTCCTTTTCTTGACCTTTCATAATTACTTAATAATAAAATTCTTCTTTGAAAATTTTTGGTATGAAATCGAAATGTTTTAAATTGAAAATAGAAATAGACATTTTTTGAAATAGAAACGGAGTTTTTGGTTGATTCCGCTGGCAGTAGAGGGCAGTAAGTGACTGGTCGCCGTTCAATACCGTGCATTCAAGTAGAAGAAATCGCCATTTTTAATTGTGCTATCGTTCGTCGTGGAAGACTTTACATATACCGAAAAAGCCGACATGCTTTTCATGTATGGTCGTGCAAATGGCAACGCCAGAGCCGCCCTACGAATGTATCAGGAGCAGTTTCCTCGCAGAAGAAAGCCTGATCATAGAATGTTTCAGAGCTTACACCATCAGCTTTCTGAAACAGGTTCTTTCCACGACACCAGACAGGAAACGGGGCGAGAAAGAGCTGTACGCAGTGCAAGTCTGGAAGAAATTATTTTGAATTTTGTGAGTGAAAAGCCCGAATCAAGTACAAGAGCTGTTGCACAGAATTTAGGTGTGAGTCATCCGAACGTTTGGAGAGTGTTAAATGAAAATCGATTTCATCCCTTCCGTTTTCAACGTGTACAAACTTTGAATCAGGAAGACTATCTTCTGCGGTTGAACTTTTGACAGTGGGTTTTGCAGCAACATGTATTGCAGCCAGACTTTACTGCTCATATTCTATTTACAAATGAGGCAGTATTTAAACGCGAGGTTGTATTCAATGCGCACAATTTCCATCTTTGGGCAACTAACATGCAACGCGGCCACATGCTTATCAACAACGATTTTCTGTGAATTTGTGGGCGGGTATTGTTAATAATTATTTGATTGGCCCATACCTACTACCAAAGAGGCTGGGTGGTCGCTGTTACCTTATTCTTTTGCAACAGGTTTTACCAGAACTGCTGCAAGATGTTCCGATGTTCCGACCGGATGTGGTTTCAACATGATGGAGCGCCAGCGCTCTTCACCACTGATGTGCGCAGTTACCTGAATGCCACATCTGGGACGCGATGGATTGGACGTGGTGGTACAGTTCCTTGGCCACCGCGATCTCCCGATTTATCAAGCCTTGATTTCTTTTTATGGGGACATCTGAAGAGCCTTGTTTATGAGACTCCAGTTGACTCAGACGAAAATCTAGTATCTCGCATATCCGAAGATGCTGCACCTGTGCGGGAAATTCCTGACATCTTTAGAAGTGTACGCCAATAGTTCCATCGACGCTGCGAAGCATGTATCACAGCTCGTGGGCGCAATTTTGAACACTAATTGTAATATTATTGTATGCATTATTATTTACTTGTAAATTACATTGTAAATAAACATTTAATCTTTTTTTTATGTATTTCGTTTGATAAGTTTGCCAGTTTTGCGCTTTTTTTTAATTAAAAAATTTCGATTTCATACCAAAAATTTTCAAAGAAGAATTTTATTGTTAAGTAATTATGAAATGTCAAAAAAAGGATAGCATAAAAATTTTCTTGTATGAATGAGAAATTTTGAAAATTAAATTAAAAAAGGTGCCTAATTGCCCCCCTGGTGTTAATGCGTCACTTGGTACCATGCATTTCTATACAATAAATGATTGTTACTGTGTGCTCTACCTACCTTTAAAGTTTGTACCATGAGTTTAGAAACACCCTGTATAAAGAAAATACCCGGTCCATGATCCACAAATTAAAAACTAATAGCAATTTTTACCATGTTTGTGAGAGAAAATTTGCATGAATACACCACTAAAAGAAGGCGGAATTTTCTATTCAAAATTTACTGGTGGAAGTTTGCTTCGGTGGGAGTGAGAAACAGTTGAACCGATGAAAAAAAAACAGCCGCCATCTTCTGAGAACCTCCTCAGTTACATCACTCCCAACTGGTAGACTCTACACTATTTGTCTCCCCCAGTTTATTCATAACTCCATTAAATTTTCACGATTTATTGATTGTATAATTGTTCTAGAAGTCTTGTGTGTAAAAAATGTCACCGAATGCTCCAGTGCTCAAGAGACAGTTCGGTATCCGGTGCTATAAAAAAAAAAATAAAATTAAAAGGGCATATATTTGTCTTATTTAAAGGCTAAATAACTAAAGTTATTGAAAAAATGAAAATTGCACTGGTAAGCTCCTATGTGCAGCGGTGGAAAATTGGCTCAGAGGTGGAGCCTGTTGACACCACTAAATTGTAGTAGTATTTTGCGGCTTATCTAATGACGAAATATCCGAGTTTTTATTAAGGTGAAGAATGCAATAAAAAGTTAGTGGTGTCAATAAGCTCCTCCTCTGCGCCAATTTTCCACCACTGCTATGTGGGAACTGACGGATTAAAATAAACTTTAACTCAAACATAGGTGTCACGTTGCCACTAATCCTCCGTAATATGTGGGTTAATTTAACCCTGGTTTAATACATTTCGTACCGGAATTTCTTTTCAGAGATGAAATGAAATAAGTTCCACGTAGAAAACTGGAATTAAATAAATAAATATTCATCAAATAATTTTTCTGGTTCGAAACTTTGTTAAACTGGGTTAAATTAATCCACGCATTACGGAAGATTAGTGCGAGCTTGGCACCTCTGACTCAAATCATCCCTATTATATTAACCCCTTAACGGTCGCATTAAATTACGGTTTAAAATTCAAATTGCTCATTGGCACCACTTTTTTGAAAAAGAAATAGTCACTTTATTTAATGACAGGTAAAATGATGCCATGATAAAGCCAATTACACTATTTTATAAAACTGGTGGGAATCAAACAATCTGAGTAAACGACACAGCCCGTGAATATCACGGGAACGAAAATTAAGCGGTCAGAAAATTCTTGCATTTTACCAACTTTAACCCTTTCAGGGACGCCGTTTGCAGCCTGCAAACGCTTAATATTAAGGCCCAAACTGACAAATGGCATCAGTAATTTTTTAGTACAATTTCGATCTCATAATATACGTGAAGAAAAGCTTTCGATTTATTTTCAAATAAATTTGCAGTGTGAATTAATTATTTGAACATTTTTGGGGCAGAAACGCCTTGCCCCTGAAAGGATTAAGAGAAATGTTTCAAGAAATATCATTTGATTATTTATCTTAGGCCTGTCATTAAAGTTGCAAAGGTTGGAAAAATTCCGGTTTAAACCTGAAAATTTTTCGGGTTTTTTTTTTAATAAACCGCCTTTTTGTAATTCTAATCGCAATCTTCTAAGTTTATTTTTTTTATATTATTACCTCTTACATTGTGCAAAGCTGTAACGTGAATTACCTAAGTCGGTTGTTCAAACAAATATTTTCCCGATCAAAAAAGCGAGACTTTGACACATTCACCGACTCATTTTTTGTACGTAAATCCATTTGATTCGCAGACATGAATAGTTTAGTGATTTGAAATCGAATAGCGTTTATCACTTTTCGATAAATATAATAAATCTTAAGTTAAAATCTATTACTGTGTTTTAGCGCCCTTCCTTGGGTTGTCACGTAAGGAAACTTTGTTCAAAATGACAAGGTCGATAGCATTTTCTGAAAGATCCTTTGTCTATAGAAAAATGAGAAACGGTATTCGATTTTATAATAACTAAATAAGAGTGCCTGGCAATTTTATACGTTTATGAATAAAAATGAATTCAGAAAGTGTCTAATTACCGAGTTCTGATTTGAAAACATCATTAACTCTTTTTTCAGATGGATCTTTCAGTGGATCAAGTATCGAGATAGAATTTAGTATTTCGCCTTATTTCGACTCACCAGATGGCCTTCAAATGCATTACGTTATAGATGACAAAGTAGAATGTGAAAGTTGTTTGGAGATGAAGTATGCTTTGGACTTTACGTTCCAAGAACTGTTCCTCAAATCTTTAAAACTAGAAGAAGAAGGAGAAAAAAGAAAAGATAGAGAAAGAAAAGTGTCTTTAGAGACAAAAGAGAAAAGAAAATCTAGGAACACTCAGCAATGTGCAGAACTGGAACCAAAATTTTGCACCACACCTATAATTACAGAACTAAAAGGTAATTTTAAAAAATTCTGTTTAAACTTAAAATTTTTTAAATAGTTTTATTCAAAACTCTGCAACTTTTCTGTCAATAAAGTACAATTAGAGACTATTTCACTTATGCAAGACAAAAATATTGTTATATTTTATCTTATCCAGGGGTCCCATCGGTCTCTCTTTTAAATACCAGTATTTCCAAACAAAAGTTCTCATGGTATATTTCTATTGCAAATGTTTTAGGAACCTATCACGATGATTATTGTTATGAAATAGTGGTGTCCAAAAAACGGACCAGTGGGAAACTGTCTAATCCAGGTCTTTCTCCTAATACATAATCGATCACAAAAATGAATGCATGATTTGAAACAAAAAATACGCTCAAATACAGGGCTGCCACAGGCGACTATTTTTTTAATTCTATCTCGTACCACTTTTTCAAAGCAAAAATATTTCACAGACTCGTTGTCAATATGCGCATTAAAAAAAAAATTATTGCGAAATTTGTATTTAAAAAATAGTGGTGCGAATAGAATAAAGAAATAGCCGCCTGTGACAGCCCGGCAAATATGATCGCAGCACCAGGAAGCTAACCAAATCTCTCTCAACTGCACATAATAATAATAATAAAGAATTTAAAATGCATATGATAATTTAAAAAAATTCTTTTAAATAGTAGTGGTAACAATATTTTTTATTTCTTTTCGCACAAGAGTTTGAACAAGAATGAACTGGAATAATTAAGTCAAATCAACTGTCAAATTTCAGAAGTTTTGAAAGAAGCGGAGATATGTCAATAATACATTAGCTCATTGTACTTAAACGAGACCCTATTTCCGTTACTGTTCTCTGATTTAGGGTATTTTTGTCATTTTATTAAATAAATATTTGTTTTATTAAGCAGAAAAAGTTTAAATACTGTGTTTTTTATTAAAAAATAACATGTTTTGTAGAAATTGAATCTTTATCTTCTATTATAATACGAGCAAATCTTGTGTGTGTGTCTGCCTGTGTATGTAAATTTTATCTTAAAAACGGATCTAACGATTTTGACTAAATTTTGTATTCTGCCATTTTCGGGCACTAGAAGACTATTAGGCAAGGTCACATGTTCGAGAAATCTCGATTAGTGGGTCATTTTTGGGTCACTACGGCCAAGCTAATTTTATCCAAAAACGGATCTAACGATTTCGACTAAATTTTGTAATCCACTGTTTTGGATTACGAGAAGACCATTGATCTGGGTCATATGTTCGAGAAATTTTGATTAGTACGTCATTTTGAGTCACTGCGGGTCAGGGTCAAGCTAATTTTATCTTAAAATTGGCTCAAACGATTTTGACTAAATTTTGTAATCTACAGTTTTGGATTACGAGAAGACCACTGGAATAAGTCACATATTCGAAAAAATTCGATTAGTGGGTCATTTTGAATCACTACGGGTTAGGGTCAAGTAAATTTTATCTTAAAAAAAAACGGTTCTATCGATTTTGACTAAATTTTGCACCCTACAATTTTGAGGTACTAGAAGATTGTTTGGCTAAATCACATATTCGAGAAAATTCAATTAGTGGGTCATTACAGGTCAAGGTCAAGCTAATTTAATCTTAAAAACGGTTCAAATGATTTTAACTAAAATTTGTATAGAACCGATTTGGATTACTAGAAGACCATTGGGCTGGGTCACATGTTTAAGGAAATTTTATTAGTGGATCATTTTGGGTCACTACGGGTCAGGCTGAAGCTAATTTTATTTTAAAATTGACTCAAACGATTTTAGCTAAATTTTAAATCCTAACGTTTTGGATTACTAGAAGACCATTGGGCTGGCACTTTTATGTACTTTCTTGCTGTACTATATTTAGTATTACTGAAAGATGTTTGTGGAATATAAATTCATATGCAGGTCTATGCAAAAAACTGGATACAATGGTTGTTAATTTCTGAATGTGCTTTTTAACTTATAGGCTATCAAACCCTGAGAGCTTATGTGCCCGCCGGTTCTGTATGTACGTACGTATGTACGTACGTAACGCGATAACTCTTGATAGAAACATCCCATTTGCTTCATTTTTTTTCTAGTTTCATTCTGATAAGGCGCTTCCCTGATTAGTTTTGGGGGTTCATTGGTTAAGGATAAAGGGGGGAAAGGGGGGTTAGTCCACCCCCCCCTTAATTCAGGTAAATGGGTTTTTCATGCAGAATTATTCGATTTGCTCCGAATTTGGTAAACCGCTTTATTATGTTAAGGAACTTCCCTGATTAGTTTTGGGGGTTCATTGGTTAAGGATAAAGGGGGAAAAGGGGTGTTAGTCCACCCCCTTCCCCTTTAATTCAGATAAATGTATTTTTCATGTAGAATTATTCGATTTGCTCCGAATTTGATATACCGGTTTATTATGTTAATGAACTTCCCTGATTAGTTTTGGGGTTTCATTGGTTAAGGATAAAGGGGGAAAAGGGGTGTTAGTCCACCCCCCCTCAATTCAGATAAATGGGTTTTTCATGCAGAATTATTCCATTTGCTCTGAATTTGGTATACCGGTTTATTATGTTAAGGAACTTCCCTGATTAGTTTTGGGGGTTCATTGGTTAAGGATAAAGGGGAAAAGGGGTGTTAGTCCACCCCTCTTAATTCAGATAAATGGGTTTTTCATGCAGAATTATTCGATTTGCTCCGAATTTGGTATACCGGTTTATTACGTTAAGGAGCGTCCCTGATTCATTTTGGGGGTTCATTGGCTAATGATAAAGAGAGAAGAGGGGCTAGTTCACCCCTCTTAATTTAGATAAACGGGTTTTTCATGCAGAATTATTCGATTTGCTCCAAATTTGGTATACCGGTTTATTATGTTAAGGAGCTTCCCTGATTCGTTTTGGGGGTTCATTGGTTAAAGATAAAGGGGGAAAAGGAAGGGCTAGTTCACACCTCTTAATTTAGATAAACGGGTTTTTCATGCAGAATTATTCGATTTGCTCCAAATTTGGTATACCGGTTTATTATGTTAAGGAGCTTCCCTGATTCGTTTTGGGGATTCATTGGTTAAAGATAAAGGGGAAAAAGGAAGGGCTAGTCCACCCCCCTTAATTTAAATAAATGGGTTTTTTGCAGGATTATTCGATTTCCTGGAAATTTGGTATACCGGTTTATTATGTTAAAGAGCTTCCCTGATTAGATTTGGAGGTTCATTGGTTAAGTATAAAGGGGAAAACGGGGGCTAATCCCCCTTCACTTGTTTTTTGAGGGGTCATTCAGTACCATTATTCTTTAAAATAAGAATATAATATACACTTTGTGTGAATAGCCTGTGAGCTCAATGCCATCAGTTTAGCTGGGCACTTTTTTTTTAATTATTTATTTCTATTATGCGACTATTACGTAAATTAAATTTTAGCTTAATATGGGGCGTGTATAAAAAATGTAGGTAATATCCAGGTTGCATAAAATAATATGAGTGCATTTCCGTCTATTGGCGGATATTGCGAAAGATGAAATTTTAATTGTGTTATGCCTTTTCTAACTGAACTAAATTTTAGCATACAACGAAGTATATATGGAAATCTATAGATCATTTAAAGGGCTGGGTAAAATACTTCAATTTCGACTACAGACGTTAATTCTTGAAATCGGATTTTTGTATCTGTAATACGTTTTCTATACCGTTTACTAACCTATCTTTTTTTTTTTTTTTTTTTTTTTTTTTTTTTTTTTTATCTTATTTAACGGTGAAGTTTCATTAGAGTATTTTGGATGTATGGGAAAGTGTTTCATAATCTGTTTGACACACGATTTTTCTTTCTTCTTTTTTTTTTTTTAAATCTAGAAACTGGGCCTTTGATGAAGTTCTTCTCACGTCTTATTCGTTCTGAAACCATAGGGAAGATGAAGATTTTTTCTAGAGATATTGAAGAAAAGCTCACAAAATTTGAAACGTGTAAGTATAAAAATATAACAGACGGGGAGGCGGCAGCACAGACAATCACCTCATCGAGTTCACGGTTGAAATTCCAAAATTAGTTAAAACTCGATTAGCATATTAAAACGAAATCGGTCTGCCAAGTCACACATTGGTGGAAAACGCCTGAAAACCCGATTTTAGTGGTTGACTCGTAGGTTTACCATTGTGTTTTCCTGCAACCAAAGATATGAAAACATGAAGGGCTGGGAGCAGAAAAACACAATGGTAAACCTACGAGTCAACCGCTAAAATCGGGTTTTCAGGTGTTCTCCACCAAAATAGGACTTGGCAGATCGATTGTGTTTTAATATGCGAATCGAGTTTTAACGCCTTGGGCGGCGGTGTTATATATTATATCCCCCTAAGTTTAACACGTTCACGCCGGCGCGGCGGGTCACACTCGACAGTCACAGTCGAGTGTGACCCACCGCGCCGGAGTGAACGTGTTAATCCTTAAATGCATAGTGATGCATATCTGTATTTAATATCTAACAACCGCTATATTTATGTAGAAATATCAATTCTGTAAAAATTGCAAAAATATTCTACTAAATAAAGTTAAAAATCTATCTTAAAATGTCTGGTATCTTATCTTTAATATGAGACCAAAAAACACAATTCTAAAAGAATAATTCCTGCATTTAATCCTTTCCGGCACAGTGTGCCCGGGTCGGGATACCTAATTTTAATTCCAAACTTAAGAACGGCACCAAGAATATTTTAGTAAAATTTTGCTTTTACAATGAATAGTTAAAATAACATGTTTTTAATTTCTAAAAAAGTAGTTTTAAAATTCTGTTGTCAGACAATCATTTCATCATTTTACAACAAAAATTGCCCGTGCCGGAAAGGGTTAAAGATTAAGTTTTGCAAAATCAAAAATTATATAAAATAAGGTATTTAGATTCATACTTATTGAAATATTTACTAATTTGTGATATTTTAGATTTTACTTGTATTGCAGATGTGCAACATAAGAAAAGGTTGACGCATGGAAGTATTAATAAAGAGGAACTGACATATCCATAGGTGCCAACCTCAAACTAATCTTCCGTAATACTTGAGTTAATTTGACCCTGGTTTAATACGTATCGAACCACAATTTTTTTTAAGAAACGAAAATAATTATGTTCCACGTAGAAACCTGGATTTAAGTAAATAAGCATTCATGAAATAAATCTTCTGGTTTGAAATGTGGTTAACCTGGGTCAAATTAATCCAGACATTACGGAAGATTAGTGAAAGGTTGGCAGCTATGCATATCCTTAAAATAGTGAAGCTTCAACTGTAACCGCTTTTGCAGGGGTTGATTACCGCCGGTGGAAACTTCCACCAGTAAATTTATACAGAATTTTTCTCCTTCTTTAAACCTCTCATTAATGCTAAATTTCAGCCATAAATAATGGCAGAATTTTTTTTTCATTTTTACTAGTGGAAGTTTACTTTGGCGGCAGTCAGGCCCTTCGTTTTCGCCATATTGTGACAACCAGTGAAACAAACTGACAGTTTTGCCAGGCGAACTGACACCAGTAAAAACAAATAGAAAATTTTACCGGATTTGTGAGAATATATTTTTATGAATAAAACGAGTGAATAAGACAAAATTTTCTATCAAATTTTACTAGTGTGGGCGTTGCCTTGGTGGTAATATGAAACTGCAGATCCGATTTTAACCCCTTAATCGTCGTGCCCGAGGCATTCACGGGCAAGCCTGTATGAACAAATTTCGTCGCGCCCGTGACACTCACGGGCTGGACGTCTCATGACTTTAGCTAATTTTTTCTGGTATCTACTTTGCATTTTTATTTCCCGAAAATATTTTTAAGCCTTAAATACGTGATTCTACTTTTTAGGTGCGTTCGTAATTATATAAATACGTAGCACCTATAGTCGTCGTTCAGTCCGTCCGTCCGTCTGTCCGTCCGTCTGTCCGTCCGTCCGTCTGTCCGCATGTAACAGAGCAAAAACTACCCAACCGAATGGCCTGAAATTTCAAATATATGATTGTTGAAAAATTTTGTCGAGCCATTTCAAATTTTATGAAAATCGGATGTATAGTTTAATTACAGGGACAGTCAAAAGTTTTTCTTTACATTACGGCCAATGGGAAAAATTATTGCAAGTGCATTTTAATGATATTAGAGCCTTCCGAATGATCTGAAATTTTAAAGATATAACTGTTGCAAAATTTTGTAGAGCCCTTTCAAATTTTAGGAAAATCGGATGTATAGTTTAATTACAGGGACAGTCAAAAGTTTTTCTTTACATTACGGCCAATGGGAAAAATTATTGCAAGTGGATTTTAATGATATTAGAGCCTTCCGAATGATCTGAAATTTTAAAGATATAACTGTTGCAAAATTTTGTCAAGCTCTTTCAAATTTTAGAAAAATCGGGTGTATAGTTTAATTACAGGGACAGTCAAAAGTTTTTCTTTACATTACGGCCAATGGGAAAAATTATTGCAAGTGGATTTTAATGATATTAGAGCCTTCCGAATGATCTGAAATTTTAAAGATATAACTGTTGCAAAATTTTGTCGAGCCCTTTCAAATTTTAGGAAAATCGGATGCATAGTTTAATTACAGGGACAGTCAAAAGTTTTTCTTTACATTACGGCCAATGGGAAAAATTATTGCAAGTGCATTTTAATGATATTACAGCCTTCCGAATGGTCTGAAATTTTAAAGATATAATTGTTTCAAAATTGTGTTGAGCTATTTCAAATTTTAGGAAAATCGGATGTATAGTTTAATTACAGGGACAGTCAAAAGTGTTCCGTTACATTACGGGGAATGGGAAAAAAATATTGGAAGTGCATTTTAATGATGTATCAGAGTTTAATGATTATGAAGTTCAAAAAATTATACATTCAGTACAATATGGGGTGCAAAAAATAATTATAAAACTAGTTATAGTTCGAACGCACCTCATTTGCCACGTTTGACGAGCAATTTCCAACTTGTTTTATTCTGTTTGCACCACTATATTTTTTAAGTATAGTTTTTAGTAAATTGCTCTTGCACTTCTTGACGGAAATCAAGTACAATTGTTCCTTAAACAAATAGTGGTGCCCAGGAAATAAATTCTCTTATCCCGATATTGCAGCATCGGTCTGTTAAGGAAGTCTTAAACGCTTAACCCTTTAGTGCGCAGCTTTGCATATATGCAAAGAACAGTGTTTTGAATTTAATAGATTTTTTTTATTCGTATATACCTAACTGAAACCAGAAAATTAAAATAGCAATATTTTTTTTAAATAATAACAGACTTTCCGTATTTAAACAAAGTTAAATTAACCATTGAAACTTTCTGGTGTAATGTCAGATTCTCTGGACTATGTAATTTCAAGAACGTATTCTATCATCGGAATTAAAGGTTAAAGGTTAAGCTTTATAAAATAAATAATTATATAAAAGAAGGTATTTGGAGACATATTTATTAAAATATTTACTAATTTTAATAATTTAGCGTAAAATAGCCACACGACAGTAGTTTTTACTTGTATTGCAGATGTGCAACAGAAGAAAAGATTGACGAGTTATATGAAAAATGTATCTCTGATTTTTTTCATTATTGTTCCTGTGTAATAAACCTTTCAGAGAATCATATATAATTTTTTCGAAACAAAATAAAAAATCGCGTATTTCAGGGTTAAAAGATGGGAAACACTGAAATGAGAAGTTTGTTTTTAAGATCGTAATGTTTAATTTAAGGAATTGTACGAAATACATCTGGGTTACCGTTTTATAAATTTCTATGTTGTGTAGCTCAAGTGGAGAGAAAGATTTTAGTGTTAAGATATCTGGAAAGAAATCAGAAGATTCCATTTTTTTTAGATGTTTTTGACTCCGAAAAATCGGAAACTGAAAATAGTGATGATGACCCAATATTACGCGCCTCCATGCTTGCAAGTCAAATCGGAGCCTAAGATTAACGTTTCGTTTGAACCTTTTTCGGGTATTCTGCAGTACTATAAACATTTTATAAATGATGAATTGGCGTATAATATTGTAATCGAAACTAATCGCTATGATGAGAAATGGGGAAATGTTGTTTGAGAAAAAAAGAGAGAAAGGCAGATTGGAATGACAACCTATTTCTTAAAATAAAATGCTGTTGTTTCTTGCTCTGACTACTGTTGAAAAAATTGTGAAAAAAAAGTAAAAGTTAAAGAAAATATATTTTGGACTACACTTTATTTGTTAAACCCCATTCTTTCGCGATATTTTGACGTACAATAGGTACAGCGAATTAAGAAAAAAAAATTACATTTTTGGAATAATGAAGCTGACGATCCTCAAAATCCACCTAATCCAAAACTGTATAAAACTTCGACTGATTGTGCGTATCTGAATGATTGGTATAGAAAAACAATTATCAAAATCAAGTCGTTTATGCAAACACCATTTTCTGGATATTATGACTCCTACGGACAAAACCTTACACAGAATGAAAAATTTGTTTTTCCCATGAGAATAAATATGGAAACAAAATTATAAAATAATATGAATGCAAATACTGTAATGTAGGACAATGCATGTCATGTTTCAAAGTTTTCCTTACATTGGAAATTTACTAAATTTTGAAAAATATATTGAATGCCGATTTTCAAATTAAATTCGAATGAAATTCTCGTCCTTGTAGTAATATAAAAACTTACTTCTTTTATATATGTCTTTACCTTTAATTAAAATGAAACCACAGGTTGCAGCATTGCATCGATGCTTCCCTCACGTCATGTGTGTACAATACAATCAAATAAAAGATAAATAAAATTGTAACTTTTAAAAATTTTATCCATCCTAAACACTTTTAAGAACAAGGCCCCTTCATTGCTTAAATGTAGAAATAAAGGATTGACATCGGAATTTATGTACAGATTTATTTCCAAATAAGAAAGAGCCAAATTTCGCAAATTTACTAAAGAAAAAGTTTTATATTAAATTTCTGGGATTAATGGACTTTTGGGTATTAAAATTAAGGGATTTCATACACGTCAAACCAACCTTAAAAGGGTTAAATATTAAGAAAATACTCTGTTTTTTGTACTAATGAACTCAGAGTTTTATGAATAATAAAATCGGGCAATAAAAAAAAAATCGGCGATTTTTGAAGGGATATTCGCAAAATTACGCGACGATTAAGGGGTTAAACAAGCAGCAGCCATCTTGTGACAACCTTCTCAGTTACTTCACTGAATACTGGTAGACAGTACACTATATGTCTCCTCCTCTTTATTCATAACTCTATTGGTTGACGTATTTTACAAAAAATGTATCTGTGATTTTTTTTTCTTTATTTTTCCTGTGTAACAAACCTTTCTGAGAATCATGTATAATTTTTTCGAAACAAAATAAAAAATCCTGCATTTAAGAGTTAACACTTTCAACATAACTGATGTGATGTGAACAGCAAGTGTTTATGAATTCGGTTTGTCTGTCCGTCTGCCCGTCCGTGCTCTATCTCTCGTAAATATATCCCGATTGCCATGAAATTGATATATGTTATTCGGTTTACTATGGAATGTTCTATATTGAAAATTAACTGTGTAGCATTTACGGTTCATTTACAGGGACACTCAAAAGAATTTCGTTACATTACGGTCTATAGGGAAAATCGTTTGTGGTGTATTTTAATGATATTACACTATTTTAAATATATTGAAATCGATGTAAATAACTAAAGCGAGCTACAAGATTCTTACTATAGAACATGGTGAGCATAAAATTTATCGTTCATTTACAGGGACACATAAAAAAGGCTACAGAAGAAAATGAACAATAACTGAACTATTGAAGCCTACGAACAATAATTGCTGGAAGTGCGTTTTCAGTTGTGATATCCGTTTTTAAATATTACATGGTGTGTATAAATTCTACAGTTCATATACAGGGCTGCTCAAAAGTTTCCAACAACATCCGTTTATTGGCGGAAATTGCTGCTGAATGGAAATTTTCAACTGTGCTATCCATTTAACTGAACCAACTTTTATCATAGTATGTAATATACATACATATCTATAGATCATATACAGGGCTTCACAAGAAAATCGTATATTTCCCGATTATTCATGGTAATAGCAGAAATTGGGTTTTCAAATGCATTATAAGTTTTCAAAATTATTCATTTAGGCATCATATTTCATCTTAATAAAATATGAAGTTTGGCTATAGTATTCTGAATGTGTTGGAAAGTGTTTCATAATCTATGCCGTACGCATGATTTTTCGTTCTTGTTAAATATTCTGTTGCAAAATCTACTTTTTACAAATTTGTTTCTGTTCTATGGGAAGGCATATTTTCTCAAATTTCTGTTTTTGGGCTTAAGGAAGAACATAACCAAAGATATATTTTCATTTATTTAAAAATACTCATACGTGAGAGTGTTGAATTTGTTTGAGAAATTTTATTTTATATTTCAGGTGAAAGTATAAGAAAGAAAACGTTCAAAGTAATTGTAAAGCCCAATGAAACCCAACGAATAAAACATAAAATTAAAAACCAAGCTGCTATTCCTTGTGAATCTTGTCAACGTTTTCAACAAGCAGTGTACTCCGTAGTGAACAAACTCTATAAAGAAGTTGGTATTAGAACTGATTTCCCTACTGTCCAGACGCTAGAAACCTATGCATTTCTCGTTTATCCAAATGATGAGGTACAGAAAAATTATTCTTATAAACAGAACAAGAAGAGGAGACATTTTGTTTCTGCTCCTAATAAACGCACAGAAATGTGCAAATGTTTTTCTTCAAGAACTTGGAAAAGAAGATATGTTGAAAGTAGGCTTGAATTACCATATATATTTTTTACTTTGTAAATAATTATTTCAAATGAAGTGTGGATTTAACCTCTTTTAGGGCAGTGGTTAAATTTTGGACCACTTAATTTTAATCCCTAAATGCCATGGTGGCACCAGAATTTTGGAATGAAAATTTTCCGTTTATTAAGTACGTAAAGAAATGTCGTTACTTACTTTCAAATAAATTTCTTTGTAAATTCTGGTGCCATTCAATCATTACAGCATTTTACGAACAGAAGTACTTTCCCTTGAAAGGGTTAAATCCATTTGTTAGAATTATTTCTTGTGATTCTTTACATTTGAAACATACAAGTCTTTACTTCTTTCTTTTGCCATCTATTATTAATGATGCGATATATTGGGCATTTATTGTTGCATTACTGGTTGTTTTCTGTCTGGCAGAAGAACTTGGCAGTGACATCATGAAATGAAGATCAAATGAAGTAAAAGCTTATGAGACAGCATCATAGCTAGTAATTAGAGTTTATTTGTAGTAAGCAAAAACTAAGTATAAATAGCAGTTATACGAGATGCAGTCAAAAAGTTCCCGGAATTTCGACGTAACTCTTTATTACCACAATATAGGTACACAGTTTATTTAATCACCTTCAAAGCAGGTTCCGTAAGAACACACACACTTGCTTCAGCACTCCTGCCATTGCAGGAAACAACGGTGAAAATCCTATGTTTTGGTATCTTTGTAAATTTAGCCATCGCGTTGGTTTTGATGATTCAATGTCTTTTTTTATGGTGTCAAAACGGCTACCTTTGAGGCCCATTTTGATCTTGGGGAAGAGACAGAACTCATCATGCTTAGTGTATTCATTTGTAACGCTAACAAAGTCTCTGAAGCAGATTTCCCAATCTGCACAAGTTGACGAGATCAATTTGAGTATCAATGCGCAGGTATCAAACAACAAGGTACAAATGTTAAGTAACCGGCATAAAAAGCACATAACTAAACAGTAAGCGTTGCCGATAGTAAGACGAACCAGGGTCCCGTCAGGCTTATTGCCAACACGCGGCGATAAGGCGGTCACCCGCCTTGATACCAGGTATCAAACCCGTTCAGCTGGGGCAACCTGACAGGTAAGGGCCTGGTCATCGGTTAGAAAGAAATAAAAAGAACTTCGACATCGCGCCAACTGATCACCACACGCTCTCCTACCTTCAACTACACTGCAGTCACAGTGCCTGTTATGAATTCCAGTACTAAAAAATATAGTGGTGGTAAACAAATAAATTAATTATATTGCGGTATTAAAGTGTTGCAACGAAATTCCGTAAACTTTTTGACTGCCGCTTGTACATTGAGTGGCCAGAAATATTATGACCCCTTAGGGCCTGATTACCGACGAGACACAGTTCCACCAGTAAAAAGGAGTAGACATTTTTGCCTTATTCATGACAGAAATTCTGCATAGTGGAGTTATGAATAAAGAGGAGGAGACATACAGTGTACAGTCTACCGGTTACGAGTGAAGTAACTCAGGAGGTTCTCATAAGATGGCGGCTGATTTTTTACATCGGCTCAACAGTTTTTGATTATCGCCGAAGGAAACTTCCATCAGTAAATTTTGAATAGAAAATTTCGCCTTATTTTAGTGGCTTACTCATTCAAAATTTCTCTCACAAATATGGTTCTATTCGTTTTTACTGGAGAAAGTTGGGTCAGATATTATATTTACTTTCACTGACAGGAGGTTACTTAGGTTGTCATAATATGGCGAAAACGCAGCGCATGACTACCGATGAAGTAAACTTCCACCAGTAAAAGTAAATATCTGTTTTTGTCATAATTATAACTGAAATTCTGCATTAAAAAGTCTTTTAAATAAGGAGAAAATTTCGGTTCAAATTTACTGGTGAAACTTTTCCCCGGCTGTAATGAGCCGCTTCGAAACCAGTTACAGTTCAAGCTTCACCATTTTGAGGATATGTCAATTCCTCTTTATTCATAGTTCCATGTTCTGCATGAATAGGGCGTTCAAATAAGGGGAAATTTTCTATTAAAATTTACTGGTGCAAAGAAGTTTGTCCCGTTAGTAACTAAGACCTGTGACTACTCCTCACTGAAACTTATATGTTAAAGATCGGTTTCAAGATCCATGTAGTAGAGCATACAGATATGCTTTGGGATTATTATATGTTACGTTGCTTTACAATTTTATTTATTTTTTGCTCTTATGTTGCTACAAACAATGTGTGCCAGTCACATGGCACCTCTACTGTTTACAAGCAATTTTCGACCACAGTTCCACTTTTCGCTGGAAATGTTTTGGCTTAGATGCAATTTTTTGAATAAGCGAGACATTTTTGTACCAGAAATGTCATGAAAGTTAGCGATTTTTGATATACCGGAATCGGCCCTCTGGCATCACCATCATGTCTCATTCAAAATCCCTTGAATATCTTTTTCCCCCCCATGACTTCAGAACAATGTTCCCATATTTTCAGAACTTTGAATTCTGCTTAAGAAAAATTTAAAGTTCTCTTATGCTTCTGACCAAGGGCAAATTTTTATCAGAAAATCCAGTTCATTACATCAGTGCACGGACGAGTCAAAGTTGCAGTAAGGAGTGGTAATAACATTTTGGCCACTCAATGCAGTAAAAAAATGAAGAGCTGTTGCTTTTGCATTCTACGTATCTAGCAAAGGTGTGAAAAATAGGATTAGTGCGGTTTTAACTTTTGAATTCCACTATTTTTAAATAGAAATATTCACTTTATTTAATAGCATATTTCTGTTATTAAATATGACAAATATTACTTTTCGAGAATAGTAGTACGAATCCTGAAAATATATGTTGGCAGGAAATCCTGCCAAGTGAATTATATGGATTAATGTATTTGCAGAACCTATAATGAGCCTGTTGAATGAACATTGAAAGGTAATAAAATAATAATTTAGCTAAATGCAGGGTGCTTACATTTGTACCACAATTCTTTTATATAATTTTTCGTCTTATATAATTTCAGAAAAATATTACAATTTTTGGAATTAAATATGGTGATCACGCATACTACTATTTAAATATTAAATAGAAATATTCTAGTTTCAAATACACTGCTCAAAACAATTAAAGGATATTGCAGTTTTAGGTGGATTTTGTATCTCGTAAACTGTTTAGTTGATTGATACATGGTCGACAGACATAGTAGGTTATATGAGAATAAATTACACATGTTTGGCAGAAAAAATGCATTTTATTGCGCATTTGTGTACTAAAGGAAAAAAAACACAATTTGTGCATATGAGAAAAAAAGAATAAGAAAAGGTGTTTTCTTCAAAGAAAATCATTTTCAGTAGGGGGTATGGTTTCCACGGGCGGCCAGCAACGTTGAACACCTTTGAGGCATGGACTCAATGAGGCTATTAATGACGAGTTGGGGTATTCTGCCCCACTCTTCCAGAAGAGCTCTTTCCAGTTCTTGGAGAGTTTGTGGGGATTGTTGGCGGCCAGAAACTCGTCTTCCTAGAGCGTCCCAAACGTGCTCGATTGGATTCCTGTCTGGAGAACACGCTGGCCATTCCATTCGAACGATTCCTTCCTCGAAAAGGAAATCCCCCACCAGGTTTGCACGATGTGGCCTGCAGTTATCGTCCATTAAAATGAAGTTATCTCCGACTGCCGCAGCGTAAGGGACTACAATAGGTCTGAGGATCTCATCCCTATATCGGCGACCAGTCAGAGCTCCATCTCGAATGATGTAGAGGTCAGTGCGCCCGTCAATGGAGATGCCACCATACACCAACACTCCTCCACCGCCAAATCTGACACTTTCGTGCACGAACGCAGGATTATTCCTACTGCCACGGTCCCTCCAGATGAAAATACGCCTATTATCCGGATGCAAAGAAAAACGGGACTCGTCAGAAAACAGAATATTGCTCCATTCATTTCTCCTCCAGTTGACATGCTCGGTTGCCCACTCCCTGCGGTCGCGACGATGCCTTGATGTTAATATAACACGTACCATCGGTCGGCGAGCATACAGACCTACAGCATGGAGCCGGTTTCGGACAGTCTGAGTTGAAATCGTGGTGCCTGTAGCCGAGCGAAAGTGTTGTTGGAGAAGAGTAGCGTTCATGGTTCGGTGTCTCCGAGCTGTTAACGCTAAATACCGATCTTCATTGGGCGTTGTTGCCCGTCTACGACCTTGCCCTGGTCTTCGGCCTGCACATCCACTCTCCAAAAAACGGTTCCAGATCCTGGAAATGACACTTTGTGACACTCCAATGGCTTGCGCTACTTCGGCTTGAGTTTGGCCCCCTTCTAACCTACCAACAATTCTCAAAGCTTCTGAATCTGTCAAATGACTTCGCTGAGATATCGTACTCATCGAAACAAAGCATTCACTGAATGCCGATCATCCTTGTCTTCATTCTCTTTTATCCAGTTGAAAGTCAAATTTCATTCGCTGCCGCTGAAGCGACGTTTTTGACGTCGAACTCAAAATTTGCATACTCCACAGTTTGAAAACCAGAAAAATTTGCATTTGTGATTCTCTTCTTCTATTTTCGGCAAAAAAAATTTCGTTTATATCTTTATTTTATATAAAACTTCAAATATCCTTTAATTGTTTTGAGCAGTGTAGTTGTCCCAGAATCCTTGGAAAATCTAAGAAGCATAGCTGCCAACATCTTACGCTTATCTGTACACCAAAAATTTTATAGTAAATTTTAACTTTTTAAATCGCTGTAATTTGCCGATTAAATAAGGCAAAAATTTCCATTAATTTTTGTGGTACGAAAAAGCGGAAGTTTTGGCAGCTATGAAGAAGTGTTCTCACCTTGATTTTAAATGTATGAAACTTTGAAATAATTTAAAATAATTAAATGTTGAAAAGTATTTTTTGAAAAGCTTTTCCATATTGGCGGTATTTTTTTCTGAGTATTTATCTATAATATTCTTACATTTATATGCTAAGTTTAAGCAACAAATGTTACGAAAGAAGATTAGAATAAAAGTACCAGTGACAATTGAGTGTAACAAAAGACGCGAGTTTTTTTAAATGCAAAGAACATTATTGATATACAAGTATAGAAGAAAACATAAATATAGGGTTTATGGAGGCAAACAATACATTGGGGGATTCTGTCAAAAAAATGAGATGAGATGAGTTTTCCGGGAATCACATAACCAATAGCGACGACAGGAAGTCCATAGTGGAAGAAACAGGATTTGGTAGCTAGCTAGCAGATAGTGAACTTGCACGTTAATGAAGACAAAAGTTATATCAAAAAACATTATGCTTCAGAAATTGAAGCAAACCTATTAGGTTAGTTCCATGGGTTTTTGTAGTGTAAGTCACATAGCTGATAACTGCTATGCTTGTTGGCCACCGTTATTTTCGAAAAGTTTCTTTGGCCTTATTCATTTAATGAGATATCTCCCATAAAATAAGTCACATTTTTCCATTCTAAAATACTGGTAGCAAAAAGTCGCAGCATGTGACTTACACTACAAGTACCCATGGAAATAGCCATTAAGAGAAATGTTAACTACACACTGTTAAAAATATCGTGAAAAATTACCTCTGTTCTTAAAGGTTCTCTATTTTCTGACCAATGAGAACGCTACATAAACGCCTATGAAGCGTTCTCATTGATCAGAATGCAGATAGCCTTTAAAAAACAGAGGTAATTTTTAACGATATTTTTAACAGTGCAGATAGCATCATCACATTTTTCTGAATCTTTATCCCATATCTAAACATTATAGGTAAGTTCGGGCCTCTTGTGTCAGAGCCCGAACACGTCCGAGCCCGATGATTTGAAATCTGTGCCCGTCCGAGCCTGAAACATTTTGTGTCATCAGAACCCGAGCCCGATAGTTAAAGTACGCAGTAGAAAATTGTTAATGATATTTTTAAATTATTAATAATATTTTTAGATTGTTTCATCATCAATTTCTCATTTAAAAATCTCTTCTTACATAGAATTAAGTATTAATCCTAAATACTCCCAATGATAATATTTCGTGATTTTTATGTCATTTAAAATTTGTCTAAAGTAGCAAATTGCTTATTTATACCCAACCACTGGCAGAAATCTGCAAAATTCACAATTCTTATGGCAAAATGGCATAAGTAACTATAAGTACATCTGTAGCAGGATGACATGAGTTCTTGTTTTCAGTAATTCTGGAAAAGAACTTCAAATAGAAAGCGATGATAGACATGGAATATACCGCGGCTTTTTTATGTTACTAACTCTGGCTGACAAAGGCTTCAGAATCAGATATAATATATCTTCTTATACCCCATCAATAACAGCCCAATTTCCTTTTAAATTACTTTTTAATGGCTTGTAAAATGCTTTAAAATTTTTGAATACATTTTTGTTTCTCAAATAGAAAGTTTCTTTTAATTTTTTGAATTTGTGAATAAATAAAGTTTTCACTTTGAGCCCGAGCCCGAAGACTGGTATAGAAATCTAATACTATCTCGTTTTGTGCTCAGGATGAGCCTGTGTCAGAGCTGCCAAGTCCCCGGCTTTTTGGATAGCAGTATTTTAATACAGAAAATGTTCTTTTATTTAATTGAGACATTTGGGCTAATTAACCCCTTGAGGGGCGGTGGGATAAAATATATCCCACCTAATTTAAACAAGATTCTCCCCAGAAAATTTTAACTAAATTTTATATTTTTAACTATGGAGGAAAATAGTTGAAAAATTGCTTTTCCATATTTAAAAATAAAATTTTTCTATTATTCCGGTGAGAATTCAATATTTAAAGAAATTTTTGCTTGCCCCTCAAGGGGTTAAAAGAACAACGTTTTCTCTAAGATATAGTGGTGTGGCCGGAGACTTGGCAACTCTGCTATCTCAAATTTACTCTGTATATACTATATGTACAGATAATCTATAACCCTACAGGGTTCCAAGTTTGGCCTCCAATTTTAATCCTAAATTTCCAATTCACACCGGAAGTTTTGAAAGAAGAATTTTTACCAGTGATCGCTAAATGTCTTTCATTAGATAAAGCATAAAATGCTATTATTTATTTCTGGTATGAACTCGAAATTTCTGAATAAAAATGGAGGCCAAACTGGCAGCCCTGTACCCCTATCATATATAAACCTATATTTCCACATATAAGATAGTATCTAAGACCTTTATACGGTATTTACTTGTTCGATAAAGAATTAAATTAAACCTTCCTTTAATAAGTTAATTTTTTAAATTATATTTTCAGGAACTGAGGAAGAACTAGTATATGAAGAAAATAAAAGAACCCTGAAGGCAAGAATAGAAAGACATAAAGCATTCTTTACAGGTAAGAAACTTTAAACACTAAAGTTAAAATTATAAAACAGGAATAGACATCAAAATTGGAATTATAAAACTTAAATAAATTAAAACAGAAATAAAATCAAAAGTGCAAAATATCTTTATTGTGTATGACAGAGTGGTTTAAGATTGCTCATTTTTCAAACACCTGACTATAAAGGAATAAATAATGAATGTATCAAACAGTATCCATGCTTTCACGTCCACGTTAATAAAAAATGCATTACATGCACTTTCAGTATTGCCAGTGGGCTACTTTTTTTTAAAATTCAGATTTCTCGTTTGGCACACCTTTTTTAAAATGGCAAAATTCGCCTTATTTAATGACATATTAATTAAGACGAAAACAAGGGGAATTTTACCATTTCTAAAAAGTGGTGCCAATCAAAAACTCTGAATTAAAAAGAAGTAGCCCACAGACAACACTGTGCACGTTAATAAAGTAGGTATCAATATTTGTAAATGTTATTAATCCCATGGGTACGGATTTATTTCAGGGCTGCCACTGGCGTTCTTTCATTTATTTCTATCTCGTACCACTTTCTCAAAACAAAAATCTTTGATATACACTTTGACAGTATGTGCAAGAGGAAAAATACTACAAAAATGTTTTCCTTTAAATAGTGGTAGGAATAGAATATAAAAATAGGCGCCAGTGGACAAATGCATGACGAGTCTCAGTTGTCGAATGTACCCAAGGGGTTAACAATCAAGCGACAAACTACCATAAATC
The DNA here is from genome assembly GCA_963932465.1 of Maratus speciosus. Lineage (NCBI taxonomy): Eukaryota > Metazoa > Arthropoda > Arachnida > Araneae > Salticidae > Maratus > Maratus speciosus. Next base: position 57,606,323 of record OZ010787.1, read on the forward strand.
ATGGTTCATACGCCTCCTTGAATTTTGCAGACCAGAAAAATTTTCACCACCAGTATTATATTATAGAAAATCTCTTCTTAAAAGAAGCCGAAATTTTGCGTGGTTAACCTATATTTCTTTTTCTATAAAAAGATACTGGTAGTTTTCCTGGGGAAATAACGGTATCCATACGAACCATGTAAACATAATAATTAAGCCATTAGGAAATGAGAAATATAGTTTTATCATTAGGAATAATCAACAAAAATACCACAAGAAGGCTGTTTAGCCGACTCGCGTAGCGTTTAGCCAATTGGGCGAAATTTTTTTAATTCAGATTTGTTTATTCTTACCAGTTTTTTGAAATAGCTTTTCAAACATTACGTTTTTGAATTCGCCTCTCTTAATGCGTTATTAAATAAATGTTATGTTATTAAAAAAAGGTAACAATAAAGAAATCTCAATATCCCCCACCCCACCACACAGACACCCAACTGGCAACATTGCAAGAAGGCGGATTTCGTAGTTTCGTCCCTTTTTTATTCAGAAATTCCGAATTCACACCAGAAATTTTGAATATTAACCCTAGAACTACCGGAAATTTTACTCAAGTTTTATAAAAACATTCTTCACCAGAATTTTTACTTAAAACTATTTAATTTGTTTATTTAACTTATTATTGTCTGATTTATACATTTAGTTTGTTTTGAAGAAATTTCTGGTTTGAATAAATATTTTGAATGTACATGTCGGGTCCAATGGACCCGTCTGGTAGACGGAAGGTTAATATTTTTCTTATTTAACGAGAGGCATTTTGTGATTACACAAAGTAAAAAAATTAGTTTAGGAATTTCCGGTATGAATTCGGAATTTCAAAATATTAAAGGAGTCCAAACTGGCAACTCTGAAGGAGGTACAATCGTAGGAAAAAAAAAGAAAGCACACCCTACTAACTCTGCAACTAATTATAAGAGAAAAAATTTACTGGTATCAAACAATTGGAAATAAAGTCTACTTTTAAATGATTTATCTAAAAATTGCTTAGAGCCCATCTACCAAACAAAACCCGAACAAAATTTGTTTTTTTTTCAAGGGCAACACCCAATTTTGACAATATAATTGAAATCTTCGGTTCAAACTATACCTAGAAATGAAATTTCAAGACATTTGGATGATACGTTTTTGAATTATAAACATTCAAAATTTAGCGTTTCTAACGTTAAATTACATTTTCATATTTTTATTAATATCTCCTGAAATTATAATCCTAATGTGATATTTTTTTTGTTTAATTATAATGCTAAAAAAACTCAAACATAAATACATTGAATTTGTAATTTAAAAAAAATTATAATATGAATTATGAAATTAATATTCGAAAAAATATTAATTACTAGCTGTTACCCGTGACGTCATTCACGTAACATAAAAACAAGAAATGAATTAATTAAGCAAAGCATTTCCCCTTCCGATAATTAAAAACATATATAATAAACCAATTCTTTATCACATTTTACAGTAGACAATCTATTTATATATTACGCTATCGTACCTGGCATAGAAATCGCAGTTATTTGCTAATTGTTTAATAGCAACGCCCAAATAAAACGCATCTCATTGGTTATTGAACGCATTTGTTATTGAACATTGGTTATTGATTGGTTATTATTGGTTATTTAATTCATCCCCATACATATAAGGGGGTTACCATAGGGGGGGACCCTGTTCTGTCGCCAAGTTTGTCGCCAAAAGTGACGCCAACTTAGCGATATCTCTAATATTTCGCCGAATTCCCATAGACTTCCATTGTAAACCGATAGGTTTTACTTGCTTAGAGAAAATCAACAAATTGAGATATTTTAATGCAACGAAAACTAATATTAGCTTAGGGGATTATATTAATTATAGTTAATCCTCTTGCAGCCTAAGGCGAAATCAGAGCTGTCACTGGAGACTATTTTTATAGTTTCGTACCACTATTTTAAGAAAATCAATTTTGCAGTGTATTTTTCATGTAGACGTTGTTAATGTCTATATGGAATTTTTTGTACTTAAAAAGTGGTCCGAGTTGAATTAAAAAAATAGTCGCCAGTGGAAAAATTGAATCCCCGAGGAAATCTCGGATTGCACAAATTTTGCTACTTTTACGTTTCCCGAGGAAATCTCGGGTTGCGCAGCGAGAGGGTTAGGGGAGTCCAAGTAAGTTAAATTATGAATAAAAGTAACATTATAGAATGCTTATCATGCTTTCCCAAACATAAATTTTAAGGAAACCAAACTGGTCGCCAAGGGCGGGTAGTATAAGATATTTCTTTATTATAAGGTCATTGACATAACTCAGGTTTATACGCTGAACCAGGATGTCTGTCTATATCATGAAGTAATAAGAAAATGGCACAGATGACATATACGCACCGGGGTACCTAATTGTCGTCAAAATAGCTTATTTTGCTTGACATGGTAACGCCGGCTATTGTTGTTTATTTATTAATAAATTGTTTATTTACTTGCGGCCAGTGTCTTTTTTTAACCTATGTTGCGACAGTTCAGGTGATCCACATTCCCTCCTTGAAGCCAAATAAGCAGCGCTATAATGGTGACGCAGTTGGGACTTTTCAGCTGTATCAGCATCTCTAAGATTAGCCTGACGATCGGCTTGTTCATGTCTACGCAATTCTGCTTGAGGAAAAGTTTCATTAATTTTTTATATTTTCAATGCTCTTGCATTACGTGAATTTCTCGATAAATTTGATTTCGCTTTGATGACATTCCTCTCTTTAAATTTTTATAACATTTTAAATTCAGTTAGACTGTATTAAAAGCTAAGGCACATTTATTTCAATCTATCATACTTCACGAAAAACTATTATCCAAAAGGGCTTAGATGCAGCATATTCCCACGGCCGCCATCTTGGATGTTTTGAGATTTCTTGGCAAATTTTGTTGGCGATGTTTTACATTTTATTTTCGTTAAGCCTAACATGAGCATAAAACACTGCTTGGCGACATTTACTACTTGGCGGAAAAGGAGTGTTCCCGCCAAGAAAAGATCCAAGATGGCGGCCGCTGGAATATATAACATCTGTTCCTAAAAAAGAGCACTAAAAAGAGCTACTTTTTAAAATGTCAACAAATATTTTACCCTTTTAAAGCTAAAAGAAATGTAGAATTAAAATTCAGCTGCCACACTACGATTTACAAACGTTTCTCCAATAAAAAAATTTATACTGAATGTTACTTTGATGACGCAATCATATTAAACATTTATGTTCTTTGAACGAAAATGTAAATTTCTTTAAAAATAAAGTAACTGTTATTTAAATTTCCTGGAATGAAACCTTAAAAATTAACACTCACAAAAAATTGTTTTATTCAGGTAATCTAGTTAACTTTTTATTTTTTAAGAATGAAAATACATTTCCTGCTAATCATTACGTCATTTTCGACATTGATAATTTTACTGTGCATATTATTGACATTTGCTCTTCAAAAGTGTTTTTTTATTTTTAAATTTTAAATTAAAAATTCCATCTTTATGTTAACCGCGCGCAGACGATAAACCGTAAGCATGCATAACAATTTTCTTTAAGAATTAATACCATAACACAATCTCATTTTATTTCAACATCAAAGCATATCCGTTTTATTTTCCATATATGACGTCACATTTGCCTTCTTCCCGCACTTACTCAAAACCCATGCACCTTATATTATTAAAAATACTTGAAAATTTCCGTTTTAATCTTTCAATTGGAAATTAAATTATTATTCTGGGTTTTTATTTTTTGGCAACGAATAAAGGAAGATGGTTAAATTTTATCAGAAAAATGTCAATTCATTGTGTATGAAAAATAATGAAATTTTGGATTATTAAGCAAAATATTTGAATAAAATAAATTAAACATAGCCTATGTTCATTTCCGGGTTGTAATCCATCTATAATCAAAAATACAAAAGCATTAATTCATCCGTTTAGACGCTGTCTTCATTCAAACATTCGAACACACATTGACATTTATAATACTAGTAAATCTGCAGATCAGGAGCCTCAACGTCATCTTTGCAAGTCATTGTTTTTTAACACTCATTGCATAATATTCAACTTCCTACAAATCGCTTTTTAAAGTTTTCAAATTACATAAATATTTATGAGCATACAAGATACTTCGTAAAGTTTCAGAAATTAAAAGTGTTAAACAAGTGGTTGTACATTGATGTTCTGAAATTCTGATGAGCTACTTATTCTGGTAACTTTTTAAATCAAAAATTGCATTTCTTCAGGGGGGCGGAGCCCCCCTGAACCCCCCGTAGTCTATTTAAATTTACATTCGTAATTTTTATTGATTGTACGGATGGTTATAGTACATCTTAGATTTTTTTACGTTGTGATTTATAAGGATAAGCATAAGTTTTTTTTATAAATTAATAAAATTTAAATTTAAAATAAAATATTCATGTTAACCGTACACAGACAATAAATCTTGAAGTGACGCCAAAAATGTAACGCTAAAATCCGCTACATTCGGCACAACACAACGACGTGCTTAAAAGAAAAAAAAAAAAAAAAAAAAAAAAAAAAAACCGGATGAAGTCAAAGAATTTGGTTCCTGTTCCACGTGCTTGTTTTGTTTGGGCCGAATGAAGGCATTTAAATCTGAGCGATAACGCACATCGTATTGCAAACTGTTTTTACGGCATACTGCATCTCCATCTATCTCTTTCCTCCGTGAATAATAGTTAATTTTATTTTACCCAAGATCTTTTTATTCCAGCATCTTTGTTTTCGATAAATGACGTCTAATTCACCTGCTATGCGTACTTACTCAAAACTTTTCATCTTGTTATATTAAGAAATACTCGAGAGTTTTCTTTTTATTTTTAATATGCCGCCATATTAATTTTTCTATTCTTAATTTTTTTTTCATTTTCCTGTTTCACGACAAAACATTTCAATTGAAAATTGTTTAAAAGAAAACATTATTCCGGGTTTTGATTTTCTTGGCAACAATTAAAGAAATATTGGTAAATGTTATGGAAAAATGTTACGTTATTCTCTATGAAAATAATGAACTTTTGTATTTTTAAGCAAAATATTTCAATAAAATAAATAAAATAAATGAAATATTGCCTATTTTTATTTCTGGTCTAAAATCCTTCTATATGCAAAGATACAAATGCATTAATTTATCTGTTTTGACGTTGGCTTTACTCAAGCATTATACACGCAATTATACTAATATTATTAGGACCAAATATGTTGCTAGGCAACAGAGAAAGAAAAGGAAAAAAAATGAAATATGCATTATGTCAATTTGATAAAACAAAATCCTTTATATTATTGGAAAACATGCATAAAATTCCCCCAATATTATAAACCTAATTAAAAAAATCTCGCAAATATATTGACATAATTTATTGGAATAATTTAATAATGTTATTTAAAAATTTCAGCATCAAAAATTTACCATTTAAATCCACTTTTCATATGAGCCATTTCTTTCAACAAATGAAAATCTGAAAATCTTCTGACTTGCCATTGAAAAGCATTATAGAGCAAAATAAAATGTTCCATATTTCCCGAACGAATGAACCAAATTTAACCAAAAACTATACAGCTAAGTCCGGGTACGTCATCAACATGCCCAGTGAATTTCAAGCCGATCGGATGCTTTTTGCGGCAGTTATCGCGGAACAGACAGACAGACAGACTAACAGAAACCAAAACTTTTCGTGTCTCCACAGTAAGCCTTCACTGACGTTTCGGCAATTATAAGGATAACATACAATTTTTTTGATAGATTTATATTTATTATGTACTACTTTATGCAAATTCTCAATCTCAAAATTTTTTCCAAGACATTTTCGAATTAAGAGCAAAAAAGTCAAAATGACGGTTTAACCCTACATCTACCGGGAATTTTATTCAAGTTTTAATAAAACGTTCTACACCAGAATTTTTATTTAAAACTATTTAACTTATTTATTTGCCTTATTTTTGTCTGGTTTATATACTTAGTTTATTTTAAAGAAATTTCTGGTTTGAATGAATATTTTGTATGTACCTGTCGGGTCCAATGGACCCGTCTGGTAGACGGAGGGTTAAGGGGGTCTTCTAGGATGTCCAAAAAGCATAATTTGAAATATATGTATATATATTTTACTCATTTTAATGAAACATTTCGAATGGCAGTAGTCGAAACATATAAAGCGAGTGAAATGGTCATGTTGGCAAGAAATAATACATTAATGGAAGTGACATAGTCATTCTGTAGCATTTCAACAATGGAGTACCGAACTCCAATTTGGATACAACCCCCTAAAATAGGCTCATTTTACAATAATTAATTTCTCGGAAATTAATTATACGAATTGTATGAAAATTTGGATTTAGGCTAATTGAAGAGTGTATAATCTATTTGTGGTGCCAAACTTGGTTATTGCTATTGGAAAAAACAAAGTTTGGGTTCGTTTTGATATATAGATGGCCACCGAAGTAAATTTTATATACATCATTTAAAAGTAGACTTTATTTCCAACTGTTTGGTACAAGTAACTTTCTTTTACAATAATTTGTTGCAGAGTTAGTAGGGGGTATTTATTTTTTTTTTCCACGATTGTACCTATGCACTGTTACACGCACTAATATGTAAGAGTGTGCATACTTTCACAACTTTTAAATTTCGTACGAAATTCCAGTTTCCATTGCTGTCTCTTAAAATACCAGGGAATTTCCTTGTTCGTTCCTAACACCTTCATAATTTTGTTTTCAAAGTAATCACGAAATTATGAGAAGTATATAACGTTTTCAAACAGAAACAAGTTCAAATTGAAGAAAAACATATCAAAAGTGGTTATGCATTTTTAACTCACCTGCTACGTCTGTTTTTAATGTGAGCACATTTTTTTTCTGAAGTATTAACCAGACTCAACCTCACTCGAAACACAATTGAGACTAACAACATGCTTCTCACTAGCGTGGTGTTAGGACAAATGTGCACTCTTATCGCCTTCGGTATGATCCATGTCAATTCAGGCAGCCAAAGAAAAAATCTTACCTTCATAGTCTCAGAAGTTTTTGAATTGAACATATGTTAAAATTCAATAAAAAGTAAGATACTTGTATATTTTGGTTTTGCCCCAAAAAATTCCTGACTCGAGATACAGGCCGCCAAAGATGGCATCCCGGGCACCATTTCCAATTCGCCATTTTCGATAAAAATTTTAAAGTGCTCTATCTCTAGAATGGTGCAAGATATTTTGTTGAGGTTGTTTTTTATTTTAAAGATAATATTCTTCTGTTTAAAATGATATGCCCAATTTTGAAAAATGTATTCAACTTTTCTTGTGGCAACCTTTTGAAAAAAAAAATTTTTTCAAAAAAAATTTTTTTTTCGAAAATGCCAATCCCAAAAATTTTGATTTTTTTGCTGTTGATGAATACCATTGGGAACTATCTTCACTGTAAAGGAGAACTTCCACTTTTGAGTTTAACAAATTTTAGAAACATTTAAAAAATTCAGAGAATTTTACAGGAACTGTATATATACAGTTCCAGTAAAAGTCACTGAATTTTTGCTTATCTGTATCATATTTGTAAGGATAAGCCTACTATATATCCTAAACAAGTTAGAAATTGCAATATCAAATGTGGCAAATGAGGTGCGTGCATAGTATTAACTAGTTTTATAAATATTCAGATCTTGGGGCAATAAGTGTTACACTCTTGGGCGAAAAGGCATGAATACAAAATTTACTATAATTCCATATATTAAATTCAGTAATACGGAAGTAATATGAATCCATCTTAAAAGGACTTAATTCCCATGGCAACCTAGAATCATTGCCTATCATGGTATATCATTGAATCAATTATGTATTATAGGATTTTTATATAGAATTAAGAAAACTTTTATTAATGTCTTTTATGTTTTAATTTGATTTTCATAGCATTTGAAGTGATACATACTTCATTGCAGAGGTTTACAAAAAATTACTTCCTGTGTCATAGAAAGTGCATAGTGTTTACAGGGACACACAAAAGATTTCGGATACTTTACCTTATTGGAAATACTGTACATTAGCGATGATTGCTAGAGGTGCATTTTTAGTTGCGATATGAGTTTTCAAGTTTAATTAAATATTTCCATATTACGTTGTGTGTATAAAGGCTGTAGATCATATACAGGGCTACACAAAAGAAATCGTAAGGGTATTGCTGGAAGTGCATTTTTAGTTATGTTTGAGTTTTTAAGTTTAACTAAATTTTTCCATGCTACGTTGTGTGCATAAATGCTGTAGATCATATACAGGGCTACACAAAAGAAATCTTAAGGGTTTACTGAGTATGAATGAAAGTAGCTTAAAGGTGATTTTTAAAAGAGTTATGCATTTTTACACTGAACTACATTTAGTATACTAAGATATGTTTGGGGAATATAGATAAAATGATATACAGGTCCACGCAAAGAATTAGATACATGGCCGTCTATGGATGATAATCTCTGGAAGTGTGATTTCACTGGTTTTAAGGATGTTTTAATCTTAATTAAATATTAGCTAAATAGTGGCATGTATATAAAGATAGTAGGTAAAATACAGGGTTGTATGAAAATATTCAAGTATGCTTCCGTCTATTGACATAAATTTCTAAAAGTCGAATTCCGACCTATTTATGTGTTTTTAACAATTTCCAACATAGTTGAAAGTCTTTATGGATTCGATTTGTCTGCCCATCTGTCTGAACTCTAACTTGTATTAATATAATTTGTATTGCTGTGTAATTGATATATGTTATTGAGATTGTTTTACTATGTTCGGTATTGAAAATAAAGTATGTATCACTTCAAATGCTATGAAAATCAAATTAAAACATAAAAGACATTAATAAAAGTTTTCTTCATTCTATTTAATAAATAATACATAATCTATAATACATAATTGATTCAATGATATACCATGATAGGTAATGATTCTAGGTTGCCATGGCGATTAAGTCCTTTTAAGATGAATTCATATTACTTCCGTATTACTGAATTTAATATGTAGAATCATAATAAATTTTGTATTCATGCCCTTTTTGCCCAAGAGTGTAACTTATTGCACCAAGACCTGAATATTTGTAAAACTAGTTATAGTACGCCCGCACCTCATTTGCCACATTTGATATTGCAATTTCTAACTTGTTTAGGATATATAGTAGGCTTATCCTTACAAATATGATACAAATAAGCAAAAATTCAGTGACTTTTACTGGAACTGTATATATACAGTTCCTGTAAACTTCTCTGAATTTTTAAAATGTTTCTAAAATTTGTTAAACTCAAAAGTGGAAGTTCTCCTTTACAGTGAAGGTAGTTCCCAATGGTATTGATCAACAGCAAAAAAATCAAAATTTTTGGGATTGGCATTTCCAAAAAAAATTTTTTTTTTCAAAAGGCTGCCACAAGAAAAGCTGAATACATTTTTCAAAATTGGGTATATAATTTTAAACAGAAGAATATTATCTTTAAAATAAAATAAACCGCAACAAAATATCTTGCACCGTTCTAGAGATAGAGCACTTTAAAATTTTTATCGAAAATCGCGAATGAGAAAGGATGCCCGGGATGCCATCTTTGGCGGCCTGTATCTCGGGCCAGGAATTTTTTGGGCAAAATGAAAATATACAAGTATCTTACTTTTTCTTAAATTTTAACATATGTTCAATTCAAAAACTTCTGAGACTATGAAGGTAACCCCCCTGCCTGAGTTGATATGGATTCAGCCCTTCGCTTTCTTACACCACCCTACCCTAAGATAACTTAATTAAGTTCGAAATTTTGGAAATTCTACAATAAATTGTGCACATCCAACAGTGTGTGTACAGTGCTTACTTTCGGGTTTCACTATTTCCGAATTGTAATTTATTTAATCTTATTAAATTGCTATTCGGAATTATTTAATTATAGTCCTTATTTAATAGCAGGACATTATTACGAATTCTGTGATTAAATATGGCGAAGAAGACCATTAGAAAGGAAGCATCACTATTAACCCCTTCAAGGGCGGTGGTTCATTTTTGGACCACCTAATTTTGTTCCCTAATTGCCACATTGGCACCAGCATATTCGAATGAAAAATTTCCCATAAACATGCGAATTATGTTATCTTAGTTTAATTTTGTTTTTGCCAGAGATGCATGTAACCTCTAAACATGCAATTTTTGTTCATTCAGGTTAGTTAATCTTAGTTTTTATTTTATATTATATTTGCATGGAACCTATAAACATGCATTTTTGTTAACTTTTGTTGGCATAGCAGGAATCTATGCTGCACAGGATTGTGCTTTTGTTTTTCTATTTTATTTGATTAAATAATTGCCGTTGGTAAGCCTATTTCGGCGGATGAGGTGGAGCTGGATTGGTGGAGAGTGTTTTCCCGCCAGGACATGCGGTCCATTAGCCTAACGGTTGGCGTCCTGGCTGGGTGTCCAAGTACGTGAACAATGCAAAATGTCCTTCCGCCATTGCGTGTGTTTGACGTGTTTTTGTGAGCTCCTGATATTACAAGTTTTAAGTTGGTAAATATACATTATTTTGACTCAGTATTACATGCATAGTTTTCCTGTGCTTCCTCTTATTATAATTATATACTAATTTTGTATTTTAGCTGCTTTTTTCTATGTTTTCTGGAACTTTGAAATTTTTGAAGTTCCGAGAACATGTGCTTTAGTTATTAGGCCTTGCCGTTCTGCATTTATGTTATTTTTACTTTAATTTATGCATTTTTCTTACATTTATTTATACTAATTAATTAACTGGTATCTTCCCTTGCTTTTCGCTTTCATTTGAGACTTCTGTGGCTTAATTTAATGCAGTTTTAGTTAGTTTATCCATTTTCTTGATGTCGGTGTTTCCGTGACTGTCTTCTATTTACGTCGCCATCTTGACGCCTTGTTGTGTTGAGTTGTTTTGTGCTTCTGATCTGTTTGGGAATTATTTTTGATTTGGAGATTTATTTTGGTGGAGCGGCCTTATGGTGTGTTGTATTTTATGACTTATATTTGATTTGGAGATTTGGTTTGGTGGAGCGGTCTTGTAGTGTGCTGTATTTTGTGACTTATTTTTGATTTGGAGATTTATTTTGGTGGAGCGGTCTTCTGGTGTACTGTATTTTGTGAATTATTTTTGATTTGGAGATTTATTTTGGTGGAGCGGTTCTGTGGTGTACTATATTTCTGCGATTTATGTTTGATTTGGAGATTTATTTTGGTGGATCGGTCTTGTGGTGTACTGTAGTTTTTCGAGTTTTTTGAGTTTTTGGTTATTTTTGATTATTTATAACTTAGTGCCGTGTGTTGCATTTAATGTCGAGGAAAGCTAATGTGATGGAGGCTTCTATGCAGTCTGTATTTCAGGAAGCAGAGGATTTGGAATTTCCGGAAATTGTGAATAAGGTGCATGCTTTTTTATATGGTGTTTTCGAGGGTCAGCGAAACAAGGGTGGAAAATTCACTGCGGAGATTATGTCAACAACAAGAAAATGTTTTGACCATATAGGTTTAAGTCTTGTTGGTGCTCATCGTGATTATGTGGCTAGCGAGGCCAAATTAAAGACTCTGGTTTCGAATTCTAAGGCATATGAGGCTCTTGCAGAGAGATTTTCTCGCTCGTCAGGCCATTCTGCGTTTCCCCAGCGTGTTCCTGTTCAGATGGCGGAACCACCAGCTGAGCCGAGCTTCTCCGTTGTGATCTCGTCTTCTGGAGAGAAACAAATTGAAGAAATAAAGAGGGAAATTAAAAATGCATGTCGTTCTGGAGTACAGATGCCTCTTCCGGAGGATGTGGTTACGACGAAGGAAGGGCGGCTCATATTCAAAGTTAAAACTAAGGCCGACACGCAAAGATTCAAGGAGACCTTAGATAAAATGGACACTTTAAAGGAAGAAATAAAGGTCACCGTGCCCAGGCGAAGACTTGACCGGGTCCTAGTTCTTAGTGTGGAGCCTGACGTTGATGAAGATGCTGTTCGTGCTTCTCTTCACAGATCGTTGTTCGTTGAGGGACGTGCCGGCGGAGACGGAGATGATGATGGAATTGAAATTGTCAAGAAAATACAGACTCGTTCAGGGAAGGTTAATTGGTTAGTTGGCGTCAAAAGGGGTGAGTGCGAAATTTTGGTCAAGAAGCGTCGTATCTGTATAGATATAGAGAGATACAGGGTCGTAAGTTTTATTCCTATAGTTCGTTGCTTCAATTGTCAATCTTTCGGACACACCGCAGCCAAATGTGAGAATGATATGAAATGTGTTAAGTGTGCAGGACATCATTCTATTAAGGACTGTACGGTTTCGGAGATAGCTTGTGCTAACTGTCTTTTTGCGGAGGATACTGATACTGATGCTGGTCATAGAGCCGATAGCACGGATTGTCCCACTTTTAAATCTTATCGAGCGGAGACTCTTAGCAAACGGTTGTGATAGTTGTTACTGAGTCTTTTGTCAATAGCTCTGGTTTACGTTTTGTTCAAATTAACTTACACCATTGTTCTGATGCCTCTAATGCTCTTTTCCATTATATGGACGATTTCAATATAACCTTTGCTCTTTGCCAAGATCCTTACATCTATGACGGTTCCCTGGTTGGTCTCCCCACAAGCTGGATCTGCTTCCTCTCTTTAACTGGTTCTGCTGCTATTATCTGTACATCGGACGACTATGCATGTGTAAACACTCTGAGTTTAAACAATAGTGTCTTTATTAATATAACTATAGATCAAGGTTCTTTAATCATCGGATCGGTGTATGCTGCACATTCTAAACCAATAGAGAATGACCTCAGAGACTGGTGTTACTACTTCCCAGATTTTTCTAAAATCATCGTTGGAGGAGACTTCAATGTACCTATTATTTCTCTCGGGTATACCAGAGAAAGCGAAAGGACGGAAATTTTCCTAGAATATTTGATGATCACTAACCTATCCATAGTTAACTCACCGGACTCGCATCACACCTTTGTTCAAGACGGGAGACGTGGTCGTCCTGACCTCACTTTGATCGGACAAGATCTTTTACCTTTTTTACAAGATTGGAAAGTTGATATAGATCATTACTCGCATAGTGATCATCGATATATCTGTTTTACCCTGAGTCTGTCTCCAGTCCAACATTTCTATACAAGATTTAAGACTAAGAATAAAAAGATGTGTAAATTCAATGCTTTGTTCTCACAACACTTGCTTCGTCTAAATGCTACTCTGGACGGAATTCCTAATCAAAGTGCATTAGATACTTGGACTGAGGAGTTTTCCGCTTTACTACAGGATATCATGAATCAGTGTTTTCGTAGAGGTCGCCTACGTCATTGTCCAACTATTACTTGGTACGATGAAGATCTTCGAAGGGAACGAAACAGAGTCAGTGCCTTGCATAAGAGATATTTAAAAAACTTAGATGTTATTACGTATAAAGAAAGCTATAACATAGCTCGACGTGAGTATAAGAAGAACCTTCGCAAGGCGAAGCGAAATGCTTGGCTTAAGTTCTGCGATTCAACAAATAATGCATACGGATCCTTATATAAATTTATTTCTAAGAAGAAATTGTCACATGAAGATTTAATATTTACTACTTTAGAAAATTCTCATGTGTTTGCGAGCTATGACGACGTGGCCGAAGACCTAATGAATCATCACTTTGATGCTAATGCTAATTTTACAGATCCGCATGAATTTACCAGTACAAATTATTATACTAATCAGGAGGATTTCCATCCCATTACAAAAAGAGAATTGTTTTATGTTATGCGCCAGCAGGGTAACAATAAGGCTCCAGGATTTGATGAGATAGATGCCTTGGTAGTAAAAAATGTTTGTAAAAGTTTCACGCCTTTTGTTCTTAAGCTTTTTAATACTTGTCTTCGTTTTGCTCATTTCCCAATGTGTTGGAAAAAGGGTCTTGTTTTGTTTTTTCGTAAGCGCAACCGACCACCTGAGTTGCCTAAGTCTTACCGACCAATTACATTGCTGCCGATTATTGCCAAGATTTTGGAGAGAATAGTGAAAATGCGAATAATTACAGTTCTGGAATCTTCTGCATATCTGGACGAAGGTCAACATGGATTTAGAGAGTCTAAGAGCACTATAACGGCAATGGCTGCTGTAAAGAATTTTGTTAGGGAGACTTTGAATGATTTTAAATATTGTGCATTAATTAGTTTCGATATCGTTAGTGCTTTCGACGTAATCGATTGGCGAATACTTGCTGGTATTATAGATGACCTTCCTATACAGGATTATTTAAAAGAGATCTTGAAGAACTACATAAGTCATAGATTGATAGGATTCAAGTTTATGAGAGGGATTCGCTGGTTTCATGCTTTTCGAGGTTGTCCACAGGGGTCCTGTTTGGGTCCCTTGTTGTGGACTCTGGTTGCTGATAAAATATTAAAATATTATAAGCGTCGTTTTAGAAAAATCATTTCATACGCTGATGATTCAGCTATTGTGGAAGGGGCCGATACTCGTGCAGCGCTGGAAGATAGAGTTAGCAGATGTATCGAATATTTTATGAACGCATGTGAAGAGTTTGGCTTGACAATCAGCGCTCAGAAATCATCAGCAATGCTTTTCGGTAAATATACTTTGAACAAACGCCGTCCGATTTTTAAGCTTAGCAATACCAGCATTTCGGTCAAGGACAATGTACTATACCTGGGATTTTTTCTGGATAGCCGTTTCCGTTGGCTTGATCATTTGGATCTTGTACGTGACAAAGTTATAGACTTTTCGTGCTCCATGCGCAAAACCCGTATTAGAGATAAGGGTCTTCCCTTGGACTACATGAAAACTTGGTATCATTCGGTAATTAAGAAGCAGATATCATATGGATATGAAATTTGGTACCGGGACTTGAGATACCATGGAATTAGACGCTTGTCTTCATGCCAGCGTCTTTGTTTATTATCAATAATCAGAGTTTACAGATCTGTATCTACGGAAGCTCTTTGCGTAATTTCGGGTATACCTCCCCTGGAGCTGGAATTGGAACAGATGTCTGGTCACTATAACATGGTGCATCATGAAGATCTAGTATGGATAAAGGATATTTGTGTAACTAAGGAAAATATTATGCCACATTTACATACATTTGATTATCCTTATTTTGTGTCAACTCATCATATACAGTTTGTAAAGTCAGTCACTTCTGTAGTACCTATTTTTAACCACCCTGTAATTTACACAGACGGCTCCAAGATGACCAACACAGTTGGTTCCGCTTTTGTTGTTTATAATGATGGAAAGATCATTTTAGAAAACCGTTTTAAACTTTACGCTTATAATACTGTTTATCAGGCTGAATTATCAGCCATTGACAAGGCAATCGACTGGTGTTGCAGGGCTGATTTCAGAGAATTCCACATCTACACTGATAGTTTTTCTTCAATACAAGCCTTGCAGAACTTATTTCCAACTGATAAGATTTTGTATAACATATATTCTAACTTGAGACTGTTGAGTGGTAAAATTATTTTTATGGGTTGGATTAAATCTCATATTGGCCTTGCTGGTAACGAAAGGGCTGACTATCTGGCAAAGCCTGTTATTCTGGATGATGAGTTTGATGAGAGGTTGGATATTCCAATGCCTGTTTCCTTCGTCAAACGTTTTTATAAGAGTAACATTATCACGAGGTGGACTAATGATTGGAAAATTAGTGAAAAGGGTAGGGACACCTTCCTCATCTTGCGTTCACCGGACGTTTCTTATTTGTGTTATTCAAGGGTAGTAGCCTATTTCATTTCTTCGCATGGTGCTTTTCCAGTGTATTTATTTAAGATTGGCAAGCGACCAACAGATAAGTGTGATTGCGGTAACGTCGGTGACGTTAAGCATTTTATTTTCGGCAAGTGTCCTCTGATGCCTCTGTTCTTTAACTTTGTGCGAAATAGAACTCTGTCTTGGAATTTGCAAAATGTTCTCTTGCTGAGATCGAATTATTATAAACTGACTGTTATTTATAATGAACTGAATAAATTGTATTCATTCATAAAGTACAAATTTTGATTATTTCGGTGTAATTAAAGAATTTTTGGTGGACTTTTGCCGGACTGCTAGCCACATAGTGCTTTGCTAATCTTTCTGCCTTCACGCATTTTTGAGTTGTTTCTGGACTTTCAGGGTCTGATGGTCTTTTGTAACTTGAATTGACCTAAAATGTGTTATTGGCTTAATGTTTTATCTTGTCTTGATTATTAGTGTAAATCGTACTTTTATACAGTCATTTGTAACTGAAAATAACTTAAAATTTTGTTTTTCAGTTTCACCCAGTCTTAGTTTTAGTTTTAGCTTTATCTTTATTTTATAGTAACTAGGGTTACAGTCATATGTTAAAACTTGTACATGACTTTAATTTTTGTATTTTATTTTCTAGGCAGAGTGTGCCATATTTTTATGACTTTTTAGTTTTATTATTTGTCGCTGTTTCCGGGTCTGTTTCGGCGGCTGGGGTTGAGTTAGATGGTGGAGGACGTTTTTCTGCCAGGGATTCAGGGCCTTTGCCATTATTTGGTTGGCTCCCTGGTAGAGTGATCAAGTACGTGAACAATGCTAATGCTAATTTGATGCTAATGCTAATTTTACAGATCCGCATGAATTTACCAGTACAAATTATTATACTAATCAGGAGGATTTCCATCCCATTACAAAAAGAGAATTATTTTATGTTATGCGCCAGCAGGGTAACAATAAGGCTCCAGGATTTGATGAGATAGATGCCTTGGTAGTAAAAAATCTTTGTAAGAGTTTCACGCCTTTTGTTCTTAAGCTTTTTAATACTTGTCTTCGTTTTGCTCATTTCCCAATGTGTTGGAAAAAGGGTCTTGTTTTGTTTTTTCGTAAGCGCAACCGACCACCTGAGTTGCCTAAGTCTTACCGATCAATTACATTGCTGCCGATTATTGCCAAGATTTTGGAGAGAATTGTGAAAATGCGAATAATTAAAGTTCTGGAATCTTCTGCATATCTGGACGAAGGTCAACATGGATTTAGAGAGTCTAAGAGCACTATAACGGCAATGGCTGCTGTAAAGAATTTTGTTAGGGAGACTTTGAATGATTTTAAATATTGTGCATTAATTAGTTTCGATATCGTTAGTGCTTTCGACGTAATCGATTGGCGAATACTTGCTGGTATTATAGATGACCTTCCTATACAGGATTATTTAAAAGAGATCTTGAAGAACTACATAAGTCATAGATTGATAGGATTCAAGTTTATGAGAGGGATTCGCTGGTTTCATACTTTTCGAGGTTGTCCACAGGGGTCCTGTTTGGGTCCCTTGTTGTGGACTCTGGTTGCTGATAAAATATTAAAATATTATAAGCGTCGATTTAGAAAAATCATTTCATACGCTGATGATTCAGCTATTGTGGAAGGGGCCGATACTCGTGCAGCGCTGGAAGATAGAGTTAACAGATGTATCGAATATTTTATGAACGCATGTGAAGAGTTTGGCTTGACAATCAGCGCTCAGAAATCATCAGCAATGCTTTTCGGTAAATATACTTTGAACAAACGCCGTCCGATTTTTAAACTTAGGAATACCAGCATTTCGGTCAAGGACAATGTACTATACCTGGGATTTTTTCTGGATAGCCGTTTCCGTTGGCTTGATCATTTGGATCATGTTCGTGACAAAGTTATAGACTTTTCGTGCTCCATGCGCAAAACCCGTATTAGAGATAAGGGTCTTCCCTTGGACTACATGAAAACTTGGTATCATTCGGTAATTAAGAAGCAGATATCATATGGATATGAAATTTGGTACCGGGACTTGAGATACCATGGAATTAGACGCTTGTCTTCATGCCAGCGTCTTTGTTTATTATCAATAATCAGAGTTTACAGATCTGTATCTACGGAAGCTCTTTGCGTAATTTCGGGTATACCTCCCCTGGAGCTGGAGTTGGAACAGATGTCTGGTCACTATGACACGGTGCATCATGAAGATCTAGTATGGATAAAGGA
Source organism: Maratus speciosus (assembly GCA_963932465.1). NCBI lineage: Eukaryota > Metazoa > Arthropoda > Arachnida > Araneae > Salticidae > Maratus > Maratus speciosus. The sequence continues at coordinate 57,624,305 of OZ010787.1, forward strand.
TATTTGTGTAACTAAGGAAAATATTATGCCACATTTACATACATTTGATTATCCTTATTTTGTGTCAACTCATCATATACAGTTTGTAAAGTCAGTCACTTCTGTAGTACCTATTTTTAACCACCCTGTAATTTACACAGACGGCTCCAAGATGAACAACACAGTTGGTTCCGCTTTTGTTGTTTATAATGATGGAAAGATCATTTTAGAAAACCGTTTTAAACTTTACGCTTATAATACTGTTTATCAGGCTGAATTATCAGCCATTGACAAGGCAATCGACTGGTGTTGCAGGGCTGATTTCAGAGAATTCCACATCTACACTGATAGTTTTTCTTCAATACAAGCCTTGCAGAACTTATTTCCAACTGATAAGATTTTGTATAACATATATTCTAACTTGAGACTGTTGAGTGGTAAAATTATTTTTATGGGTTGGATTAAATCTCATATTGGCCTTGCTGGTAACGAAAGGGCTGACTTTCTGGCAAAGTCTGTTATTCTGGATGATGAGTTTGATGAGAGGTTGGATATTCCAATGCCTGTTTCCTTCGTCAAACGTTTTTATAAGAGTAACATTATCACGAGGTGGACTAATGATTGGAAAATTAGTGAAAAGGGTAGGGATACCTTCCTCATCTTGCGTTCACCGGACGTTTCTTATTTGTGTTATTCAAGGGTAGTAGCCTATTTCATTTCTTCGCATGGTGCTTTTCCAGTGTATTTATTTAAGATTGGCAAGCGACCAACAGATAAGTGTGATTGCGGTAACGTCGGTGACGTTAAGCATTTTATTTTCGGCAAGTGTCCTCTGATGCCTCTGTTCTTTAACTTTGTGCGAAATAGAACTCTGTCTTGGAATTTGCAAAATGTTCTCTTGCTGAGATCGAATTATTATAAACTGACTGTTATTTATAATGAACTGAATAAATTGTATTCATTCATAAAGTACAAATTTTGATTATTTTGGTGTAATTAAAGAATTTTTGGTGGACTTTTGCCGGACTGTTAGCCACATAGGGCTTTGCTAATCTTTCTGCCTTCACGCATTTTTGAGTTGTTTCTGGACTTTCAGGGTCTGATGGTCTTTTGTAACTTGAATTGACCTAAAATGTGTTATTGGCTTAATGTTTTATCTTGTCTTGATTATTAGTGTAAATCGTACTTTTATACAGTCATTTGTAACTGAAAATAACTTAAAATTTTGTTTTTCAGTTTCACTCAGTTTTAGTTTTAGCTTTATCTTTATTTTATAGTAACTAGGGGTACAGTCATATGTTAAAACTTGTACATGACTTTAATTTTTGTATTTTATTTTCTAGGCAGAGTGTGCCATATCTTTGTGACTTTTTAGTTTTATTATTTGTCGCTGTTTCCGGGTCTGTTTCGGCGGCTGGGGTTGAGTTAGATGGTGGAGGACGTTTTTCTGCCAGGGATTCAGGGCCTTTGCCATTATTTGGTTGGCTCCCTGGTAGAGTGATCAAGTACGTGAACAATCCATTGTGATATGGACCTTGAACATTGATGCTTGCCTTACAGTATGTTGTCATTTCAGTGTACTTCAGTGTTCTTTTTATGAAGTTCTTCATAAGTTGTAGGTTACCTATAAACATTTCAGGCCGTGTTGGCAATCCTGTTTTAATGTTATTTTGTCTATATTTTAGTTGATGAACGTAACCTGTAAACCATCTGTAACCATTCCTGTAAACCATCATTTTTGTTAGTTTGTTGCATGGCTACCATAAACATGCGTATTTTGTATTTTGTATTTTTTTTTTTTTTTTTTTTTTTTTTTTTTTTGTAACATAGCGAGTTTTTATTTATTAGCATATTTGAATATGCCATTGCTTCACTTTAGTAAGTTCTAATGTTGCCGTTGTTCGGGTCCGTTCGGGCTGTGGTAGAGCTGGATAGTGGTGCGTTCTTTTTTCCCGCCAGGACATTAATTCCATTAACCTCGCGGTTGGCGTCCTGGTTGGGTGTCCCAAGTACGTGAACAAATGTTTTCCCCCTGCGGCTTTCGATTGAGTTTGACGCATTTTTTGCAGCTCCGCCAAAGTTTTCTATTTAACTGGTAATTATTCATTTTTTGACTTAGTAGGACATGCATGTTTATTTCCTATCAATTATTGTTCATTTCTATATGATTTTTCTGTAATTTGCCTTCTTTAAACTTATTTCTTATGACTTTTTAAATTTTTGTTCATTTCCGAGGCCTAATTTAGTGCTCGCGGCATATGTTAGTTTTCTATTTCATTTATACTTCTGTTATTTACGTTTATTTTTAATTATTTTCAAAGTTTATTACCTTCGGCTTTCAATTAGCTTCAGTCTGTTGTATTTTCTTTATTAGTTCCTGATTAATTAGCGGTTTATTTTGGCTTTTTGTGTCCGGTGGGCGTTTCTCGCTGCGTTTGTTTTGATCGCCATCTTGCTTCATTGTAGAGTTGAGCTGTGTCATGCTACTGTCGGACTAATATTTTGTAGTGTGTTCGAGATTTTGTATTATGGAGTTAGCCTTGGTTAAATACTTTCAATTAACTTTGTTATTTTAATCTGTACTTGATTTGTTTTTTTGTTTTTTTTTACACATACATCTGACTTGTGTGCTTGACATCTAGGTCCGCTTATAAGTCATCGTCAATATACAGGGACGAGATAGCACAATGAAATTTACAACACAGAGAAATTACATCCGGGAGCTCCACAAAGAGTGTGCAATGGAGCCAGCGAGAGTCGAACTCGCAGACCTCTGCCGCTCTATATGCTTGGCGGCTGGCAGCGCAGTGTCCTAACCGCTCGGCCACCGAGGCCCCCTGTACTTGATATAGATTTTATTTGTTGCTGGGTTACGCATTAAGTTCTGTAGTGTGTTGGAGATTTGGTATATGGAGTGAGCCTTGTCTAAATGCTTTAAATTTAATCTGTACTTGTTTTAGATTATATATTGTTGCTGGGTTACGCTTTGAGTTCTGTAGTGTGTTGGAGATTTTCTATTATGGAGATTATGGATTCTATTATGGATTTCTATTCCTTGTCTAAATGCTTTACATTTATTTTGTTAATTTAATCTGCACTTGGTTTAGTTTGTGTGTGGTTTCTAGGGTACGCTTTGAGATTTGTAGATTATTTGGTTATTTTTATCACATGTTCTGTGTATTTGGCGGTTGGCAATTTGGGTTTTTTTTCCAGTTTTAGTAGTTTTGCTTCACTTTGGTTCATTTGTTATTTTGTCGATCCACCTGGGTGGCTATATATATATACACTGAGAGTTTGTTCCGTTTGTGACCGGCTGCTTGTCCTTCTACGTCATTCTGTGGTAGTTTTGTCTTTGTAATTGTTCATTGGTAATGGGGAAGCTGGAGAATTTACTGGAGGAAATAGAGGGATTGGAGTTTCCAACCTCTATTAGAAAAGTTCAATCATTTCTTTATGAGACTTTGGAGAATCAGCGAAACAAAGGTGGGAAAGTGACTGAAAATATTATGACAACTGTCAGACATTGTTTCGACTACATTTCTGAAAGATTGGTTAAGGCTCACAGAGACTGTGTTGCCAATGAGGTGAAGATAAAAACAATGGTCACTGACAACAAGGCCTATGAGGCCCTTGCCCAGCGTTTCTCTACTGTTAGGGAGGTTTTGGATGACTCTCATAACAAAGCTGATGTTGCTAAAACTAGGCACGGGCAAGACTCTGACTACTCAGTTATCATTACGTCCTCTGGAGATGATTCCATAGACAATGTTAAAAAAGAAGTAAAGAATATGTGGCGAGGAATTACAGATATCCCGACTCCAGGAGATGTTATGGTTACAAAGGCTGGACAATTGATTTTAAAGGTTAAGTCAAAGAGTGATAGTGAAAAATTGAAGAATTTTCTTGTTGAATCGGAAATCAAGGACAAAATAAAGGTGGAGACTCCGCGTAGAAAAAGAGAAAGATTATTGATTGTGGGTGTTGATTCTGTTGTTGATGAAAAGGAGGTTGTGAGATCGGTCAGATGTGCTTTGGAGGGATTGAGTGTGGACAAAAAAATTCAGATAGGACTATTGAGGCTCCTGGGGATATTTTTGAGGTTGTTAGGAGGATTGTGACTAGAGCGGAAAGACATAACTGGTTATTGGACATGGATAAGGAAAGTTTTGATTATCTTTTGGCACGTCGTAGGATTTGTATAGACATGGAGAGGTACCGCATGGTTGAGTATATACCAATCGTGCGATGCTATAAATGTCAAGCTTTTGGTCATGTTGCAAATAGATGTGCTGGTGATCTAAAATGCGTAAAATGTGCAGGAAAGCACAACATAAAGGATTGCACCGTGGACACAGTTACTTGCAGTAATTGCTTCTTTCAGGATGATGAAATTGATCATTCCCATCGTGCCGATAGCCCGAACTGTCCGTCTTTTAAGGCTTACAGGGATGGACTTTTAGCCAAACGATTGTGATAGTTGTCTCGGGCTCTTCGGCTGATGATTACGGATTAAATTTTGTCCAGATAAATCTTCATCAATGTGCGGACACCACTGATGCTCTTTTTAAATACGTATTTTCTTTTAACGTACATTTTGTACTTTGTCAAGATCCATATTTGGTTAACGGTTGTTTTGTTGGTCTTCCTCCTGACTGGGTTTATTTTATTTCTTTTGGTGGTACTGCAGCTATTATTTCAACTTTGTCAGGACATGCATGTGTGAAAAGTTTTGAGTCGAGTAATAGTATTTTTGTAAACTTGCAAACAGCAAAAGGTTTCATTATTATTGGTTCAGTGTACTCACCACCTTCTGGAAATTTTCAAGATGACATGGACCCATGGACTGACTTTTATCCAGATTTTTCCAGGCATGTGATTGGAGGAGACTTCAACGTCCCGCTTAAGATGATGGGATATACTTGCGACAGTGATAGGGCTGAGCCTCTTTTGGAGTTACTAATGTCCACAGCCTATTTATTCTAAATGACCCAGAGGCACCTCATAGTTACGTTCAAGAAGACCGAAAGGGCCGTCCAGATCTTACGCTGGGCGGTAACGAAATTGTACAGGTTTTGGATGGCTGGTCTGTAGATGATAGTGTCTTTTCATACAGCGATCATCGCTACATCAGGTTTCACCTTGTTCTTGATCCCTCATTTAAGACCTACACAAGATATAAAACAAAAAACAAGAGTTTATATAATTTCAACAAAAGACTCTTGGAGTATCTTCCTCAGTTGATGAACACTTTACGTAGAGATTTTAGTCCTGATGCACTAGAAGATTGGACGGCTAATTTTTATGACCTTTTGCATGAGATTATGAGTGCTTGTTTTAAAAGAGGTTGATTATCATATAAACCTACGGCAAAATGGTATACAGAAATTCTTAGGGTTGAAAGAAACAAAGTTAACGCCTTGTATAAGCGTTATAGGAAGAATTTGAATAGAGAAGATTACAAGGATAAATATCTTACTGCTAGAAGACAATACAAAAGTAATTTACGTCGTGCAAAACGACAGGGTTGGCTGTCATTCTGTGAACGCACTGATAATGCCTATGGGTCTCTATCCAGACATGTCTCAGGCAAAAACCTGAAACATAACGACATGATCATTACTACATTAGAAGAATCTTCTGTGTTTGACACATATGATAGCGTAGCACATAGCCTTATGTCTGGTCATTTTGACGTGGATTATCGACCTTCTGTCCCTTATGAGTACATTAACTCATTCAATTATTCCTCATCACCTGATTTTATTCCATTTAAAGAAAAAGAACTCTTTCATGTACTGCGCCTTCAGGACATAAATAAAGCTCCAGGACCGGACGATATTGATGGAATAATTATTAAAAATTTGTGTAACAGATTTACAACTCTTATGTTGACGCTATTTAATACTTGTTTTTCACTTGGTCACTTCCCAAAATGTTGGAAACGAGGAATGATAATTTTTTTCGAAAACGTAATAGGACAGCTGAAAAAATTAATTCGTATCGACCTATTACTCTTCTCCCTATGATGGGTAAGTTATATGAAAGACTTTTAAAACTTCGAGTTATTACAATGCTGGAGTCTTCTAATTATATTGATGATGGACAACATGGCATTCGTGAGGGACGGAGCACCTTGACAGCACTTTCTGCGTTAAAGAATATCATTGGAGAAACACTATCAGTATATAAATACTGTGCAATGATTTCTTTTGATATCAGTGGTGCCTTCGACGTTTTGGATTGGCGTATTGTAGACGATATCATAAATATCTTACCTATTTTTGATTACATGAAGTCTACACTTAACCCTCCGTCTACCAGACGGGTCCATTGGACCCGACAGGTACATACAAAATATTCATTCAAACCAGAAATTTCTTTAAAATAAACTAAGTATATAAACCAGACAAAAATAAGGTAAATAAATAAGTTAAATAGTTTTAAAAAAAAATTCTGGTGTAGAACGTTTTATTAAAACTTGAATAAAATTCCCGGTAGATCTAGGGTTAAAAATTACATGAATCATAGACTTATTTGTTTTAAATATACGCATGGATTAACATGTATTCCGTGGCTGCCCGCAAGGGTCATGTCTTGGGCCGTTTATCTGGACACTAGTTGCTGACAGGATTTTAAAGGGTTGAAAGCAGAGAGGATTACTGATTATTTCTTATGCTGATGATAGCGTTATTATAGAGGACGCAGATACGCGCTCTGCGCTAGAACATAAAATGAATACTAGTGTTCATCACTTTTCGGATATCTGTTCTATACATCATTTGCAAATTAGTGCAGAGAAGTCAGCCGCAATGCTGTTTGGGAGCCACACTCTTAGTAAAAGAAGACCAATTTTTAAACATAATGACAAAAGTATCAGTGTAAAGGACAATATTCTTTATTTGGAATTTCTACTTGACAGCAATTTTCGCTGGATGGATCATCTAGATATGATTCGAACTAGGATTAACGATTTCACGTGTAAAATGCGCCAAACCAGAATCCGTGATAGAGGTCTTCCTTCTATTTGTCTTAAAATATAGTACAATACCGTCTTAAAGAAACGTATTTCATATGGGCATGAGATCTGGATGCCTGACTTAAATCAACATGGAATAAGAAGATTACTCTCATGTTAACGTCTATGTCTGCTATCTGTCTTAAAGGCATATCGCACGATTTCTAATGACGCATTGTGTGTTTTGGTGGGTGCTCCACCACTTGACATAGAACTGAATTTGTCTTCTAAGCGTTATAATATCATTTATGTAAATGGTACAGTCTTGATTGACAATATGTGTTTTAAAGGTGAAGATTTTATGACTAAACTGAGGACATATAATTATCCTTACTTTTTTGAAAACTTAAATATAAAATTTGTTAAGCCAGTGGTTGATACAGTACCAGTGGTGAATCATCCGATATTGTATACTGATGGTTCTCGAATGATGAACAGTGTAGGAGCTGCATTTACGGTTTGGTATAGGGATTCTTTTATGCTAGACATGAGATTAAAATTACATGACTATAACTCTGTTTTTCAAGCAGAATTGGCTGCGATAGACGAGGCTATCAGTTGGTGCATCGGCCCCCCGCATGATTCATTTCATCTTTATACTGACAGCTTGTCATCAATTTACGCTCTTCAGCGCTTATTTCCATCTAACGGTCAGCTTTTTAATATATTCAACTCTTTGCGCCTGTTACATATTAAAGTCATATATATTGGCTGGATAAAATCGCATGTTGGAATATCAGGAAATGAAATCAGGAAATGTTGGAATATCAGGACATGTTGGCAAAATCAGTTATAATAAATGATCTGTATGATAAAGTTCTACGCATTCCTGCACCAACTTCTGTTTTAAAGCGTCATTTTCAAACACTTCTACATGATCAATGGCAGGTTTCTTGGAAAATTCGGAGAAGGGAAGAGATACTAATGCGATATTAAACAAGGTTGACGATTTATTTCTATGTGAATCCCAGGTGATAGGTTATTTTCTTTCTTCACATGGAGCATTTCCACAGTATCTGTTTAAAATAGGAAAACGCCCAAATAACAGGTGCAACTGTGGTGATGTAGGAAGTATACAACATTATTTGTTTGCACATTGTCCGTTAATGCCTTGTACATTTAAATTCAACAGGAATTGTACACTGAGATGGAACATTCGAAACGTTCTCATCACCCGTTCAAACTATAGAAAACTGTGTGCTATGTACAACGCACTTAATAGGGAATACTCATTTATTGGGTATAAATTTTGATAATTTTTACACTTGTAACTATTTACTTCTATCATACTGTTAATACTCATCAGTGATTCGCTACGGACATTACGTGGTTTTCTGACACTACATCAAAGGCTCAACATTGTGCCTTTTATAGTAACTGTCCTTTGTCTGACATTTTTGTTGGCGGTGATTTTCTCTTTAGGTCTGAACATTATGGTGATCTTTCTTCAAGTTAGTTTTTCTTATATAAAACTTTTATGAACATTTTTCTTTCGAACACTGAACTCATTTGAACATTAGTGAACAGTGAACTTTAATGAACATTTACACTTCATAATCTTGAACAAGGATTTTTAGTCTTAACTTTTGTTATACATTTAAGTCACTTCACTATTGTTTTTTATTTTTATTATTATGATGAAAGCAACATCAATTATTTTGTAAATTTACGGTTTACTATGTAAGTTCGTCAGAATATGTGCCTTTTTCCTTGTTATTTTGGGTGCTTTCCGATGCCCGGCATCGGTGATTGTTGTGGGGATTTTTCACCGGAGCGTTACATCCTATGCCATTCTTTGGTTGGTGCTCCGGTCGGGTGATCAAGTGCGTGAACAAAAGCTTTTGCTTATTTTGAAATAAATTTGGTTGTAAATTTTGGTGTCACTTACTCATTTCAGTATTTTGCGAATAGAAGTACCTTTCCCCTGAAAGGGTTAAAAAAGGCAACAAAGTTCTTTGGAAATAGAGGTACCATATTCCCTGGAAATAGAAAAGAGTACCAGGGGCGAGTTCTGCTATTCATACTAAGCATGCTCTTTTCCATCAATAATTTTTAGCACCTTTTCCTAATAACTTTTGTAGGAAATTTTTACTATTAAATAAGGTGACAGAAAACTATTCCTAAAATCTGTTGTGAAAGAGCATGCCCAGATTAAGAGTCCTTAATCGTCCACCGCCCCCTGCCTGAGCGCTGAAACGAAAATGGCGGCTTTTTTAAGCGTTTGCACGGTCCCTTGAATTTACATACAAATATTATCTAAAAGTTTTCTTTCGGTTGTCAAATCTCAGAAAAATAAGGCAAAACTTTTATAAATTGTTGGTATTCAATTTAAAGGAACGGTACAAACGCTGAGAAAATCAGTCTACGACAGCTGCCATTTTTGTGCCAGCGCTCTGGCCTTATATTCAGGAAATGGGGAATCTCCACTGACATGCACTTTGATCCAATCGAAAGAAAATACAAAATTATTTACCTAATGAGCAGGGCTCTCACTCGGTCCATCTTTTTAAGACCAGTTTTCTTCAAAGTAAAGTCCTCTTTATAAATTTCGTCGAAACTTACCCAGAAGGGAGTTTTTCTTGCTATTGTTGCAGAAACCTACCACGATTTTTCTTTAAATACTGGTTTTCAAAAACGAACCAGTGGGAGGCCTGAATGAGTAATTTTTGTCATCTAGTACTTACATTTATACATCAGATTTTTGTGAATATTTTTATCACAAATTTCGAAGTCTATGATTCCTACACTATATAGTTAAATGCAGGGCTTAATTTGCGCCGGAGCCCGGCTCCGGTACTTCTCTGTTTTTAGTATATATTTAAATATTTGTCGGACTTCACCGGAGCTCATAAATACAGGGCTCCGGAGCCCAATTCAATAGCGCTTCCGAAAAAACGAAGTTTAAATTACTTTTTCCTTTCCTTCCCATCTCCAAGCCTTTGCATTCTTTTTTACCCAAACAATTATACATGACGTAATGTGTCGCACGCTTAGGAAATGGAGATAAACGGACTCAGTTTTTATATCAGTTTTTGGGCTTGGACTGACTCGAGCTCAACCTGTATTGCAAGTAAAATTTTATTTATTCATGTACAGAAAAACAAACAAACTTTTCCTCCTTTAAAAATGCGTATTATGTTCTATTTCAAATCATTTTAATGCTATTTTGATCAAAATGAAGGGGAAACAGAAATCGTATATTTCTATTTCAAATTTATGTCGGCGACGACACTTTTTGTATAAAAGCATCGATTCTTTCCGATAACGGTGTCAAATTTTTATGTAATCTGATTTTCAGGGACTCACCACAAAAGATCGTTATGCGAAAAGAATCGATTATAGTTTAAGATATGCACCTTTTATAGGAAATTGTAAAACATTATTCCATTCTTCAGCATATAAATATTAATTTCTGTAAATTTCATTCATTTTTTCTTAAAAATGCATAGCTGCGAATTATCCTTTTTTTTTGTGTTAACACTATTTCCTAATCATAATTCTTACCATATTTAATCGCAGAATTCTGCAAGGAATTAACTTTAAAATTAGGCAAAAATTTACTATTCAGAAGGAAAGATAACTAAATAGTGGAATAGTTGACAGCTAAGCATATGCTGATAGATATATTTAAAATTTTTATTTTGCTAAAGAAAAAAAAATGCTTTAAATTTTTCAAATAATGTACGGAATATAAATATGCAGATTGGAGTGACTGGGGAGGGGGGTAGGGGGAACGGCATTATTGTTATCCCGGTACCACAGAATATTAGGGCTTCGGTACTTTTTTTTGTTAGAAATTAAGCCCTGGTTAAATGTCACCGGACACTCGATTTTAAACATTTTATGACTTTATCGAATTTCCAGACGAATTATTCTTAAACTTTGGTCATGTAAAACATGCTTGAACTCATACATTACAGTGAGGATTCAGTTACAAAAGTATTTAGAGAATCGACAACAAAATGAAAATGAAAAAAAAAACTGTGATCATCTTGTATTACAAAAAGCAGAAAACAATCCGAAAAATTTTAGAAATAATTTTACTTGATTTGCGCAATGTTTGTGTGGATTTTTGTAAAAATGGCACGCATATTCACTAAGATATACACATTTCTTAAAAGAAAATCCAAATTTTTCTCTTATAACGTGTGGAGTTTCCTTATTAGTTTCACGAAACTTGTAAAAAACAAAGACTTATAAGAGAAACAATGTACTGAAAAGTGAAAGGAATCTATTGAATCGTCGATGATATATGAGAACTAATAGAAAGTAATTTTTACCAATGGAGTTATGAATAAAGAGGAGGAGACATATAGTGTACTGCCTACCAGTATCGAGTGAAATAACTGAGAAGGCTGTCACAAGATGGCGGCTGCTTGTTTAAAATCGGATATACAGTTTCAGATTACCGCCAAGGCAACGCCTACACAAGTAAAATTTAATACAAATTTTTGTCTTATTTAGACGTTTTATTAATGGAAATAGTTTCTCACAAATGCGGAAAAAATTTCTGTTTGTTTTTACTGGTGTCAGTTTCCCTGGTAAAACTGTCAGTTTGGTTCACTGGTTGTCACAATATGGCGAAAATGAAGGGTCTGACTACCGCCAAAGTAAACTTCCACCACTAAAAAGGAAAATCTTTTTCTGCCATTATTTATGACTGAAGTTTAGCATTAATAAGGCGTTTAAATAAGAAGAAAAATTCTGTATAAATTTACTGGTGGAAGTTTCCACCGGCGATAATCAACCCCTTGCAGAAGCGGTTACATTTGAAGCTTCACTATTTTAAGGATATGTCAGTTCCTCTTTATTAATACTTCCATGTTTTTACCTGCATATGCGTGAAATATAACACTTTTTTTCAAGGCCATAGCTAGAATGGGAGACCAGACGATCTGTGTAATTTTAATTCCGTACAGTGTTTTTCCGCTATCCTTAATCGCAGAAAATTCTGCCATTAGATAAGGTGAAGAATTTACTAGGGATATCCAAAACATTTGGATCCTTACCTTGGCTACACCACTGACTTTTTGTTTCATCCAACGTATATTAGTACGAGATCCGGTATAAGAAATATATACCCTCATTTGTTATTTAATGATAACAAAGAATATATGTTAGATAACGTATAGATTGATACATTGCAAATAGGTTGCCTAGCTAAATCACGTGCCGATAATGTTAAACAATAAAGTGTTTAATTAAATTTTTTTGATCAACTTCCTCGATTTGTTATTTATGAAAGTCGAGAATCAGCTGAGAGATATAAATATTTTTATTTTAATACATAAATTTATCAATAGCAAAATACAAAGGATTTATATAAAACACTTATTCACACAGAATCGTCAGAAGTGCCGATGTCACAATCTAATTCTAATTCTCCATCGTTTTCTCTGTTTCTCGATTCTCTTAATACGGCGTTAACTTGTAAGGGTGTTGGATCTCCTTTGAACCACGTAGGCTTCAAATAACCATCCAAAAACCAGCCACAATCTTCAGGATTGACTTTAACGCAGCATGCATCGGTTGCATGAAGCCACATAGAATTAACATATATTGTGCGCAAAATTTTCTGTTTCAGTGAGATCCAGCACGGTGGTATCATATTGGAGTCGATGCCTTTAATCTTCTTCATGAACTGTTCTTTGTCTTTGTTCATTGAAAATGTTTTTTGGAACATCTGATATCTAGCGTCATTGATATTATAACATTGCTTGATCCCATAAAGAAGGGCAGTAAACTCCTGAACAGGTTGAATTTTATCTTCTAGGAGTACATCTACTGGATCCGTCAATGATGCGAATATTTCCCGGAAATCCGTTCGTCTTGAAAATATTTTATAAGGCTTGACTTTCCCTTTATTATAAAAAGCCGTTGTGTAATCACAGCCCATAAATGCGTGGAAAGCTGGCAGGCCCAGGCATAAAGTAGAACCCAATTTCATTGCAAGCTCAGTACAGTTAATGCAATCAAGATCTTTCTTATTGCTTTTCTTTGATGATGAACCCGCCAACCAAATTTGAGTCTGCGGAATTTTGTGGATAGTGGCCAGTAAAATTACCAAGATATCGGTATCATTTGCTTGGACCAATATTTTCGAATTAGGTAGCGCTTTTGATATATGAAATATTATCCGCGTATCTGCCTCTTCATGTTGACATAAATAATCTTCTTCTTCAAGCTTCACGACGTGTTTTCCGACAGTATGGTAACAGGGCTCCCACTCGGTCCGTTTTTTGAACACCACTATTTTTATAAGAAAAATCCCGTTTATAAATTTCGTAGAAACTTACCAGGAAAGGCGTTTTTCATCCAATTGTTGCCGAAACCTACCATGAATTTTTTTCTTTAATTATCCTGGTGTTCAAAAAACGGACCAGTGGGAGGCCTGTGGTAAGAAAAACAGTGTTCTCCAACGGTCTCCAACATCATAAATATTATTGAACTGATTGTACATTATTTACATTAAAAACAATCTTTTTATTTTATTTGTGAGAAAGTGAAAATGCGTAAATTTTGAAAGATTATTGCAACGATTGTTTAATATATTAAACTTCATAAATTAATAAAACATCAGCTGTAAAAATAAATTTTTCTACCAAATGGGAATATTTATAAAAATTTTTGGGACCTGTAAAGTGCAATATTTCGTATATTTTTATATTACACCATCGCTTTATATGGTTTTAAATCCAATTATATCATATTTACTTGACGTATAATATTCAAGACGAAAATTTCAGCTTGTTTTTCGTGGCGCTTAAATCTTTCACCCATCATGTACAGTATATATATATATATATCCATGCATGAACATAGAATAAATATTAGATATATAGAATAGAATATCTATTCTATGTTCATGTATCGGTGTAACATTCTGCTGAAAACGTAAACATACAACATTAAAAAAAGAAATATTACAATAAGATAGACGCTAAATAACAAAGATATTATAAGAAAGGGAAGTTTCTTCCCCATAATCACTAAAGGCGCTGCCATCGCAATTGCATTACCATTACGCTCTATGGAACTGTCCGATCTTGTATGTTAATCTATGCCTCTCTGCATCTTTGTCTGTCAAATGGAATTGCGCGCAACGCTTCTCTGTCACTCTCAACGCTCACGCAGAAAATTGAACATGTTAAATATAGGCAACCATGGATTCAGGCAACATTTTGATAAGGCAACCTAATACGGTTGGAATGGGAATAAAATAAGCTTTCATTTGATGTGTAATTCGATTAAATAACTTATGAGGGTATATTAACAACGCTTACTTACCTTTTTATACCTGGCAACCCCATAGTTGGGCAGAGTCGAGAGTAGGCAACCCTTATTTTTTTAATTCCTCGGGGTATGCTCTCTCAGCTGATTCTCGACTTTCATAAATAACAAATCGAGGAAGTTGATCAAAAAAATTTAATTAAACACTTTATTGTTTAACATTATCGGCACGTGATTTAGCTAGGCAACCTATTTGCAATGTATCAATCTATACATTATCTAACATATATTCTTTGTTATCATTAAATAACAAATGAGGGTATATATTCCATAGACCGGATCTTAGACTATATGGGGACACTTATACAGACGTTCAAGTTCATGGTTCGTACGCCTCCTTGAATTTTGCAGACCAGAAAATTTTTCGTCACAAGTATTTTCTTTTAGAAAATCTGTTCTTAAAAGAAGGCGAAATTGTGCGCTTTTAACCTTGATTTCTTTTTCTATAAGAACAAACTGGTAGTTTTTCTGGAGAAATAACGGTATCCGTACAAACAATGAAGTTGAATACGAAAGTTGTCAACGATAGAGTGATCTGCATTCCAGTAAATTTCTAAAAATATCTGGATGATGAGAAAATTTCCCACGAATTATCATTTTTATCCTAAATCGACAGGTAATTACGTTGAAATACATAAAAGTTACAAGTATACTAAATACGCATGCATAATTATAAATTAGGCAAATAACATCACATAAACTGCACTAAATTGCTTTCCATAAATTATAATAATCTACATTACATACGTTGCAGCTTATAAATGACCCTTTATCATTAGTGTTGTCTCGAGTAAATCGGGGCTCCAAATGCTCTGGACACCACTAATTTCTTACAGTTTATTTACCCCTCTTTAACACATTCACGCCGGCATGCATCACCGGTGGGTCACGATCGACTGTGCCATCAGGCGGCGTGCATCACCGGTGGGTCACGGCTGACTGTCGCATCAGGCGGCGTGCATCACCGGTGAGTCACACTCAACTTTTCCATTGAAGGCGTGGTTTCTACCTTACAGAAAATACATTTATATCATGTTGACCATATTTCTTTAGATTGTAAGACATTTTATATTAAATTCGTACATTGAAAGATATTTGCCTATGCATAAACTTGGGAAACCAATCGGCGTGCATCACCGGTGGGTCACGGCTGACTGTCGCATCAGGCGGAGTGCATCACCGGTGGGTCACACTCAACTTTTTCATTGAAGGCGTGGTTTCTACCTTACAGAAAATACATTTATATCATGTTGACCATATTTCTTTAGATTGTAAGACATTTTATATTAAATTCGTACATTGAAAGATATTTGCCTATGCATAAACTTGGGAAACCAATCGGCGTGCATCACCGGTGGGTCACGGCTGACTGTCGCATCAGGCGGAGTGCATCACCGGTGGGTCACACTCAACTTTTTCATTGAAGGCGTGGTTTCTAATTAACAGAAAATACATTAATATCATGTTGTCCATATTTCTTTAGATTGTAAGACATTTTATATTAAATTCGTACATTGAAAGATATTTACCGAAAATTCAGATTTGATAAAAATTGGCCGTCGGCAATGTGTTAATATACTATTTGTTTATTTATTTTAATGTAATTTTTAAAGCATTCCAAACAGAGTGCTGGCTGTCCCTTACAAAGGTTGCAATACGCGGTTACTTTTTAAGTTTTCTTCGAGATATACTATCTGCCTTTTCTTTTAGATAAACATTTGTATTTTTCTTTGCATCTTTGTCTTTATACGACTCTTTATACGAATGAAAAAAAACGTGAATCCTTTTGTCACGGTATTTGCCATCGAATTGCCATTTTTTCAGTGTGTTGAATATTGATCAAAAGGTGATCAATAATTTATTCTCTGAATTTAAAAAAGTATTAATTATGTTTATTAGCCCGTTTTTTATACTAACTTTGATAATAGACCGCGAGCCGGCAGCACAGACACATGGTTCGTACAGATACCATTTTTTCTCCAGGAGAATTACCAGTATCTTTTTACAGAGAAAGAAATCTGTGTTAAACGCTCAAAATTTCGTCTTTTTTAATAAGAGATTTTGTATAAGATAATACTGATGTCGAAAAAATTTTCTGGTCTCCAAAATTCAAGGAGGCGTACAAACCATGAGACAACCACCTCATCGAGTTGGAGGCTGAAATTCCAGAATTAGCTAAAACTCGATTCCCATATTAAAACGCAATCGATCGGTCAAGTCATATTTTGGTGGAAAACACCTAAAAACCCGATTTTACCGGTTGACTCGTAGGTTTACCATCGTGTTTTCCTGCTCCCAGCCCGTGAACAAAATATTTCTACCGCCACAGGCAAAACAAAAACAACAACGGGGTGGCATTATGAGTTTTGAAAATCCTAACGGAGTTAAATTTTTGAAATGGATCGACAAAAGACCAGTATGTATGCTAACTACTTCCAGGAATCATACATGTACCATTATTCAAGGAAAAAATAATAAATTAAACCCCGATACTATTTTCTTTTATAATGACGCAAAAAAAGGTGTTGATTTAGCCGATCAAATATCATCATATTATAGTTGTTTACAGAAAACCGTTAAATGGTACAGAAAAATAATCATAGAATTAATAAGCGGGACTTCGCTCATAAATGCGTGGTACATACATAAAAAATGGGGTGATAATCATATTAATATTTTAAAATTCAGAGAACAAATTATCACCTTCTGATCAATAATCCTCACAGTGAAGAAATACCAATTGAAAGGTCAAACACAAAAAGGCCATCAGAAAAATGTTCGCATTTTCTTCATTCGTACAAAGGGGCCGCAAGAAAAACGAGAAAAAGATGTAAAGAATGTTATAAATGCTTATCCAAAAGAAAAGGTAGACAGTATGCCTCAATGAAAACTAAAAAAGTAACGACGTATTGTAACCGTTGTAAGGGCCAGCCAGCACTCTGTTTAAAATACTTTATAAAACTGCATCGAAATAAATAATTACGTTAAGTTTACAATACTGAATTGTTCTTTCTACTGAATTTTCGTATATTCAAGTGTGACCCACCGGTGATGCACGCCGGCGTGAACGTGTTAAGTGTAGTATATAAAATTATGTCTCTAAGTAATTTGCTTACTCCATAACATCTTTCAGACATTTACAATGAATTCTAATTGTTATATTCGAGTTCAATTTAATAAATATGAGAGGGGCGTGTCATTACATACAGTGTCTAAATAAGCGAAGGTACCGCGCCGCCAGGTGAAGCAAAATATGAATTCGAACGCCGCCTCACAGAGAAAAACATGAATATCGGTGCCGGCGTGAACGTGTTAATTACAAATAATTCTGCCATTAGATGAGGCTAAGAAAATTACTTTAAAATACTGGAGTCCAGGTAATTTGGAGACACGATTTATGCGAGACACCTGGCAACACTACTTATCATCTACTTTAATCCCTTAACGGTAGCATTAAATTACGGTATAAAAATTCAAATTGCTTATTGGCACCACTTTATTGAAAAAGAAATATTAACCTTACTTAATGACAGCTAAAGCGATATCATAATCAAGCCAATTACACTATTTTATAAAACTGATGGGAATCAAACAATATGAATAAAAGACACAGCCCGTGAATATCACGGGAGCGAGAATTAAGGGGTTAAGAAAGAAACTGAAATTCAGCTCATTCTAGAGTCAATATCTCTCTGAATTTTCGTGTAATCAACTGCAACGAATTATACATGTTGCCATATACAGGAAACAAATAACTGTTAAATGGATAAAGCTAGAGTTGCGGAACGAATATGTCTACCTACAGTAAAATGACTATCAATTTTCATACAAGAGTGGCTAATGAGGGAATTTGGAAGTTACCGGTCCTATATGGATAGCCATGAGAAATAAAATAAAGTTAATCATAAAAGTCTAAAGCGTCTTCGATTTAGTATGAATTCCCCATTGTCAGCATGCACGTGTATATGTTACCGATGGTGGACACATTGAGCACACTTAACATGGTTTTCTTATTAAAATGAATTATATCTTGATAATATGTGTTATATTTAATAGTGAATGTGCATCTGCTTTATAATTCCACACTTTTGGACTTGATTAGTGAATTATATAAGTCATTGGTTCGATATCGCAAACATTTTACAGCTAAAAATGTTATTTTTAAACGAAAGATATCATTTCATACTAAATCAAGGACGCTCTACACATTTGTATTTTTTTTCGCTATCTGTCACAGTTTTTGAGATAGGGTCTATTACTTCGAAATTTCGCGACTAGAAATACTGCAATTATTCTCAAGTAAAAGTGCATCAACAGTTTTTCTATAGGTAGACGTTAGCTCCATAACTATTCCATAACCTTTACCCGTTCGAAAGTAATTAGAGTATTTCCGGATTTTAGTTTGCACTATGCGTTAGTGTGCTATCACATTATGAAAAATGAAACTATATTTCGAACATTCACATGTAACAATTATAAACCTTCCAGCCGCGGGAAACGCTATTTCCGCGTTTCAGTGGGCTACTTTTTTAAAATTCAGATTGCTTGATTCCCACCACTTTTTAAAAAGCATATAATTCGGCTTATTCTCGAAATATTTAATCTGTAATTAAATAAAGTGACTATTTCTACTTTAAAAAAAGTGGTGGGAACCAAACAATCTTAATTTTAAAAAAAGTAACCCACTGAAAAAGTCACCCGCGGCTGTTGAGTTAACCCTTTCAGGGGCAAGGTACTTGTACTCGCAAAATGTAATTGACTGACATCAGTATTTCCAAGAAAATGTATTTGTAAACAAGTAATATTTTCGCGTACTTAATAAAAGTGAAATTTTCATTAAAAAATTCGGGTGCCAATATGGCAAATAGGGATTAAAATTATGTGATGCCGTGACGGCATCACCGCCCTTCAAGGGGTTAAGCAGATGCTCATATCACATGGACATAGCTGCCAACTTTTACTCTTTTTTCTTAACACTAAACTTGAACAGTAAATTTTGCTTTTATTATTCGCCGAAATCTGCGATTAACGAAGTAAAAAATATCTTTTATGTTTTAGTGGTATCAAAAAAGTGTAAAAGTTGGCAGCTGTGCATGGAATATTTAATATGTTTTTCTTCCAAAGTTTGACATAATGATTCTCTTGTGCGATCCCATCTTTTCTATAAGTTTCATGAAATTTGGTTGAAACCGAGTGACACTTATCAATCTTATCAATCTTTTCTATCAGTCTGTTTTAGTAGAAGCGCAGAAATAAAATATGGAATATTACTTGTGGAATTTCGACAAATCTAAGATGACCTGATTATTGGGCGATAAAATATTGGTTAAAAGTGAAAACGCCCGGTGACATTTGGTTGCAGAGAGCAATTCAAGTTTTAAAACTTTGCACCATTCCTAGACCAATTACTAGAAAATTCTTTGGTTACAATTACTAAATATGTTGAAATCAATTTCTAAAGATTTTTTCAGGGGGGCAGGTAGGTTTGAAATGACAAAAAAATGCATATATTATTATTTTTATTGTTATTATGTTTGAACCTTTAACATTAGAACGCCTGAGAATTTTACTCAAGCTTTATAAAAAATATTTTTATTTAAAACTATTTAACATATTTAACTTATTTCTGTCTGTTTTAAATTTAACTTATTTTGTAAAGAAATTTTTGGTTCGAATGCGCATTTAATCAATTGGTCGGAGTCGAATCGACACCTGCTGGGAGTTCTATTATTAAAAATATAGTACAGTTGTTCTGATAGAAAAATTTCTAAAATTACGGTCGTAAGAGTCGTGACAATTGAGCCTCGCAGACCCGCGATACTTGCAAAGGCAAACCTTGAAACACTGTTTTTCGAGAGCGGTTTTGACACGATAACTTTTAAACATGTTTGCGGATTTACAATTTTTGTTAAATAAAATTAATTGCATTCTTTACAAACTAGGCCGGAAAAATGAAGAAAATCATTTTTATTTCAAATTATAACAAAAAAGTGATTAATTTTTATGGATCTTAATTTTTCTTATTGCGATATTTAATTTGTTTTGTTCCAGTTTTAATTGAGAGCATAGGCGCGGTCTTAACGGGGGGGGGATGTGGGGGGGGGGGACGACTGGGGCCAAATCAGGCAAACTTCCACCACTAATTTTAAAATGTTACTTTTGACTTAATTAGTCACAGTAATTAAATAGGTCAAATTTTTTTAATTAGTGGTAGAAGTATCCCTGATTCCAGTTCGTCCCCTTGGCGTCGACACCTATGATCAAAAGACGACGTCATGAGCAATATAAAGAAGATATGACCCTTAAAAAATACGTAAACGGGACTTCACAAACGAGGAAAAACTAGTTTTTCAAGATAAATATTTTCGTACAATATAAAATGTTTTGTTATTTATTGTTACAATTTAACAAATATTTTAACAACCACGATCAAACTTTAGTCAATTTTCATCATTTCAAACCTTTCTCTGGTCCTTTTAACCCTTTCCGGCACAGTGATCCCACTGCGGGACCACCTAATTTTAATTCCAAACTTACAAATGGCACCAAGAATATTTTAATAAAATTTTGCTTTTATAATGAAAGCATAATAATACAAGTTTTTACTTTCTATGAAGTTCGTTTGTAAATTCTGGTGTCAGTCAACCATTTCATCATTTTACGAACATAATTTTTCTGTGCCGGAAACGGTTAACGACATTTATTTTCAATTTTATGAGTAATGACTTTGAAATATTTTTTTGTAGCTTCCAAGAACTTCCTCATATTTCTTGCTCTTGGGCTATCATTTCTGACCATAATTCTCAGTAAGTCAATTTTATGTAAAATACATATTAATAAAAATTACTATTAACACATTCGTGATGGCGAGGTTTCGCTACGTGGTTTAGATAGAAGCCCCGCCTATGGATGTTACTCTTGTATATTGTATTATTTAACAAAAGATTTTCTGTGTTCGTGTTTATATTACAAATGACTTTATGATACTATTTTTAACCCTTTGAGCTCTGATGGGTGAATTCCTTCCCACTTAATTTTAATCTTCAAATGTCACAGTTACACCGGAATATTTGACCAAATGAATTTGAAAATAAATTAATGCATTTTTTCGTGTATAAAACAAATGGAACTTTTTGTTTGCAAAATACTTGTGCCAATATAACATTTGGGTATTTTGAAGAAATTCACCCACCAGAGCTCAAAGGGTTAATAGATATAGTTACATCCACAGTTCACTAATTGTATAAATACGAATATTGTATATATTTTTGAGAAATTTAACTTATAAAGCGAATAACTTATAAAGCGTCTGTGGGTGGAGTTACCCATATTCATAAAACGTGACTTCGCTTCAGCCAACACGAAGGGTCTAAATTTATCTGTAAATATCTGTTATATTAATTCTTTGAATGATGGTAGGATATTTTTTATGCCACGTAAATTTAATCAAGATTTGTACCAGAATTTTTAAACAAAATTTTACTTTTATATGCTCAATCCAGGAGACCGGGAGTGCGCTTGTCTCACAATAAAATTTTAATAAAATTAGTTTTTTATTTACCGTAATTTCCGGCCTATAATCCACGGATCAAACAATCATGTTTCGGCCCAGAAATTTTATTTAATAATTGAAGTTAAATATTTACCGCGATTTTATAAGCGGAATAACTTGCCAACATTCAACTAAACTTCGGTAAAATGTGGGTTAAATTGAACCAGGTTATACCTGTTACTTACCAGAAAATTTATTTGATGTATCATTATAGAGTTACAATCGTGTTTCGCTATGAAATCAGTTTGAATTAATTTCTTTAGTAAATTTCTGGTTCGAAACCTCTTTAACCCCTTGAGGGGCAAGCAATAACGTTTGTGAAATGCTGAATTCCCACCGGAATCTTTGAAAAATTCTATTTCAAAATAAGTAAAAGTAATTTTACGGCTTTTTTCGACAAAAGTTAGAAAAGTAAAATTTAATAAAATTTTTCTGGTGTAAAACTTCATTAATCGTAGGTGGTATATAATATATACCGGTGCCCCTCAAGGTGTTAACCTGGGTCAATTTAACTCGCATTTTACGGAAGTTTAAGGGAAAGTTGGCAAGTATGAAGTTGCATTTTATTAAATAAGATTTCTAGGTCCGAACATAATATTTTGATCCGCGAATTATAGGCCGGAAATTACGGTAAATGGCATAGAGCTCAAGTATTTAAAGTGAATATTTTTGTTTTTAACCAATATTTATCTGTATCAACACAGCAGCATCGATTTGCCAAAACATTATTTTCATATCTGAAAGAGAGAATTATTCTGTATTGCGGGACACTGATATCACACCCGCAACGCCTGGAAATACGGCAGTTTAGATATGAAAATGATGCTTTAGAATTTTAAAAATAGATAAATGTTGGTTTTGCATAAAAATATCTAATTTAAACTTTCATTTTTAAATACAAAAAGTATTTAGGCGTAAAATGTCAATCACGCTCTTTTGGATTTGTCATATATTTTTAGTGAAAAACCTCTGCAAAATTTCATTTTCCTACTTTCAAGTAAATTTTTTTGAAAATTCTGGTGTGAATTTATTGTTACAGAAATACAATTACTTCTGCCTCAAAGAGTTAACATGTATTTTTGAATACAACGTTTCAGTGTCGCAGTTTAACTTATTGTAACCGCATCGTACAGGGTTGCCAGTTTGGCCTCCATTTTTATTTCGAAATTTCAAACTCACACCAGAAATTTCGAAAAAAGAACTTTTACTTTAAGTAATCGCTAAATGTCCGGCATTAAATAAAATAAAAAATACTATTTTTAATTTCTGGTGTGGATTCGTATTTTCTGAATAAAAATGGAGGCCAAACTGATGACCCTAGCACCGGACAAGAAACTAGTCCTTCTCGAGCGGAAGCATCTTGGTTTCGTTATACTAATATAGTTGGCGACAAGGTAAACTGAGCTTAGACTGCTACTACACGATCATAACCAGGGTCTGATTAACAACGGAGCAAACCTCCAACAGTAAAAATGAATAGAATTTTTTTCCTTATTCATGACAGATATTTTTCATGAATATGGCGATTAAATAAGGTGAAAATTCCTATTCAAATTTGCTGGTGGAAGTTTGTTCCGCCAATAATGACGATCTGATTACAGCAGTAGCTTGGAGAGGGTAAATAGTTCTGAAAAAGGGGGAATAGTGCGTTAACTCCTTGAAAAGCGCTGGGATATAACATATCCCACTTATTTTTTATTCCAAAATGCCACATCCACGCCAAAGATTTCAAATAAAATTTTGCTATAATAATGTAAGTGAAAAAGAGCTTTTACTTATTTGCAAATAAATTTGTTTGTAAATCGTGGTGCCAATCAATCGTTTCAACATTTCAGTAACAGAAGTACTTTGTCTCTGAAAGGGTTAAGAGAAGAAATACAGGGATGTGTCTTAGAGGCAAAATGGTGCTACCATGCTTGGGAGTGCCAATAACCACACAACGAGGGAAGTTCCCTGATTTAACCCTTTCCAGGGCGGAGTAATTCTATTTGTAAAATGATAAAATGATGGACTGACACCAGAATTTACAAAGGAATT
Source organism: Maratus speciosus (assembly GCA_963932465.1). Taxonomy (NCBI): domain Eukaryota; kingdom Metazoa; phylum Arthropoda; class Arachnida; order Araneae; family Salticidae; genus Maratus; species Maratus speciosus. The sequence goes on from OZ010787.1 coordinate 57,648,178, forward strand.
TATTAGAAAATAAAAATTTGCTTATTTTCCCGTACTGTATAAAAGGAAAATTTTAATTAAATATTCTTGGTGTCGCTTGTCAGTTTTAGAGTTAAAATTAGGTGTCCTTTTTTGTGGACACCGCCCCCTAAAGGGTTAATCGTGTATCGAAGTATATTTCCCAATGCGTTTACAATTAACCCCCTAATTGCATAGTGATGTAAATTTCCATCACCTTTTTATTTAATTTTAATACATAAATTAAGTTCTTACATTCACTATATTTATATAGAAATATTAATCCTCTAAAAATTACAAAAATATGCTACTAAATAAAGTTAAAAATCTATCTTAAGATTTCTGGTGTCTAATCCTTAATATAAAAATAAAAAACACAATTCTAAAAGAATAATTCGTGCAATTAAGGGTTAATTGTATACCCCTGGTGGCCATGAAGCTCGGAGTCAAAATTGTAGTTTGAAAAAAATCCTAACCCAGAGGAACCAGAAACTGTTCTAACTCTAGCCCTGTCTATAAAAATTGGTTACAAAATACAAACCCGAGAGGATATGCAGTCCGTGAATGGAAGCCCAACTCATTTCCGAGAGAACATTACGGAGGGAACTGGATACAATAAATATTTGTTGCATGCAATATTATGTTGTTGCATGAGGTAATTTCTCATAGTAACATATAAATTTTCACGCCTGTAATGGGCCAAATAACACCGAATGTGGTCCGACGAATGATATATTTGCCTTTTTTTTTGCGAATTACACTGGCGTTTCGAGTCTACCGACGCACAGTGGAGTATTTGACACGAAATCCTGGACAAAAATATTTTTCTATGCAAATATAGTCCGATTGCCTTGGAAATTCTTAGATGTTATTGGGTATCACTATGGCATGTTTGGTATCGTAAATGAAGTGTATAGCATTTACAGAGACACTCAAAAGAATTCCCTTACATTATGGACTACTGGAAAAAATCATTTGCTTTGTATTTTAATGATATCACACTATTTTAAACGTACTGAAATTTATATACATCACTGAGGTGTACTAAGACACTTATTGTAGAATATGGTGTGCATAGAATATATCGTTCATTTACAGGGACACACAAAAGAATTTGGCAGAAGAATAAATTTAACTATTGAAGCCTATGACCAATAATTGCTGGAAGTCGCTTGTAGTTGTGAAATGCGTTTTTAAATTGAACTATTTTTTTTTAAATATTACGTGGTGTGGATACATTCTATGGATGAAATTCAGGGCTGCACAAAAGTTCTCAAGTACATTTCTGTTTATTCACGGAAATGGCTGAATGGAAATTTTTAACTGTGCTATGCGTTTTACTGAACTAACTTTTAGCATACTATGTAGTATACATACAAATCTATAGCTCAGTTTAATATTTTATATCTTAAAAGCTGACGAAGTGTAAGTAAGATTTTAACACTTCACATAATAATAAGTATACATTTTATAAATATTTTGACAAATAAGAAAAAAAAAGAGACATCATTTAAGAAGAGCACAAGTAAAAAAGAAGTTAAAATATTAATTTACTAAATAGATATTTTAAAATACGAATACATCACATGCCCACAGACTTAACATTACCGACGGGAATTTGGAAGTTGAGTGACTAGCAGCCTTAAATGTTTACTGTTTAAGAGAGAAAAGTAATTGTTGATAGATTGTTTTATTTACTAGTAATGCTTAATTAAATGTATTTAATTTTACATATATAAAATTTATTATTTAGATTTAATTTACTTTAATAATTATTATTACATTTATATTACATTTAATAAAGATTATTCACATTTGATAAAGTTTCATTTAATAATACATTATGGCTAATTCCAGGCGAACTTGTCATGTCTGTCACATACTACGATTTTTGGCTGCCAGTGTTTTAGAACGGAAAAATGTGACTTATTTTATCGGAGATATCTCATCAATTGAATAAGGCGAAGTAAACTTTTCGAAAATAGCGGTGGCCAACAAGCGTAACGATTTTCAGCTGTGTGACAGACATGACAAGTTCGCATGGAATTAGCCTTTAGTAAAGTGGAATCTCTACAGTACATAGATGCAAGTTTGATAGTGTATTTAATAGATTACCAGCTTCAATCTGATTATTCACAACTCAGTTTTTCATCTTTTTCATCACTCTCTTCTTGGCCTTTATCAGGACTACCATCAAACCCAGCTGGAAGAAGAAGTTGTAGGGTCCGGCTACTGTATGGCTTGCTCTTTTCCCTTGGTCTTTGTCTAGAGAAGCTTATAAAACAATCACAACTTAAAAAAAGCCAATTTGGGACATCTCTGTTGCAAACTTCTCGATTGCAGTTTCTTGAGTACTTTGTACGGCACATTCTAGTCTAAAGTTTGTTTCTGGCATCAGCAGCTTCTTCTGATCGTTGCATTGGCTAATGGGTACGACTGCTTTCTTAATTACAGTGGTACCATGAATCAAAATCTTGTGCATTGTTGGAATCATAGGGTGCCAATTGTAAAGGTTCACATACAGGTTCACATACAGTGTTGCTGTTTCATCAGCACATGTTTGGAACTTTTTTCGTCAATGCGATGCCCACTTGTTATGACTTCCAATATTACTTGCAACCCTTTAATCATTTCTGCGTGTACTCCAAACATCTTTAATTCCCTCTTTTCTTCCCTTATTTTCCATCTATGAGCCCCCGAAACTAATTAGGGAACACTTTTTCAATAAATAACACAATTAATACAATTTGAAGGCGATAGGCGATCGGATATTTCTATCAAGAGATATCGAGTTGCGTGCGTATGTATGTATTTACATACGTACGTGCATACATACACACAGAATCTGTAGTGCAAAAGCTCTCCAGTAATATCCCGAGAGCTAAAAACCTGCAATACGACAGTAAATATATACTTGTAGTTCTTATCTCTTCAATTCGGTGGCCGAAAAACGGAGCATTTAAGTAGAAATCCCGAAAAAAAATTATAAATAAAAATGGCAATAATATGCGGAAGATTTTTTTTTTTTTTTTTTTTGCAGAAATTGGCACTCAAGACTATAACTAATACGATATTAATTCAAAAATGGTCCGGCAAAGCCCGGCACAGATTTAAAAAGCTTTCGATATGTTTAAATTAGAGCCAAAAACGCTTTAAAAATAACCCTATTACAAATTTAATGCTTTTTTATTACATTAAAAACTAAACTATTTACATTAACACATAGTTTAACACAAAGCTCTGACCTTTGTTAAACACGTAAGCCCTGGTTAATTTCAATTCAACAACTCATTGAGCCACAAAAAAAATTATATTTAAACATAACAACAATGCCAAAAAGCAACAAGAATCCACGTCTTCTCACAAAGAAACTTCCTCTTCAACTGAGGCCAGGAGCCACCGGATGTAACTCAGGTTCCTAAAATAGACATTGATCGACGCGCCAATTAGTCAGATATTAAAAAATATGATTTTTGCAATTGTTGACGAAATTTTAATTTTTGCATTTTTGGCCAGGTTTTTGGGTCAAATACTTCACTGTGAGACGGCCAATTGAGATATTCAAGTGGCAATGTGAAGACTGTACTCCAACCAAAGGTGTCTATCGGATGGTTTCGCACTGTTTATCGTAATATGACTTGGGCCACGGTTTAAGGTGAATATTAACCCATTACCTGCTGGTGTTCCGTTGACGCAACGGCAAAAATAAATACCCATGCTTAAATTAACTATGAAGCAACCACTATTTTTGAATTAAAAAAAAATTTCCTTATTTACCAGTGTGTTTAGTTGAACATTCTCGGTAATTAAGTTTTAATCTTCATTCAACATTTTCTTGATGAATATGGAATGGACAGCACCTTCCGCCATTTTCTAAGATGACACGAACATTGTTCACAGGGTTGCATGTGTACTTGACTGGTTTGTTTAACACTCACAGCCCCTACAGCACATCGACTATCAGATAAAAACACCTATCTTAACAGTAGAATGACCACAGTGGTCATTTTGATCGCTACCATTTAAAACTACTGCGATTGAAACCAGAAATTTCTTTATAAAATAAGTTAAATTTGTTCCACAGAGAAATAAGTTAAATAGTTTTGAATAAAAATTCTGGTGTAAAATATTTTTTTAACACTTGAGTAAAATTTCCGGTCATGCTTGTCTTAACCCTTTGAGGGGCAAGTAATTGTGTTTCTGTAATGTCAAATTCACACCGGAATCTGTAAAGAGACTTAGCAAAATAAGGAAAAGCAATTTCACGACTTTTTTTCCACCAAAGTTAGAAAAGTACAATTTAATAAAATTTTTCTGGTGCAAATCGTCATTAATCGTAGGTGGGATAAAATATATCCCACCGCCCCTCAAGGGGTTAACCGAAGCAAACGCCGACATTAGAATCCGTGCAATTTCGTGGCCTTACGTGATCTTCTCATGAGTGAGTGACGTCAATCATTGCCATCGAAACACTCAAGGTCAGAGGACACGAGTGTGACGTCATCACTAATCGACCGACTTCTCACTATTGTTGGAATTCACACCGGAAAATTTTGAACAGCAATTTTCTTTTATTTTATTTGTGGAATATCTATCATCTTATAAAACAATAATAACTATTTAAACTTACGGGTGAGAATTCGGAATCCCTAAATAAAAATTCAGCCAGATGCGGAATGCCACTGTTTTGCTGCATCTGGCTGATTTTCTATTGGGGGATTCCAAATTCTCACCAGTAACTTTAAATAGTTAATAAGTCAAAGAAATATTTTGGAAAATACTCGTGTCTAAATTAAGGGGACCATACAAACGATTAAAAAAATCCGCCTACGTCATCCGCCAATTTGTGTCAGCGCTCACGCCTAGTATTTAGCAGGCGGTGGATCATCTATTAATTGAGTCACATTTTCAGTGGGGTGATGTCCACAATATCTAACACAGTGTGACAACGATGGATTAACACATTGTGATATTGCGTCTAAAATCGTAGAACAATTAGGTGGGGATTTTTTCCAAGCAGCACAATAAAGTTCGTGAAAAAAATATGTATTTTTATTTAGGTAACACTAGACACATTTTTTCCTTTACATAGAATTGTAAAAACTTGAAGTAAAAGCACACAAGTTCTTAATAGTTTTATAGTATTCTCATAAGTTGGTAATAGGTCGATTATAGGTTTTTGCATAAAATTAGCTCTAAATTAACAGTTTCAAAAGATATGACATCACAACAGTGATGAGGGTTATCACTTGAGTGTGACAAGCTGTGACATAGGGAAGGGGGGGGGGGGGGGCTAAAAATCCCACGAAATTCGTGTGACTTTATTCATAGTGACCCCTAAGCTCCTGAAAGAGACTATTCTTTTCCAGTAGCAAATTGAAAGAAAATGATTTTTTTTTTTTTTTTACAATAATTAATCTCATTTCAAAATGGAAATTAGAAAATTCGTATCGAGAATACTTTTCGTTAGTGATACTTATTTTCTGTCATTTTTCTTTCAGTTCTCACGAATTGGCTGACAGAGCACCGATCTTATACAAATTATGTAATATTATTCATGACAGCCCTGCTGTTGGGATGCCTGTTCAATGCATACATGATCATCTTCCATAAGACATGCAGCTTCAAAAATTATTTCATTATACCAATATGTTGGGTTCTTCTTGGTAAGTTATAAAATATTTTTTATAACCTTTCTTAAAAGCAAACACAGACATTATAAATTTGTTGCACTCTTTCTTAGCCTACACGCTGATAAATTTTCCTAGACCCGCGATCACCACTCGCACAATCTTTGAAAAAATGTTCTTTTATTTGGATATGCTGCCACCACCGATATATATACGTGATATCGGGCACGTTGGGAGAAGGATTATCAAAGAGAAGGCTAAACTTATTCAATTAAAACTAACGAACAATTTATTTACATATAAATAAACCATTGTTTACATTTAAGAGCTCGGATATAGACGATCCGGCCCAATAATAAGCTACATCTAGCAAGTACTTTCTTCGCACTGGGTTAACTTATTAAAATACCCTATTTCCCACTCACACTATGGTATCTCATGAATTTTTATCGGAGGATCACCCTTGACCTCCCCGTACGCCGGCTGTCTCCGCAAGAGACTTAAACTTTTTCTCGAAAACTCCACTCAGGAAACACCAACCGACTACGTTGAGATCTACGCCAGAACTGTTTTCTACCCCTCTCAGCGATGCCTTCCAAACCCAGCCTAAGAGGATCTTCTCCTGTGAACAAGGACCCCTTCTCTTATCTAAAATCTTCTACCTTATATGACCTTTACTACTTACGAGATAGAGAATTTTTTGTTTGCCTTATCTGTGGTATGCGTTCTTGAATAGAAAGAGAAGATGGAGTGCATTGATACAATGAACTAGTTCATAAAATCCTATCAAACTAAAAACAGCTCGGATCAACTTTAAGATACGGAAACATATTACTTTAAAACTTGTACGCAGAAAATGATACATATTAAATACAATAAACAAGTTTAAAGATAATATAAGATAATAGTAATCTTAATTAGTTATCTGTTCATTAGTTTCAGAAACCTGACACCCCCCCCCCTTAGCGGAAAATATGCCATTTAGGGGCTAATTTTCCCCAAACACATAGTAATATCTACAGCGTGTGATACACACAAATATATGCAAATTAGCAGAGTTCAACAGTTCATTTGCAGGTTTCCTCTGTATTGTCACTACATACATATTTCAAGGTGTCTGAACATTAACTTCTGACATCTCTAATGAACCGTATGCTAATATAATTACTAAAAAATATTACACAAAATGCTAATACACTGTTATAAATACAAGATGCCAATAAAAATACACATACACAAAAAAAATAAAATTTTGATGGTTATATGTTACTGTTTGTTAATTATTTAGTGATTGACGCTGCTGGAATCGTCACTGCCTGTCTCTCCCAGCTCTTCCTATGCCGTCTAGAAATTGCGTCAGCATTCAAATGTTGAACTTCTGGGCGATGGGAAATAGGTTCCAGCATTGCAAGGCAACAGCCCATCTAGTGAGCTTGGGGGACCTTTGGGTTGTTTCAGTGAGAAATTTTAATGGGTTATGATCAGTGATGATCTCGATTTGAGATCAATATGTCCATTTTTCAAACTTCCGCAACCTGAAGAGAACACTCCAAGCCTCTTTCTCTATACTCGGCCAAGCACGCTGAGCCCCTGATAATTTTTGACTGGCAAAAGCTATCGGCTCAAACTGACACTTTTTTCATCTTTTTGAGTAAGACAACATCCTACTGCCAGATCTGAAGCATTGGCATGAAGCTGATATTCCAGGCCTACTGTAGGTGTAGCCAAACGCGTTGCATTACATAATTAATCTTTAAGAGTATTGAATTCTTGTTCTGCCCTTTCATCCCGTGGCACAGTATTTTTGACTTTCCATTTAGTTAACTTAGAGGTATCGCTTTTCAGCATAATTTGGAACATAAGATCAATAAAATCCCATTAATCCCAAAACAGATCTAACATCCTTTTTAGTCTTCAGTCTCTGCAAATCTCTTATTGCTCCTATTTTCTCCTCATTCGGCGCATGTGTTCCACGCCCAATTACATGACCCAAAAACTTTGTTAACTTTTCTCCCAATTTACACTTATCGAGTCTAATGGTAAAATTTCGATTCTTAAGCTCTTCGATGACCACTCTAACATGACCACAATGCTCTTCTCAACTGTCTGAGAAAATGATTACATCATCAATATATGATTTTGCATAACTCCGATGAGCTTGAAGAACATTATTCATATCCTTTTGGAACGTAGCAGCCGCACCTGATAAACCGAACGGCGCAGTTCGTCATTGATAAGTCCCATTATGCGTTGTAAATGCTGTCAAATGTTTACATTCCTCAGCCATTTTAATCTGCCAATAACCCCTCAATAATCGATCGAAGACAAATATTTAGCGGACCTTGCAGTATACATGATTTCCTGCGATTCTTTCATGGGAAAGGTTGGTACTTGCGTTACTGAATTTAAAGCTCTATAGTTTATACAAAGTCTAACCGTTGTGTCTTTGATACTTCGATTAGATTTAACTCTAACAATTTCTGGACATGTCTATCCACTTTAAGCTTTCCTTTATAAGCAATAGGTACAGTATACAACTTTGGCCTTTTTCCTGATTACACCCGGTTTCAAATTAATGCGGTGTTCACCTACCTCCGCCGGTCACACAGAACCCATAACCACTTCCTTATTTTTCCTCAAAATGGATTTTATATCCCTGACTTGACTATTGATGACCCTTTTATTTCAAACCTTTCTATGTCTCGCTCTACCTCTTATTCCCGGTTTAAAATAGGAATTTCCCCATCTTCTCCAAAATCCTCATCCCTGTCAAAAACAATATTAACTACGTTGCTCCTAGCGATAAACTCCCTTATTTTATTTCGATGCACATGCTTTCTACTCCTGTCGGCTAACTCAACTATAAACGAATGCTGGTTTCGTTTTTCGACAACAGTCGCCGCGGATCTTGTCACCTAGAGTAAAAATTGTTAGTTGAATCGGGGATTAACAGTATTACTTTATCGCCTACCTGAAACGTTTTTTCTTTAGATCTTAAGTTGTAGTCATATGCCATTCTGTCTTGTTGCACTTCGGATGATAATTTTGCCTCATTTGAGGCTTTTTCTAAGCGTCCCCTATGTTTGCTTAAATATTCATGAATTGGCATAGTATCTAATTGAGCTCCTTTATTTTCTGCTGCCCAGGACGATTTCAGAACTGATAAGGGATCATCCGTCGCTCTACCATACAATAACTGAAAAGGTGCGATTCCTGTCATAGAGTTTAGAACTTCCCTATATGCCCATAGTATAAATGGTATTTGCTCATGCCATCGTGTCCCTTCTTCTCTAATCGTATGATGCAACATACGCTTAACCGTTTGATTAAAACGTCCCACAAGACCGTTTGACTGGGGATACTGTGGAAATGAAAACCGTGGACTAGCACCAAACCTTTTCTCGGCAGTGAAATTAGTTTCATTATCACAGGCTATTATATTTGGAACTCCTGTCCTCGTGAATATTTGAAGTAATGCATCACACGCTGTTCTAGCAGTTGAAGTTTTTAATGGTATCGCTTCCGCCAACCTGGTATACTGATCAATTAAAGTTAGTATATACTGATGCTTCTGTGAACTTTTAGGATCTATAGACCCAATTAAATCGATATTGACAACCTGGAATGGAAGTTCTGGACACGATACCGGGGAAATAGGTGCTCTATCATTCACTTTCACCCCTCTAGTTAATTGCCACTCTATACATGACTCACAAAATTGCTTAGTTTCTTTCGCTGTACCATCCCAATAAAAGGAATACCTGATTCTCTGTAAAGTTTTCTTTGCCGCATGATTTCCTCCAAATACGGAAGAAAGCACTGATTTTAAGATTTATTCCCACCACTAATTGAGCTATAGTTTCTCCAACTAATTTCTCTTTATGATACAATAAACCATTTACAATATAAAAATCCCCTTTAACAATTTTAGCTCATTCCCAAGCTCTCTAAATATTTACCAGCCAATTGGGCTTTCTTAAATATATCTGAATTACTTATCGTATCTTTATCATTCTCATTTTCCTCTACTTCCGTCTTTTCTTCGTCCTGACTTTGTAAATTTCCCTATCTCATAGTTGCCAACTTTTACGCTTTCTTATTACCAATAAAATTTTAAAGTAAATATTGTCTTATTTAATCGTCGGAATCTCACGATTAACCAAGGCGAAAATGTCTATTAAATTTTAGTGGTAGCAAAAAAGCGTAAAGGTTGGCAGCTATGCTATCTCATTTCTATCGCGGAAACATTACAATTATCGCTACTCATACTTTCCTTTTCGTTCAAGTTGTCAACACTAACTGCCGTACATTCTAATTATTGAGATTCTAGCAATGACTCCTTGCGATTGACCCCCGAAAACTCATTAATCACTTCGGGATGCAAAATTACTTGCTCATCAATATTACCGTTTACCGCGCAAAGTACTTCCTGATGAATTACATTAGTTTGTCCAAATTGTGGAATAGCTAATGGTAATTTAACCAACGGTGATTTAACTGCTTCACCAAACAGTCCTTGTAAATAAATAATGCCAGCCCCTTTTAATTACTCTTCTAGTACCAAATCTTTATGAACGACACTTATTTTACATCCTGAATATCTACCAACACTTTCGCTTTTTGCCCATTTACGCTAACCTCAATTTTTTCGAGTTTACTTAATTTCTCACCAATAACATTAGTCCTTCGTTCGGCCTTTACCGTTATCCTCGCAACAATAGCTCCTTTCGGTAACTCTTTATTTTCTTTCACGGAAACCATAATTACACCCGTCTTTGGTTCTCTCCATTTATTAGTATTATTATTTCACTCATTATTCACATTATTACAAAAACGTTGGTAATGACCTTTTAAACCACATCTAAAACGTCTGGGAATTAAATCATCATTAGGTTTCTTAGAATCCGTTTTCCTACCTGAAAAAGAATTAACCTCATTACTCCCGTTTTGTCTCCTATTACCACTAAATTTACTACCCTCATTCACTAGATCAATGTTAACACAATTATTCTAATTTGTAAATAAATCATATGAGATGTAAATTTCCGACTGGGTGAAAAATGTCCGGACCAGGATTCGAACCAGGGATCTCTTGGCTGTTGCCGCCAATGCTCTACCATCTGAGCTATCCCAGATGAATCTGGTACAACTTTTTCACCCAGCTAATCTTGTTGATAATTGATCAATATTAAAAAAGAACGATTAAGTGGCAAAAACAATGTGGGAAACCGATCTATGTACAATCGTTGAGCCTCCGGGCCATTTTCCTTTGTAGATAAAATGAAAATCAGCCTTTTTCCTATTAGTAAAGGGCAACATCTTTCTACATGTTCCTGCCGCGATTGACGGTTGCACAGTCGGATCACCGGCTGTTATGTATTAATCAAGGCGAAATTTTTCATACGCGTTCTTCTTCTTTCCCATTTCACATTTGCATGCTATTAGTGTCATTTTTCTCTCGAAAACTTACAACGGGAATGGAGCTTTTACGTTTGCATCGACCAAGTTTCCAAATGCGCCAGAACATTTGCGTTTTATTTGCGACTACAAATGAAAATGGAGGCTCAGTGATTGTACGGAGAGTGGTTTTCAACCTTGCGTTTGCCACTTAATAGTTCTTTCTGTGTTTTTGCATCGTATAACAGGATTGCCAGTTTGGTCTCTATTTTTATCTCGAAATTTCACGTTCATACCAGAAAATTTAAAAAAAGAATCTGTAGTATATGTAATCACAAAATTTCTGTCATTACATAAAGCAAAAAATACTATTTCTAATTTCTGGCACGAATTCGGATTTTCTGAATAAAAATGGAGACCACGCTGGTAATCCTGTTGTATAACAACATCACCTTAGGTGCCCTCTAGTACATTTGTTTTTTATTTCCGACCATGTCTTCTTTGATGAAAGTTGTTTGTTTGGATGTGTACTATCACCTCTTAAAGTTTTGCCCATCTTTTATGAAACACCCTGTATGCCTCTTAATTTTAATTACCAAATGCGTCAATGGCACCAGAATTTAGGAATTAAATTTTGCTTTCTGTAATGTTCGCGAAGAAAAGATTTTACTTACTTTCATATAAATTTGTGCATAAATTCCGGTGCAAATGAATCATTTTTACATTTTAGCCTTTACTAACATTTTTAGAAGTACTTTGCCCCTGAAAGGGTTAAAGGGAAGCCTATAGAAAACGTGTTTGTTTGTGTGACATTTATTAAATAACAAAGCTCTGAAACACAATTTGGTATCAAAATATATAAAACTAAAATAATTTGATTTAGAATTAAAATATAAATTTCGATTTTTTTCCATACAGTAAAACAACACAGCCTCCTTAAAACAAGTGTTGTATAATCAATCATATTGTAATGTTACAGTTAACTTTTACAAAATAATTTTTAGTAAAAAAACCCGATTACTCAGAATATGATCACAGCTAAAATAGTAATATGTGTGACTTATAGATTCATAATTCCATCCTATCACCTTGAAAACGTTCACAAAATGCGGGAAGTATTTCAGCAACATCCTGAAAACGAATCAGGTTTGCACAATTTTCTCAGTAACGTGAAAGATTTGCTGATTGTCCCCTGATTAACAGATAAATACTTTTTCTGGGTTTTCACTATTTTGTCAAAAAATAAACTTTTTCTTCGTGAGTTCCTGGTCAGCAAAATGTACAGTCATGGGAAAAAAAATAAACATCCCCAACTAACTTTGCAACAAATTATAGTAGAAGAACGTTACTGGTACCAAACGACTGGAAATAAAGTCCATTTTTAAATGATGTGTGTAAAATTTGCTTAGGGATCCATCTACAAATCAAAACCAGACCAAACTTTGCTTTTCTCAATAGCAAAACCCAATTTTGACAATATATTTTAAATTTGCGGTTCAAACTATGGCTAGATACGAAATTTCAAATCATTTGGATGATAAGGTTTTGAATTATAAACATTCAAAATTTAAAGCTTCTAATGTTAAATCATATTTCCATATTTTTATTAATATCTCCTGAAATTATAATTGTAATGTGATATTTTTTTGTGAGGTTATAATATAATACTAAAAAACCCAAACATAAATATATTTAATTTGTAATTTAAAAAAAATTATAACATAAATTATGAATTATGAAATTAATATTCGAAAAAATATGAATTGCAACTTATGATTTTTTCGATAGATTTGTATTTATTATGTTCTGCTTTATGCGAATTCTAAATTTAAAAAAATTCTTCCAAGTAATTTTCAAATTATGCTTAAAAAACATAAAAATGATAGTTTAAGGGATGTTCAGAGAAGTATAATTTGAAAAAAATATATTTTAATCATTTTATTGAAATATTTCGGCTGGCAATATTCTAATTACATTAACCCTTTCCGGGGCAGTGGTATGTTTATGAAACCACTTAATTTTAATTCCCAAATGCGATAATGGCACCGGAATATTGGTGTAACTCTTTTCCGTTTATTATATATGTGAAAAATAGCTTTTTCTTATTTGCAAACAAATGTGTACGTAAATTCCGGTGCCAATCATTCATTTCAACACTTTAGTAATGGAAATGCTTTGACCCTGAAAGGGTTAAGAGAGTGAAATGGTCATATTGGCAAGAAATAATACATTAATAGAAGTGACTTGGTCATTATGTAGTATTTAAACATTCGAGTACTGAACTTCTATTTGGATACAGCCCCTAAAATACGCTCATTTTAAAATAGTTAATTTCTCTGAAACTTATCGTACGAATTTGAAAGGATTAAGGGGTTAATGATAATTTTCTATGAAATTCCGATGAATGAAAAACTGTTATGTTTTCAAAAAGTACAGCATTTTCAATTTATTAATGTTATTTTTATTTTTCAGCTTTCAGTAATGGAAAATGTGACGTCGCTGAGATGCCTAACAACATTTGTGATCCTAATATCCAATTTATGACTCGTATTTACCTGTTTATAGTCTTTTTTCAATATTATATAGCTTCAGGAATTCATGCCGTCGTTGTTCTTGAAATAAACCAAGTTCGAAAACTTTCAATCAAAGAGTTGTTCAAGTACTCAAGATTTAATATTCCTCTATTTATAATTGTATTAGGGTATTCTGTTTGCAGAATGATTGTTGGAATTAGAAATAGAAACAGAACAGAGGCTTTTAATATATTCTATGGATTTGAAAATTCAGAAATTGATGAATTATTTTAAAATAAAAAAGCTTTGCTCAGCGAAATATCCAGATTTTATAATGGTATACTGCCCACTTTGAGAAAAGTACGATACAAAAAGTGTTTCTATTTTGTTTAATTTATCTTATTTAAGAGGTTATAACAGCATTGTCAGAACAAGTATTTTTTTACAGAAATTTTCGCTTTATTTAACCCTCCGTCTACCAGACGGGTCCATTGGACCCGACAGGTACATACAAAATATTCAGTCAAACCAGAAATTTCTTTAAAATAAACTAAGTATATAAACCAGACAAAAATAAGGTAAATAAATAAGTTAAATAGTTTTAAATAAAAATTCTGGTGTAGAACGTTTTATTAAAACTTGAATAAAATTCCCGGTAGATCTAGGGTTAATCTCAGAAATTCTGTGATTAATAAGATTCCACCTTTTTTCGAGTAAAGAAAACACACTTTTTTGTTGTCGAAATGAAAGAAATATTTATTCTGTATTCAATCAAGAAGCTACATAGAAAAATAGTGATTTGATCGAAATAAATTTCAGCCTGAAAGGGCAATGGAGTTATGAATAAAGAGGAGGAGACATATAGAGTACAATCTACCGTTTGCGAGTGAAGTAACTGAGGAGGTCCACAAGATGGCGTCTGATTTTTTACATCGAAACAACAGTTTCTGATTACCGCAGAAGCAAACATCCACCAGTTAATTCTGAATACAAAATTTCGCCTCATTTTATAGGTTTACTCATGCAAAATTTCTCTCACAAATTTGTTAAAAATTTCTATTCGTTTTTATTGGTGGAAGTGGGCCCGGGTATTATAACCTCTTTCACTGACACTGACAGGAGGTTGTTTAGGTTGTCACAATATGGCGGAAACACAGTTCCTGGCTACCGCCGAGTAAACTTCCACCTGTAAAAATAAATATCTCTTTCTGGCCATAATTATGACTGGAATTCTACATCAATAAGGCGTTTAAATAAGGAGAAATTTTCTATTCAAATTTACTGTCGGAAGTTTGCCTCGGCTCCAATGAATTAATGCGAAACCGGTTACAGTTGAAGCTTCACCCTTTTGAAGATATGTCAATTCCCCTTTATTCATAATTCCATGGAAAGGGCAACATTCGGTGAGTATAGTGGAGGAGGGGGGAACAAATTCCAGCGAAGAGTTTTTAGAGTTTTCTTGGCTGGTCTTGCCATGCGTGGACGAGCATGTGGTAGTACAAAAGAGGCGTTGTCTATTATAAACTGTTGAAATCGCGTCAGACAATTTATGGTGACTGTTATATAAGCATGTATTAACCCCTTAATTCTCGCTCCCGTGATATTCACGGGCTGTGTCTTTTACTTATTTTACTCTTTTTTGTTTGATTCCCTCCAGTTTTATAATAGTGTAACTGGCTTTATTATGGTATCACTTTACCGGATATTAAATATGGCTAATACTTCCTTTTCAAAAAAGTGGTGCCAATAACCAATTTGAATTTTAAACTGTAATTTAATGCGAACGTTAAGGGGTTAATGAATTTAAACGAAGCATTAAAGCAAAAACGCTCAGAATAGGCCAGAAGACACGACAAGTTATTTTTCCAACATGACACTGTTCACCAACATGAATCAAAACAAATCAAAGAACTTATAGAAGCACTTCGCTGGGATATATTGGCTCACAGTGGCGTAGCGTCAGGGGAAGCTGGACACTTTACTACAGGTATTATTATATACTAAATTTGGCTTTATTTAATCGTATAACATTCAAAGATGAAAGTAGAAATTAATTGGGTTAAAGAGAAGAATTTTCACTTTTCGAATGCAGAGTTGGCAGTTTGGTCTCCTTTTGTAATAAAAAAATCAAAGTTCATACCAGAAATTAAGAATGATATTTTTTGTTTTATATAATAACAGGCATTTCATAATTGCATAAGGTAAATGTTCTGCTTTCGTTAATTCCGGTGTGAATTTGAAATTTCGGAACAAAAGCAGAGGCCAAACTGGCAACCCTGTTCGAATGTATTTGATATAAGTTCACTTACATCCATAGTATAGATATCTAGTAAAAAATATGTCTTCCTCTGGCTTTTATGTGCTGTTTAATCGTTTAAGCACGGAATCCACTAATGTAGAACATATATTTTTGACATCGTCATTATGATACGAAATTTGTATGACATTCTCGATCATCTTTTATTTGGTTGAGATAGTCCATTGTGTTGATACGCCTCTTCAAAATGCTCCACAAATTTTCGATTGGGTTTACATCAGAAAAATTGCTAGGCCAACCTAAATCATCTAATCTGTTATTTAAAATAAAAATCTTTACATTGTTAGAATTATGGTACGGAGCAAGGTCATGTTGAAACACACCGGCACCGCTAGCGGACGTTTGCATAAAAGGCATCATTTTGTCTTGTATATGAATATATTTTGTGAAGTTACCATTGCCTCAACTGGCACTATGGTTCCAGATCCTGTAGATGTAAAATAACTCCAAAATATCTGTTTAGGAAGGGGCTTAACAGTTTGGTCAAGATGTTCTGATCTGATGGGCTCTCCACGCCACGCCTCACAATTTTTGCTCAAAACCTTTGGACTAAAAAAAGCGTTTCGTCGTTGACAATGACTTTTTTCAGTCTTGTGCATTCCCGGATCAGAGGCTGAAGCGATAGGAAAAAATTCATTTCCTACCACCATTATTTAACCCTAGATCTACCGGGAATTTTATTCAAGTTTTAATAAAACGTTCTACACCAGAATTTTTATTTAAAACTATTTAACTTATTTATTTACCTTATTTTCGTCTGGTTTATATACTTAGTTTATTTTAAAGAAATTTCTGGTTTGAATGAATATTTTGTATGTACCTGTCGGGTCCAATGGACCCGTCTGGTAGACGGAGGGTTAAAAGCGACAAATTTTATGGTAAATGTCATTAACACGTAAAATAGAAATCTATTAAGAAATTTATTTTTCGAATTACTGGTGAGACGAAATAAAATTTTTTCTATCACTGCGAACTCTGCAGGATTTATATTTCTTATCCAAAAGCCAGAGTTTTTTTCTTCATTGCAGGTTTAATAGATCTTTTTTGATTGGTGTTCTTGAAATTCTCCCCGTTTCAATAAACCTGCGTCGAACTGCCGATGAAGCAACGTTCACACCAGTAGCAATAATTCACTCTGTAGATCTGTACTTGATTTGCAAAGATGTATTTTACTATTTCGAAAAAGACATTTGTCTGTATTTGTGTCTTACGTTTTCTTCCACAATTTCTCATCCGTTTTAAAGAAATTGTCCCAAACTCTTTTTGATTATTAATTATCCTAGAAACACTTGATTTCCCATCTCCAACTGTTGCTGCAATATTTCGCACTGTGCAGCTGTAGGA
This sequence comes from Maratus speciosus, assembly GCA_963932465.1. Lineage (NCBI taxonomy): Eukaryota > Metazoa > Arthropoda > Arachnida > Araneae > Salticidae > Maratus > Maratus speciosus. Next base: position 57,665,376 of record OZ010787.1, read on the forward strand.
GAGATGTATGCTTACTTAAAGTTACAATTATAGCCCTTTTCCTGGGAGTGCTATCCATCGCGACAAATTCAAACAATCTCAGACTTCCAAAGGTGGGAGAAACAAACTAAGTTGAAAATGCTCCCTCTCCAACCAACTTATGATGATCACGTGATCAAACCAGTTTTAAATACTCAGGAATGTTCCTTGTTCAATGGACTTTATGCACGTGACGTCAAACTCCAGAGCTAGTGATATCTTGATCATTATTCCAGCAACTGTGCCTCCAAAATGGCCATATGCGCAGGCGCAAATACCGCCAATAGACAAGCTTTAGCCTCGACACAGGTTGCGTACATATAATTTAACCGAAATTTTGCAAATTTAGCGAATGTTCTCAGATACAGAACAACATTTTAAATTTATATTACAATATATAAAGAATCTACTTCTACAAGAATGCATTTTTTATGGTAACAAACAAGCACTAACAACACATATTCCATTGGGCACTATGCTGACATTCAAAAGTAAATACAGCCAGCAGACGAATTTTAGCCTGGACATCAGATCGTGTGCATAAGGTCCATAGGTGAAAGCAGTTGGAAATGGTTACCGGAAGGAAGTCCTTGAGAAAGAACGCAATTCATGAAAAGTGAGCTTATCCAAATTAATTTGCACACTACTGTAGTATATAATAATACTGGTAGCACAGTTATCCAGCATCCCCTGACGCAACACCACTGTTGGCTCACCCGCTGTATTCACCAAGTATTGCTTCTTCAGATCAGGGTTGCCAGTTCACTATTTTTATAAAATCCAGATTGCTTCAATGCCACCACTTTTTTGAACTAGAAATAATCGAATTGTTAATGACAGATTAAATAAGGCAAATTATACTAGTTTAAAAAAGTGGTGGCATCAAGAAATCTGAATTTAAAAAAGTAGCGAACTAGCAACACTTCTTTAGATTACTATTTGTTTAGCTCCATGCAGAGTTCCAATTAGCGCGAGTAGTCCTTTGTAAAAATCGAAAATTACTCAACGACTTGATTGCTTAAAAACAACTAGGTCTTTTAAGTTCGTTTAACCCTTTAAAGTTTGCTTAGTATTTATAAAAACCATCAAAAAAGTACCTGCTTTTTATTGCAGAAATTGATTAATTAAAAGATTTCCAAATAAAATATGCAATTAGTTGCATGTTTGAGGCGAAACAAATTTGTCATAGAGCAAATTCACATTTGCCGAAAAGCCATCATGTGGGAATTTTGCACCTTAATGTTTGTTTTACACTATACAAATTAATATGAGTAAGATCCTTATTTTTTTCAGAGTTGGGCAAATTTGCAATTGCAATTATCTGCAACGTAATTACATTTTAATTGCATGTAATTAATTATAGTTAAATTACATGCCGTAAAGGATTTTTGCAGCTCTGTAGACGGAACCGCCCCCATTCCATTATTTGATGAAATTTCTGTGTTTGAATGTGTGCAACTACAATCAATTAGATGCAATTAACTTGTAATTTCATTGCGGATAATTGAGATTACAAATTTGCCCAACTCTGATTTTTTTTTAATTTTTAGTACTTTACAAATGCTTGCAAAGTAATATTTAGCATAATATATATGCGTAAAATGTTGACGATCCATTAAAATCAAATTATCATCAGAAATGCTTGATTCATCAGAACCCATCATTTATTCAAATATCGATCGTACAAACTGGACTCAAACGCGCCTTTTGAAAGATTTCATATGGAAATGCCAGTTAAATTTTCCTGGTTTCAGAAGTTTTTTCCAGTTTTAAATATTCAGCTCAGCAATATCACGCGCACGAGAAATAGACAATGACATCTCAGCCCGTCATATTGACGAGGGCGAGAATTAAGGGGTTAAGTGACAGAGAGACAGCTTCTGACAGGATATACGAAAAGATCTTTCATTTTGAAAAAAAAGTGTAATTTTTTTACTCGAAAAAGGATGTCATCATATTTACACACTTAAAAATTTTAATATAACAGATCATTTGGCTAAAGCAATAACGGCTTTTAATTTATAGTTAATTTAGCCGATACTGAGAGACTACAGATACGCATGTGTCTGCATTAACACCTCAACTGTTTTGCCAGAGTGCCGCTCGGGCAAAAAGAGTTTGCTATTTTCGATACTAAAAGCTTTCGGTTACCACCTAATTTTAACTGTATTTTTTATTTTCTTAAATGCCATACCTTTTTCGATTGTACAAAGCCAAATATTTTAGTAAAAATAAGTAATGTCAGGTCCTTATTTTTAATTTAGTGTGTCAAAAAAAAAAAAAAAAGAAAGAAACAGTTAAGGGGTTAAAAGAAACTGGCATTTCAATTTTGCTATAAAGAATTCATATAAATTAAATTGATACTAATTTGTTGAAACATTTTCAAGATAAAATATTTTAGCAAGGTAGTATACTAAAACACCATGTGTGCTTCTATATCAGGATTCAAATCAAAATAATAAAATAATCCGAAGTGTATATTAACTACTTTTTATTTTCCTAAAACAGCTAAAACAAACTAAGTACATTTTTAACATTTTATACAAATTCCTAAGTAAAATCTTAACTAATACGATTGTTTGGCGAGAGATATAATCCCGTAGAAAACACATTATTATTTTCTTACTAATCTAAACTTATCTATTTTAATGTTTAAATTAACAATGCTAGTATTAGTCTAAGTAGTTCGTAAATAATAACAAAAATATGAATCAGAAACTTGATTCGCAGGCTCCACAGCATTAACCCCTTAAGGGGGCTGGTCACTCAGCTTCGGAATTCTTCTCCGTAATGTTAAGTCTGTGGACTTTTGATGCATTCGTATATTTAAAATATCATCTCCGGAAATTCATATTTTTAACATCTTTTTTCTGTGTACTCTTCTTAACCTCTTCGTTCCCAAAGCTAAAATAACACTACAAATACCCATTCATTGGTTTTAAACAAACGAAATGACATCATAGATGACAGAAAAAAGAACTTTACGGAAATTGATACTTTAGGGGACTAGCAATTTAGGTTTACAAATAAGGATCTAAAATGACAAATTCCGTTAAAATATCAATTTAATTATCACTAACCCAAATTCACACAATCACAAATTTAACGCCTTTAATCAAGTGAATGATATACAAATCCTCAAAATATGTTATTGTAAAGGGTTTAAGTTAAATAAGCATGAAAATTTCTCCATTTCTTGGCCACACCCTCTTGAAGGCGTTTTGCGAACTCAGATGAAAATAACATCTTTTTTATGAGGAAATCAGCATAGATTTTGCCATTTATTGGTTTGCTTTTAAAGCAAAAAACATTCAGCTCTTAAGAAATGAAGTCAAAATGTAAAAAAGTTAATCAGTTTAGTTTTTATGGGGGAAAGGAATATAGGTCCACATATGTGGACCCAGGTAGCGAAGAGGTTAAAGGATGTCTCTTTTTTCTTGGTCTAAAATCTATGCTGAATTTAATATTTTATGTGTTAAAAGCGGGCGAACTGTGAGTAAGATTTTAACACTTCATATAAAATTAAGTCTATATTTTATAAATATTTTGAGAACTAAGAAAAAAAGAGACTTTTAGAAAGTGTCCCAAAAAATAGAAGTTAAAAATATTAATTTACGGAGGAGATATTTTAAATATACGAAAGCATCAAATGCCCATAGACTTGACATTAGTGAGGAGACCCATGGAACTATAAATAAAGAGGAACTGACATATCCTTAAAGTGGTGGAGTTTCAACTGTAACCGCTTTTGCAAGGGCTGATAACCTCCGGTGGAAATTTCCGCCAGTAAATTTATATAGAAATTTCCTCCGTATTTAAAGGCTATATTAATGCAAAATTTCAGTCATAAATAATGGCAGAAACAGATTTTAATTTTTACTGGTGGAAGTTTACTTTTGCGGTAGTCAGGCCCTGCGTTTCCGCCATATTGTGACAACCAGTGACACAAACTGACTGTTTTATCAGGCAAATTGACACCTGTAAAAACAAATAGAAGTTTTTACCATATTTGTGAGAAAATATTTCACGAATAAAACGCATAAATAAGACAACATTTTCGATTCAATTTTACTGGTGGGAAGTTTGCCCCGGCGATATTCAGAAAGTATAGGTCCAATTTAAAAAAAGCCGCCGCCGTCTTTTGATAACCTCCTCAGTTACTTCACTCACAACTCGTAGAAAGAACAGTATATGTCTCCTCCTCTTTATTCATAACTCCATTGAGTGACCAGTCCCCTTAACCTCTTGAGGGGCGGTGGGATATATTATATCCCACCTATGATTAATGAAGATTTGCACCAGAAAAATGTTTTTAAATTTTACTTTTTTAACTTTGGTGGAAAAATGCCTTAAAATTGCTTTTCCTTATTTTGCAATAAAATTTTTTGAAGATTCCGGTGAAAATTCGACATTACAGAAACACAATTATTCGCCCCTGAAAGAGTTAATTTTCGCTCCCTTGATACCCACGGGCTGTGCATTTTATTCAGATTGTTTGATTTTCACCAGTTTTATAAATTAGTATATTGACTTTATTCTGGTATCATTTTACTTGTCATTACATTAGGTGAATATTTCTGTTTCAAAAACGTGGTAGCAATAAGCAATCTGAATTTTTAAACCGTAATTTAATGCGACCGTTAAGGGGTTGAGTAATAGTAATAATAATAATAACCAGCCTCCATTTAGCGATTGCTACGTTCAAATTGTTTATTAATTAAGTAAAATAATTTTTTTTTTTTAAATTGCAACTACTTCAAGTCAGGTGTAAAACGTATTCACGATATTAGCGAAAAAAGGAAAAAAAGGGGGAAAAAAGTATTTTATTTAAAATTTCTTTTCAATATTAACAGCGCGCATCTTCTTCAGACTTTCTCTGTTTTGATTCTGTTTCTCCCAATATTTTCCTCGACATTTTTATTAAAAATTTGGACTCAAAACTAATTAATTAGCTAAAGTGCAAAGTTTTACAAAGCTGAACACCTATCCTCTTTATCATATAATTCAAATTAAATTCATAGAATATATTTCATATAATCTGTATTTATGCTTTTGATTTTTATTTCTATGATGCTGTTTTGCTATGAAAATAGAATAAATATATCACTATCTAGCTTATAATTTTTTATAATATTGTGCCATTTTTAGAGAAAGATATTTCATTATTATAAAAATTCGAAATTTTGAATAATGATATTTTGTTTTGTATCGTTGATACCTTACCACAGATGTCAAAATGTTAAAAATGTCATTGTTTTCATTTGAGGGGACTTGGCACCCTTTGAAAAATTATTTAAGTATTTTATTCTATTTATATTATCCATTTATTATATTCAATATTAACAGAGCGCATCTTCATTCATAGTTTTGACTAATTCTGTTTCTCCCAATATTTTTCCTCGACATTTTTATTAAAAGTTTGGGCTCAAAACTAATTAATTAGCAAAAGTGCAAAGTTTTGCAGGTTTGAACACCTAATTATCTTTATCATATCATTCAAATTAAATTCATAAAATATATTTCATATAATCCATAGCTGCCAACTTTTACGCTTTTTTCTCACCACTAAAATATAATAGTAAATTTTCTCTTATTTAATCGACGAAATCTGCCTATTAAATAATTCAAAAATTTCTGTTAAATTTTAGTGGTAAAAAAAAAAAAAAAACTTAAAAGTTGACAGCTATGTATAATCTGTATTTATGCTTTTGATTTTTATTTCTATGATACTGTTTTGCTATGAAAATATAATGAATATGTAACTATTTAGATTCAGGGTTCATATGGGTCCTTGAATTTCCTGACTAAGAAATTCTTCCGTACCAGTATTTTCTTATAGAAAATCTCTGCTTAAAAAAAGGAGAAATTTTGCGCGTTTAAACTAGATTTATTTTTCTATAAAAAATAGTGATGTTTGGCCTTGAAAATAGCGCTACCCGTACGAACCCTGGGCTTATAATTTTTTTTAATAATATTGTGCCATTTTTTACAAAAATATATTTCATTATTATAAAAATTCGAAATTGTGATGATGATGTTTTGTTTTGTATTGTCGACACTTTACCACAAATGTCAAAGTGTTAAAAGTTTCATTGTTTTCATTTAAGGGGACTTTGGTACCCTTTGAAAAATGATTTAATTTAAGTATTTCATTATATCCTTTGTGTATATTATTAAATGATTTTATGGAGGAAAATGTTTTTATCAAGAAAATAGAAAATTCTGAAGATTAGATAAAATTAAAGAAAATTAAAAAACCATTCTTTCCTACAGGTATCGATTTTATGGTAGATTTTTGTTCTTTAACGTGTTGCCTGTAACTTTAAGGATCGCATTTCCAAAAAATTAAATAGTTTGAGAGAAACGAATGACAGGCTATGTGTAAAAATACAGCAAAAAAGTCTATTCATTTAACATTTTAAAGTTTTAAAAAATAAATGTTTTATGTTATTTTAAATCCGATTCTTCTGTAAAAAAATAAATTCAATAGAGAAACATAGCGAATTATTTGAAATAGATATATTGACAATTATCTCTTAACCCTTAATTGCTGTCAAACGTCTCATAGAGTGATATTTTCTATGATTAAGTAAATAGCAGATTAGTATACCAAACTACCAGTGAAAATTTTACGCAGCCAGTGGTGTAGCGTTACGGGAGAGAGGGGTGGATCATTTTATTACCAGTATTATTGTATGCTAAATTTTTCTTTGTTTAATCGCATAATTTTCAATGATTAAATAAAGCCAAATTTTCTATATAATAGTGCTGGTAGTACCCCCCCCCCTCCCCCAATGCTACGCTGCTGCACGCAGCATCCTGAAAGCAAGCACCCATGGGCAGCTACTGCTTATAATTTACGAGACTTCGTCAGAATATAGTACTAGTGACTAAATAGATTTTAAGCAAAAAACTGAAAAACCGATATTTTCATCACTTTTTGCTAAATGGTATTTTCCAATTAAAATTTGGGTACGTAGTCTCAAAAAAAAAAAAAAAAAAAAAAAAAAAAAAATACTGGTGTATGGTTGTGCCTTCATGTATCATGCGCGCTCCGAGCTTCTATACGAAAGAGGGAAAAAAAAGTAAAAGAGAAGAAAATAATTTAATAAAAAATATGGGAAGAGACTTCGGAATTTATTGTATTAAAATTTAACAATTATATTTAATACTGCACAATATTTACGGTTGTATTAGTCGAGTTTTTCTACATTAAAATACCGGTAGTTAAGCTGAAAGCGTACGAACTCTGGTCTAAACCTATCTTGTATTTTTTTAGTTTGTAGAAATTCCTGAATTATTCTATTCACTTTACATTTTTCTAACGGTCATCGTACTACTTCATCCAAATTTTGTAACCTCATCTATTATCACGTGATTTTAATATGGCGTGCATTTTTTATGGTTTTTAAAGGCATTTACGAAAAATATTTTTACATCATCGTATTTTTTACTGATTAGAACTAAGATTAATAATATTTTGTTAATGGAGATTTTCTGTAACAATTATTTTAGAGGCAAGTATCTGTATAAAAAATGAAAGATTTTGAGGTAAAGACTATTAACAAAAATCAAACTTTAACGTTAATATATTTTTTAATTCAATGAATTTTTTGCTTTAGTTCAATTTTTCATGGCTAACACTGGTCCGGTTTTTGAATACCAGAAAATCGGAAGAATAATTTTCATCATGGGTTTTTATATTGTAATAGAAATAAACTTCGGAGTTGGTTTCCACAAAATTTGTAAGAGAAATCTCAAAAGAGAATTTTTGTTTTTAAAGTTCTGGTGTTCGAAAAAAGTATCGAGTGCGGATCCTGATTTGTAAACAAAAAATACAAAAGATTAAGAGATTAAGAGAGATTAAGAGGTTTATTTATTAAAATAATGAAAAGGAATTCAAACATTTACTCTAATTGTTGGTATTTCATATTAGAATGTTTATTGTCTGTTTTAACGCTAGAACTACCAATGTTGAATATACTCAGTTCTACTATATCCGCCAATATTTTGGGTATTTGAGAAGCATTTTTATTTCCTAGCTTAAATTGCTAATTAATTACATAATTAATAAAACCCTTTCTCTTCCAGGTTTAACTTTTTAACAATAGAATGACGGTAAGGGGCCCGTACCAACTGAATATATTTCGATTCGAACCAAAAATTTCTTTAATGTTATTATTTCTTTAACTTTTTTTTTTTAAACGAAGAAAGAAAAAGTTAAATAAATAAGTTAAAATTTTTTAAATAGACATTCTGGTGTAAAATAGTTTTATAAAACTTGAGTAAAATTTTCCGTCTTTCTAGTGTTAACATGAAAAAGGAGAGTCATCAGCCAAAATAATATACATCAAATTTTTAATATAAACTTTGTTTAAAGGAATGCAAATACACACATTTGCATTTTTTTCAGTTTAAAACTTTATTTAAAATTTATTTTTTGTGCCATCATTTTGAGGAATTTTAATATATCAAAGAAAATGTTAGTAGCTAGCTAAAAATTAAAGTACTTGGAAGTTAAGAAATAGAGGAATGTAGCATTTATTATTAAACGTTTCCATTATTTCTTGTAATTATGAGCAGTCAACTATAGTGTTTAATCATCCCTGTCATTCATCCAAAATTTATAATGTATTAGTCATTTATAATCTATTTTAAATCTATTACATAGTTGCTAGTTGCCAACATCTTATGCTTTTTTGTACCACAAAAATTTTATAGAAATTTTTCCTTTTTACATCGCCGTAATCTGCCGATTAAATAAGGCAAATATTTCTATTAAATTTTTGTGGTGCAGAAAAGTGTAAGAGTTGGCAGCTATGCTATTATTCGAAGTTTTTATTTAATAATATAACTGGGTTAATTTGACGCAAGTCAAATATTGTTGAACACAAAATTCTTTTAATAAAGGAAATAAAATAAGTTCCGCATAGAAACACGAAATTAAATAAATAATGAAAAATTAAATAAATTTTCTGGTTCAAACCAAATTAGACTAGTGTCAAATTAACACAGATTTTACTGAAGCGGGGGTGGCCAGCTGTGACACGCCGGATACCACTAAAATTTTACAGAAAAATTCGACTTCTTGAATCGCAGAGATTCGGTGATTAGAGAAGCCAATGATTTCTATAAAATTTTAGTGGTGTCGAGCGTGCCACAGTTGGGCACCTCCGTACTAAAGTATAGTACAGTGGTGGAAAATTGGCGCAGAGGAGGAGCCTATTGACACCACTAATATTTTATAGTATTCGTTATTTTAATAAAAACATAGAAATTCTGTCATTAACTAAGCTGAAAAATACTACTAAAATTTAGTGGTGTCAATAGGCTCCTCCTCTGCGCCAATTTTCCACCACTGATAGTAGGAGTTTGATAAATATGGTTAATGTATTTAAAGGGTATTTTATTATTATTATAGTAAGCACGGTAAATAAAATTTTGAATTATTCATACAGTTTAAAAATATAAATGTTACTTAACTCGTCCTTGGCGCGAAGAATAGTTGATTGACTCGCTTGATAAAGCCCGTTAATGTGACGGTATTGGTAGTTCTAGTGTTAAGAATTTACAAATATATTGTTGTTATAATTGTTCAACTGACTGGATTAATTTAATTAAAATACGGTAGACGCTCGATATAACGACCGTCAATTATAATGGAATTTCCTTTATAAAGACGATAAAAAATTCCCAAATATTTCCCTATTCACACTGTATTATTGTTACACAGAATAAAACGACCAATATTAGATATTATAATATAAGGATTATCTCCAGCGTTTCTACGAATATTTTTGAGATTACTTAGGTATAAAAAATAGATTGAGATTGCATTATTTGCCTTAAAAAGGCGAAAAAAAACCTCTCTTTTCCTTCTTAAAATTAGCGTTCTTTTCTCCATTCATCGTATGTAAATATTATAAAAGGTTTTTAATGTCGTCTGTATCTGTTCTTGTGACAATAATTGACCCAGAATATTTGTGCCCAGAATTTTTTGTAGCAGGTATTCGACATTGAAGGCCACTCATATGGATATAATGATCAAGGTCTACATTTATTTATGTTAATTAATAACAATGTATAAGAAACAAATATTCTGACTAAAGTTTTCATTATAGCGACTTATCCTTTTAATGGCTTTTTCTCGTGGAATGAAACAGATCGTTATAACGAGTGTCGATTGCATTATAATCAGAATTCTGTTCTTTATCGGTATCGTGTTGATGTAATGTTGAAAATTGTTCTGAATTACTGTATTTGTATGTATTTGTGTACTGGTACATCTTAATAAACACTTCTCAATCTGCTTCTCTTATGTAATTCTTATCCATAAAAACCAATGACACATTTAAAAAAATCACATAAAAGAGTCATCTGAAAATAAGTAAATATCAAGCAAAATTAAACTACTAATCTAAAGAAAATGAAACAAATTACACCTTATGCTTTAATCCATCCATTATTGCAACACATGAGATGTGTTGAGAAATTACAGATTTTAAATTTTGCTGAGTAGCAACAATATTTAATAATTGTAATATGGCACTGAAGACGAATAACCAATTTGAATAGAACGAAGCAGGTTGAATTGAATATATACAGAGTGTTCCTGAATTCATAACTGTAGGGAAGAAAACTCTAAGGGAAGTTAAACTGCGCATAAAGAAGCAATTTTGGCATAGCAATGTGGGGTCGGAAAAGAAAAGTGTTGGTGAAAAACAAGAATTGCAGAGGAATGAAAACAAAAGTTTATTGACTTAACAATTACAGTAAGTGCTCAAATGCACCACCACCAACACGGATACAGACCTGGCAGTGTCTAATAAGTGAGTGGAGTACCCTTTCGAAAATTCCAGGTATTTCAAGAACAGTTGCAGCAGCGAATGAAAGTCTCGTAATAAGGTCAATTAGAATTAGGTAGATTAGGCAGATTAAGCAATTATTAGGTAGATTGAGGGGTCCGGGAAACATTTTAAAATAATTTTTATTTATTGAGTTAAAATTCTAATTTTTTTTTGTGATTGTTAGCCTTATCATTTGTAAACAAAATCACATGATAAAATTTCTCATAACTTAAAAAAAAAAAAATTAAAATTCATTAAAAAAGCGGGGTAATTTAAAATCATTATAACTCGAAATATTATTTATAGAATTTCAATTTTTTTTCATTTAAATAAACATAAATGTATAAGTTTTAATTTTGATTCAGCATTTTTAAAAATATTAATTTATAAAAAAATTAAAAATATTTAACGAAGTTTTTTTTTTAAAAGTGGTGCAACTTAAAAAAAAATTATATTTTCAAAAGTAAATATTTGTTTCAAATATGGTGAAGCAAAATTAAAGTAAAACAATTGAAAAAGATATCTTCCAAGTTTGAACTCTTTATCTTTAACGGTTTTTGAGTTATAAGAATTTAAATATTAGAAATGGTGAAAAAACCTATCATGAAGGAAAACGCATTTTTACAAGAAGTCGTTTCCATGACTGCCATTGCTTGAAAGCTAGATTTTAAAAACAAACCAAAACGAAAAAAATAATATTTTTTTTTCTAATACAGATGGAAACATGATTTAAATGTCATTTTAAACAGGAAAAAATAGAGAAAGTTTTAATGAAATAAAATATTTTTGCAAAATTTGAAGATTTTTGTGTCCCGGACCCCCTTAAGAAATAAGGAATTAGATGTTAATTAGAGTCTCGTAATGGGACATCTGGAATCTTCGAAAAGTACGCCAATCACTTGCTAGAAGCTTCCAGGACTGTATCGATATTGTTGATGACACATTGGAGCACTTACTGTAATTGTAATGACAATGAAACCCTTTTTTCATTTCCTCGCATTTCTTACTCACTGCATCACAAAAATTGCTTCTTTATGTGTACTTTACCTTCCTTCACATTTTGACCCATGAATTCAGGGACACCCTGTATATATAATAAATATCAGTGGCGAATTCTGATGCTCAATCTGGGCTGTTTTCCACCAGTTTTTCCAAATAATTTTCATAGCTTTACTTCATGGTAAAAACTTTCTAGAAATTACTTGTGAAAAAGAGTATACTCAGTTTGAATACCAAGATTTTCCCCTGTATATACAGGGTGTTCGAAAAGTCTGGAAACGGTCGAATAAATTGAGAAATACATATCAGATTGAAAGACGAAAAAATACGTGTTAAATATTTTTTAAAATGCTACTCATTGATACCAAATTTGACCCCCGCAACCGACCCACTGGGTATCAGAGGGAGTCCAACTTTGAAATCTTGAATGATAACCCCATTTTTTATTGCAGATTCGGATTTTACGGACAAAAATAGGTAACTTTTGTATTTAACATTTTTTCTCGGATCCTCATTGATCACATAGTAATTGAGCAAATTCGACAGATACATATTTTGGTTTTCCCAACCAGGTTTTGCCATCTCAAAATGTGATTGGCCAGAACTTTTGCCGTCAAAGTTGCTGTCTTTTGCGAGAAAAGTGTTTCTCGAAAAACATCAGTGGCGGTTGTTTAGATGGCGCTTTATATGCTTTTTCTATAAAAATTAATAGTAATATATTAAATTAGTTTTCTATTTGCATATTTTTGAAGATCATGTTGTAAATATTCTAAATACAGAAATTTTATTATTACATAATTTAATTCAGTATTTAAAAAGAACATATCTTTTACATCATGTGGAATCAATTTCTAGGTAAGTGGTAATACTTCGATATATTGAGTTCTAAACAGACAATTTCTCCAATCTAACCCTTGACTGTTAAATTCTTCAAATGATTGGTTAATTTTTATTATCCCTCGTCAATATGATTTGTATACTATTTTCAACAAGATCAATATAACAGTCACTTCTAAAATAAGATGTGATTGTTTCAATATCACCTTCACTTCTTTCGCGTTCAAACAAGATTTTGCTAACCAAAAACCATTTAATTGCTTTTTTTCCTCTTATGTCGTTTTGAAGATTGTATTGTAACTCGGGTTTCAAATTGTTTTGAAAGGTAATTAAGCAGTCTTCTTCATTTTTCTTAGGATGAAAAGATAGAGTTTTAAACACTCCGAAAGCCGATGTTTGATGTCTTAGCCTTTTAAATTCTAGACTGGGTAGTGGTATTTCATCTCTAACAGGAACAAGAGGTTTTTTAGTATGGTGAGTTAAACCTACCTTCACTTGAAAACGTTTTCTCACATTCACTACAAGCTACTTGCGGACGATTGTGACTAAACATATGCTTATTTAATCTATAACGATAGTCGAAGGTTTTCTCACACTTTTCACACTTAAAATTTTTTTTAACTGAATGTGTTTTCATATGAGTTATTAGAGCACATTTTCTAGTAAAAGATAATTTGCAAATTTCACATACAACAGGTGATATAGTATCATACGTCATCATATGCTTTCTTAATTCACGCTTTCTTGTAAACAGTTTTACCCAGTCCTCTGGGGGAGGGGGTGTTTCTTTTTGATATCGTAATCATTTTTGATCCAACGAAACTTTTCTTTTTTCAGAAACTTTTTCTTTACATTCAAATAGTCTGTTACCTTTATTATTATCTTTTTATATGTTTTTATTAAAATACAAAGCTATTATTAAAGCCATTAAATGTTTATAAAATTAATTCATTCCTTCCTGTTCTTCTTTCATATGCGCATATAATTCGTTGTTAGAGAAATCAAGAACATAATATGCAAGAAATGGTACTTGCGTTTATTAGTAAAGAAAGCCAAATAATGTTGTCCACTGTTTTATTGACAGGGCTGCCACAGGCGACTATTTTTCTATATTGTTCGTACCTCTATTAAAAAAAAAAAAAAAAAAAAAAAAAAAAAAAACAGATTTTGTATAGTACATTTCTCTTGCAAATTTTCTCGAAGAGTAAAGCAATAATTTTTGTTTTGAGAAAGTGGTGTCAGGTAGAATAAAAAAATTACTCGCCTGTGGCAGCCTTGTATTGATAATTTCTGCTTTTAACCTACCCGGGCAGAGGGCTAGTGCAAGTAGACAATATTATTTTTGAATACATTATGTAACAATGTGATATTATTAAATACTTTTAAATAGTAACTAACTCTTTTAGATGTTATTTGATATAAATTTATTTCATTTATTGATGTTTTATTGACTTCTTGAATCCGTAAAGGATGCAACTAATAAATGCATAATCATATGTGCAGGGCTTAATTTCTAACAAAAAAAGTACCGAGCCCTAATATTCTGGGATACCGGTGCTAACAACTGTATAGTACTAACAACTGCAATGCCGACTTGGTCCGTGCCGCGTTTTCCAGATAGTTTTTTAATTAACTTTTAAAGACACAGGAGACATATTGAGAGTCAACTCAATGGAAAGTAGTCGTGAATCCCATAGTATTTATGTGATTAATTCTAATTAAATTAGTCTGTTTTTAACAATTTGACGTTTATTGCTTTTATACTGCTACTGGGCATTGAATTACACAAATATATCATTAAAAGTTGTTATCTAGGCTTTAAAAGCTGATGATACATAGAGTACGCCGCCCCTGTCATTATGTATGTCCAAACCGTCCGTAACTTTAAGGGTTAATATTTCGGCTAATCTCCGACGATTTTTTTTCGAAAATCATTATCAACAATGCTTTTATACTTCTACTAGGATAGGTACCTCCCAGCGCTCCTCAACACCTTTGCTGAATCCCTGCAAATCGAAATTTGTGTGTAACGGAAAAATGCGCTTTTCTCAAAAACTACGTGAAACCAGGGTATAAATTTCCTGGAAGGCTTAAATTATTGTCTACTGCCTCTAATTTTTTCATAATTTTAGTTTCAGTAGATTCGGAAATAGATGAGGGGGGGGGGGGGGGGGCATATTTTTGCACTACATTTTCGACGATATCTCTGAAAATATAATACCTAAAATTAAAAGAAATATATTTTTCAGTTCAGCATTACGAAATATTTCACACGATATACAAAGAATAGATTTTTTTTTCAAGTCACTTAATTAGCCCATCTGCATTTTTCCTAAATATATTTGTGAATGTTTAATAATCTGTAAATATGTGGGTCAATATTCTTTATTACTTCCCCCAATTTGAACTTTCTACGTTCCATAGTTTAGGGGCTGTGCATATATAACGTTATCACTTTAGGGGGAGGTGGGTCTGGCACTTGATATCGTAAGATATCGCTGGGGGTGGAGGGTGTTTGCTTTTTGATATCAATATCGTTTTTGATCCAACCAAAATTTTCTTATTTCAGTAACTTTTTCTTTACATGCAAATAGTCTGTTACCTTTTTTATTATTACTATTTTTATACGTTTTTATGAAAATGCAAAGCTATTATTAAAGCTGTTACATTTTTATAAAATCATTTCATTCCAAACTTTGGAGTACTTCAACGTTTGCATTGCTTTTCTTCTGTTTTATGCGCATATAAATCGCTGTTAGAGAAATCAAGAGCATAATTATGTAGGAAGTGATACTTGCGTTTACCTGTAAAGAAAGACAAAGAATGTTGTCCACTGTTTTGTTGATGAGTTCTGTTTTTAACTTACCCGGTCAGGGGGCAAGTGCTAGAAGATAAAAATAATTTTTAATACATTATGTAACAATAAGCTGTTATCAAGTATCTTTAAATAGTAACTAACTCTTTTAGATATTATTTGAAATAAATTTATATCATTTATTGATATTGTATTGGCTTCTTGAATCCGTAAAGTATGCGACTAATAAATGTATAATCATATACGTGTATAACGTGTCACAGCGTATAAAAAGAAAGAAAAATAAGTTTAGACATTGATAACGATAACATCGGGAAGGGGGAGGGGGATTCGACGAATGATAACGGATGATATCGTAAGGGGGGGGAGGGGATCCAAAATTAGAAAAATGTTCATAACGTTATATATGCATAGCCCCTTACGAGTAAAATGGCTGTGACAGACAGACAGACACTGGAGTGATCTTATAACGGTTCCGTTTTCACTTTTTAAGTACGGAACCCTAAAAATGAATTTATTTTGTTTAACCCTAGAACTACCGGAAATTTTACTCAAGTTTTATAAAAACATTCTACACCAGAATTTTTACTTAAAACTATTTAATTTGTTTATTTAACTTATTATTGTCTGATTTATACATTTAGTTTGTTTTGAAGAAATTTCTGGTTTGAATAAATATTTTGAATGTACATGTCGGGTCCAATGGACCCGTCTGGTAGACGGAAGGTTAATTAATATATATCTTGGGGTGTAGTCGTCTAAGTTTTAAAATCATGCATAACTAGTGTTTAAAAGTATGGTAAAATCTCAAACAAGTGTAAAAAATAACCGAATTCGTCTTTTTCTTTCAAAATTCGATATTATTCTTTGTTATTTGTTCAGTTATCAAAATTCATTAAGGTAATGGTTGTTCAAAAACTAAAGTATATGTTTAAATTTTCCTTTTAAGATTATATTCTCATCTTATAGTTGAAAAAAAATCTAAAGAAATCTACTTTTTTAAAATAAAAAATTGATATTTTTCATTAGTTTGCTTAATTAATAATACTCATTAAGGTGATAGTTGTTCAAAAACTAAAATGTGTATTTATCTTTTCTCTTTTAAGTTCATATTCTGATATTATAGTTGAAAAAATTTAAAGAAATCTGCTTTTTCTATTAAAAATTGATATTTTTTGCTATTTTGCTTAATTAATAATATTCATTAAAGTGATGATTACTCGAAATTCAAATAAAAATTTAATCATTGTCTCTACAGAAATCAGTTTTTTCCTTAAAAATTGTTATTTTTCATTGTTTTGCTTAATTAATAATACTCATTAAGGTGTTGATCATTTAAAATTCAAATATATGCTTAACTTTCCTCATTTAACCCTAGAACTACCGGAAATTTTACTCAAGTTTTATAAAAACATTCTACACCAGAATTTTTACTTAAAACTATTTAATTTGTTTATTTAACTTATTATTGTCTGATTTATACATTTAGTTTGTTTTGAAGAAATTTCTGGTTTGAATAAATATTTTGAATGTACATGTCGGGTCCAATGGACCCGTCTGGTAGACGGAAGGTTAAGTTGATATTCTGATCTTGTAGTTGAAAAAAACTCTACAGAAATCAGCTTTTTTCCTTAAAAATTGTTATTTTCAATTGTTTTGCTTAATTAATAATACTCATTAAGGTAAAGGTTATTCAAAATTCAAATATGAATTTAATCTTCATCTTATAGTATGATAATCTAGTCGATGTAACGTTCACCCTTCAAGTTATAGTAGAAAAAACTCTAAAAAACGCAGGTTTTCCCTCTAGGGGGCGTTCGAATCGGTTTCCAGCGTGTGGTGCGGCTGGCGGAGGGACAGGTGGTGGCACCGGAGGAGGGACGAGCCACCTGCGCGGTCCCCCAATCCTCCCTCCTCCTGTCCCAGAAGCCCCGTTTTCTTACTACTTATGAGCACTGTAAGCTGTTTCGCTGCGTAGCGCATAGCCATTCTATTATACCTAAACACCCCGTTTAAGAATATAGCTGCCGAAGTTCTGAGGTTGGGGGAGGGGGCAGGATTTTTTATGGGAGTGCTGTTGTTCCTCCAGAGAAATAATAAATGACTAATAGTTTCGGTAGCAAGTAATTAGAGGAATGGAAGCCTCTATACGTGTAGTACCGCTATCCAAATGTGAAACACCATGAACAAAATGCAACCTTTATTACAGTCATTCAGAGCAACTTTGATCCGCATTTTCTCTATTTTCACATGCCCCACTCTTATTTTAAGAATATTGTTGCAACTAGTGGCATATAACAGAAGAAATGATGCTAAATTATTGTATGACTATCAGCAATTAAGAAATAATTATGATATAAACAATAAAAATGTATTTTTAACCTGTTTCAAAGTTATCCAGCCATGTAGGGTAACTTTGCGCCATATTATAAATATCATATAAAATAAGACACTATTAAAAAAATATTACAGTTAGGACAACTTTGAAGCGAAAAGAGGTTTTTTTATTCAGATATTTAAAGACTCCTAATTTACATTTTCCAACATCACAAGATTTGTATAATTTATTATATTACAATCAATATTATGCATAAGAAGAGTGGAAGAAAAAACCATGAATATTTCGCAAAAAAGAACTGTTTATTGTTCATATAAAACATAAAAATACAGTGAAAATGTTTTTTCAATGTTTTAACTCAATAATATAACCAAACAAGAATAAAAAATGTCGAATGCAGGATTGCCAGATTGGCCTCCATTTTTATGGTGAAATTTAGCACCCATACTGGAAATAATGAATAGTATTTTATGCTTTATTTAATAAAAGAGATTTAACGATCACATAAAGTAAAAATCCTTCTTTGTAAATTTACGGTATGAAGGTATGAATTTAAATTTTCGGATTAAAATTTGAGGTGAAATTGGCATCCCTGGTCGAATGTATGGGACGTGAAATTTGAGTAGCTCTGCCCCAAAGAACGTCTTTAAATTAATTTTACGTATTTTACACATATTTTTGAAAATATTTACATGCTATATCCAATGAACACTTTCGGCATTTATATATAATATACGTGCACATATGGTGAATTTTTGACAAGAAAAGGGCATTTTCGTTTGACCATAATATATGATTTTTATTTTTGTATTTTTTTTAATCACATAGTTTATATGAACAGGAAATTATACAAAAACTTCCAGCTATGCATCTTTGGTATCTATATAACCCCAGTTTATGGCATGAAAGTCGGTGCAGTAGTTTTTTAGAAAATTGGATTTTATAAAAATAGAAAAAACATTTTATCTGATAAAATATCCATATTTATAGGATGATAATAGGAAAAATATATTGTCAGATAGGTAGCCAAATCTAGGGGGGGGGGGGGGATCAGGAAATTTGACTGAAAGGCATGTTTCCAATGCTTATCCGGATATGCTCTTTATTATCTGCATATACTTCAGTTAAATTCATACATTTACTTACATTTCTAGTCTGCATATATATTGTTAGTAGTGCCTATAATCAGTAAACAGCCTATGCCTAACTTTGAGCCGGCTCAAAGTTATACTGAAAGTAAGGTAAAATGGTAGTGCCTTCTAATTTTACATTTTACTGACTATTAGTAAATACATAAACGCAAAATACTAACACATTTATAACATTTAGATAATATTATCTCTGATAAATGAGTATATTGTTACTTACTATACAAATTTAATTGGATTACAACAACTTCAAAACAGCGTTCAAAATTAACTTGAAAACAGTACTTCACAATAATAGTTGGATGATGCAATTTATTGTGTATAACGTTGCCAATTTATGTTCTAAAATAAAGAGTAGAAATCAGTGTTACCAGATTGGGGACGTTTTTAATTCAGATTATTTGATTGGCACCGCTTTTTTAAAATAGTATAGTTCACCTTATTTTTCAAAATGTTTAATCTGTTTTAAATAAGCCGAATATTTCTATTTAAAAAAAGCGGTGACATTCAACAATTTGGGGACAAAAAAGTTCCCAATCTGGCAACACTGGTAGAAATCCCAGTTTATAACCTTGCCAACAGAGTGTAGCACTGGAGTTTATCCAGCCTTTTGAAGTCAAAAATATTGAAAATTCGGACGTGGTGCAAAGTTACACCCCATGAATCAAAGTTACCTTGAATGACTGTACTGTACTTGCCGTTACATGCAGTGAAAGTTGTGTGGAATTCAATTTTCTGCGATATTGATACGTACTACTTTCTGATGAGTGGTAAATAACAAAAATATTGGTTACTGTGACTTCACAAGACGACAATCTCTTAAGATTAATAATAACAAATTAAAGAAGTCAGCTTGTGGGTGAAATTGTTTGGGACCGTTTTGACGCCTTAGTGACGCCCAGGGTTGCCAGTTTGGCCTCCACTTTTATTAAAAAAATTAGTGTACACACCAGAAATAAAGTATAGTATTTTATGCTTTATTTAATAAGAGACATTTGGAGATCACATTAAGCAAAATTCCATCTCTTTAAATTTCCGGTCTGAATACGAATTTTCGGATTAAAATTGGAGGCCAGACTGGCAACCCTGGTGACGTCACAAGCAGCGTAGCCAGTGGGTTACTTTTTTTTAAAATTCAGGGTTCTTGATTGGCATCACTTTTTTGAAATCGTAAAATTCGTCTTATTTAATGACATGTTAATTAAGGCGAAAACAAGAGGAATTTTACCATTTTAAAAGAGTGGTGCCAATCATGAAATTTGAATTAAAAAAAGTAGCCCACTAGCAACACTGGTCACATGAGCTGCGTTATTAGGATAATTAATTGCTCCCGAAATTACAGCCGTGAATTTTCTCTCTAAAAAAAGCAACAAAAAAGAAGAACAACAACTTCTATCTGCAGCTATTAATCTTTTCAGCTATGACGTGATAACGTTTTCAAATAGAGAACGAATATTTATAAGGAATTGACGGAATAAAATAAATTTTTAATGAATTTTGTTGTTCATCTTTTTCTATTTTTTTATAGGTATTTGAGTGTGTAATTATGCCATACTGTCTTAGAACAAATGTCTTTATAAGAAACTTTAGATGTCTCAAATGCATTTCACATACCCACGCATAATCTATATTTATAAAAAATTTCAGTTTTCTAAAATGCAATTTATGATAATTCATGTTTGGCTTACACGCAGTTGTAACGTAATAGTGTTTCATAATTAGAGCACTGAGGAAAAGAATAATTAAAATGTTAAAACCTATAGCAAATAGGGAAAAACTTATTTCAAAACACAAAGAAAGCAAGAAAATATGTTTATTTTTACCGTTTATGCAAATAATGTTAAATTAATGCAGATCCAGTTGATCACAGTGAAAAAAAACATATCGTCCGTACCATGTCATACTATCCAATAAGAAAACAGTGTTGCCAGTGGGTTACTTTTTTAAATTCAGATCTCTTGATTGGCACCACTTTTGAAATAGTAAAATTCGCCTTATTTAATGACATACCCTCATAGCATGCATGGTCACAGTGACGTCATTGTGGCGTCACTCACAGCCATCTCTACACCGGCCCAATCGCTAAACTAACTCCGGCGGGTCACGTGACCAGTCGAAGGCGGTTAAATTGAAGCGAAAGTGACGGTCGCCATTTATTCTGTTGTTGAAGATTCCATCGTTGATGAATTCAAGTCGCAGTTTTCGTATAAAGTTGCACATGGTTCATGATTTTCATCTTTATACTATCTATTTTATTTAGATACTTATGTTTTATTTCACGAAAGTGTATCATGTGTTTTCCCCGCGTTTCATGTGCTTTCCTAGTGTTTCATTGTTTCTCTTTCTGAAAAGAAAATATGGCTCTCAAGGATTCGTAAATATAATTTTAATTTCATCTAAAAGGCTAGAATATGCATTAAATATTCTAAAATGATGTTCAGTGGATATTACCAAGGATTAACATAACTATTGAAGTAAGTTCTGATTTAACTTTTAAAATTTATTGTCTTAATAAAACAAATTATATCAGACGCTTGGTTTGAATATTAGCAATCTAAGAAAATAAGTATAAGGTTGACATGATTGTTAAAATATATGATGAATGTACAGTTATATGTCAGTAATTATTATATCTCTCTAGAGAAGTTGATTGAAAATGAGAAAAGACTAATAATTCAAAAGCTCTTTCATAATAAACAAAAATATTTAGATAAATATTTAGATAAGAAATGCAATTTATCAATAAATCAGGCACGAAACAATTCCTCCTAAAGGAGGAATTCCACCTATTTTAAAGCAATTTTGGACATTTTCTGGATTGATGCAAAAATGCAAAGAAAATATTGGAAGCATATATGAGAGGGGGGGGGGGCGTGTCTAGGAAATTTAATAATAATTTTGTTTACTCAAATCGTCGGTATTTGTTTCTGAATTACTGTGCAAAAAAGCCATCAAATCAAAGGTGAATCAGCATCTGAAAGTGGTGTAAATTGTTTCTAAAATGTCTTTCCAGAGTGATTTTTTTAGACTTTAAAAGGTAAAGGAAGTTTCCATAAGGTTTTTTTTGGAATAGAATATTTTTTCCTAATTAACACTTTCGTGTAATTTCAGTGATGCAATTTTGGAGATGTATTTCTGGAGTAAAGATTAATTTGACTTGCTTGTATTTATGCAGCATGGAGGTTTGTTTTTTTTGTTTGTTTTTGAAAGGAGGGGGGAAATCTTAAACAGACAAGCCTTCTAAAATAATATTTATTTTGACAAATTAATCGCTGTAGTTCACATAAATTCATCAGATATTTATGGTTTTACATCTTAGCAAACTGTCTTCAATTTCCTGTTTTGATTCAAAAGACCTGTAAAATTGTTAGTTTAAATTTCTTTTAATAAATTTTAAATTATTAAAAGAAAATCATACATACAGTAATATTTTATTTTATTGTATAAATAAGTTAAAATGTATCCAAAAATAAATATTGTATAGATGGAAAAAATTTTACAACTTTTTTTATGTTTTCCACTTTCATGCCTGATAAATTTAGACGCATTTAAATATCTTTAAATGATATATTAAACCCAGTTTATAAAAACATTGTGCCAATCCTACTTTTCATTGCAGGTTATGCTGCTTTCTAAACTTGCTAAAACATCACTGTTGTAATTACTGTATTGATTCTAGTAATGGTGATTTTTCATATGAATGTTTTATTAAAAATTAGTTAACTTTAGGTTAAAAATGTAGTGAATGACTTTGATCATTTATGTAAATATTGTACTCACAGGGATCTGTCAGATTTTTCTTTCTGGGTCCTATTTTTGAAATTGTGAATAGTTTTTTTTTTTTTCACATTTATGAAAAATCTATTTTTAATTTTGGGAATTTGAAATTATCGTTATATTCAGGTTCTTGTTATACATTTTTAACAAGACCCTTTCCATATCTATATCTTGATAATAGTTTTTTTGACAAGTTAGATAGTATTACTTTTAAAATTTGTGATGAAAAGTACAGTTTGGAAATGCAAAAATTTTGTGTAAAGCTAATTGTTAAGTTGAAAAATTTTGTGAAGGGTCCTGTTTTAAAATAAAAAGGTTGTGAAAGGTCCATTAAAGGACCTAATTTTTCTCTAAACAGATCCCTGGACTCATGACAGCTTTATTTATTTAAAAATATGATGCAAGTTGTATATAAGATCTTACCAAATAATTACTCAAAAATAGTTATTAAAATTTTTAATTAAGAAATACAAGAGAAAAATTTAAAAAAACTGAAAAATAAATAAATCTGTATTTATTTTTAGCATTCAACCTTAGAATATCTGAATTTCTTAACAATATGTGAATAATTTTTGTCATGTGCTTTTCATAATTTAAATACCAAATTTATCCTTTCATTTATTTTTAATTTGTGTAAATGCATTTAGCCAATATAATATGTTATTCTTTTCATAACTAAGGGGCTGGCTCCACATAAAACTTTGATCATGAAGCTAAACAAACATTTTAAATTTTCTTTACTTTTCTGACAAATGTAATAGATGGGAAATATTTTTGTTAATTTTTGAATGATGGCATACTAAGTTTCTTGTCAAAAGAAATTTTTAATAGATAGAAATTTTTAATCGATTGATTGAGCTTATTTAAAAATCTTTCAGTAAAATAATATTACAAGAAAACCGGGACCTGAAGGGAGATTCACTAGGCACTCAATCACGATATAATTTTACTAGTGGGGGAAAAGTCCGCCTTCGACAGCCGCCATTTTGAATGAGCACTCAGGCCTAGTATTCAGAGGGCTGTGCGTCACTGTAAGTCACTGTCGTCATTTCACATCTGTAACCAAAATGCCAGCACTCAGTAATGTCACATTGTGATTGAGATGTGAACTTCATAGACAACTTTAAAAAATTACAAAAATTCTTCAAAACATGTTACTTACAGTAACACAATGTTTTTCTGACAATTAAAAAAAAATTGTGACGTCACTATTATGTCACTGCATGTAACATGCGTCACGTAAAATATGTGACAAAAAAAAAATACCACCATATTGTAAAGTCACAATGTGACAAAAATATGAATTTCAAAAATCTTTGAAAAAGAAGAGAATTATTTTAAATAATACTTTAAACAGACCGTCTTAATGTATTTCGGAGCTTGGATTGATTTTGTGTATATCTTACAAATTAAGTTATATTTAGTAATTTATTTATCGACATATTTAATCTTAATCGTTTCGTCTTAATGCATTTGGGAGATTGGATTGATTTTGTGTATATCTTACAAATTAAGTTATATTTAGTAATTTATTTATCGACATCGGTATCATGTCAAACGATCCAATTTTAAAACAGTGGGCTACTTTTTTCAAATTCAGATTTCTCGATTGGCACCACTTTTCTGAAATGGTAAAATTCCCCTTGTTTGCCTTAATTAATATGTCATTAAATAAGGTTAAATAAGGCGAATTTTACTATTTCAAAAAAGTGGTTCCAATCAAGAAATGTGAACTTTAAGAAAGTAGCCCACTGTTTTCACATTGGATAGTTTGACATGGTACCGACGATATCGGAAAATGATTTTTAAGAACGTTTTTGTTAAACATTTTAGTAAAAACCAAAACTAAGAAGAATAACTTGACGCAACAATATCAATCCATTTCCTGTACCAAAAATGCAAAACCTTACACGCAAAAATAACATTAAAATCGTGCTGTGAAAAGTCATTAAAATGTACAGCTATATATTACATAAAATTTTTACCATTTTAAAACTGTTTTGATAATTTTAAATATTACTGTATTAACTACGGAAAATTACACTAAAAAAGTATACAGCAGATCTGTGTTAAATATAGATAATAATACTACATATGTAATATACATTAATTTTGATCGATTATTATTATCATGTATAATATTTAATTTGACATTATTTGTTGTTTTATCTCTTAATTCGGACTTTATATTTTATGTTAAATTTCCCTTTTAGGTAGATTTCGTATGAAATACTAACTATTTTGATCTTTCCTATGTTGGAAATTCTGGAAAATTTTTGCAGCTCTATACCGATCATGATCCCTAGAACCCAAAACCACCCTCAGTAAAAAGCTTTATCTGTCTATCTATTATAAATATCATCTAATTCAGGGGGCTGATGCGGGTGTACAGTTTTTAAAAATTATTACTATAGAATAACATATAGGACATAATATTAATATACATATAAACTTTTTATGATGGCTGAGCAACGGATGGGGAAGTAGCGTAAATTTCAGTGGGGGTGGAGTTATATGTTTTGATGATTGATTAGTTACTGCAACTACAAAATAACAAGTAGGGCAGAAAAGATTTCAATAATTCTAATAAATGTAATAATTTTTTGTAATTTAAAATATTTTTTCAATTTAACATTTTTTCCACAATTTTAAATATAATAATTTTAAACAATTGAAAAATTTTGATCTTTTAAACTTTTTCATTTAAAAAATAATTAAACTCTTTAAGCTCTTTTGATTATTTCCTGCGGGAGACTACGTTTTAATTTTCACAGGGGAAGGATAATGTAGAAATTTTTTAATTATTTATTTATTATTACAATAAAATAACAAATATAACAATATATATAAAAAAATAACGTAATTTGCAGATCGAATTAAAAATAAATCAATTTATTTGCTACATTTTTTAAGCCCGAGAAGAAGGGACATTTATTAATGTATTTCATTCAGTTAGTTCTACGTTTAATGTTAATTTTGTTTAACAAATAAGTTAAACCAATTGAACATAAAATATAAAAACAAAATTCAAACAATATGATACTTAAAACACCCTAAAAATTTAGATTCCTTCCAAATTAAAATGAAATAAATCTTTGATTTTTTAAAATGTTTTTTGTATTTAACTTATCATTTTGTACACGCCCATAATAAGCATAGTATAAAAGCTGCAATGCAAATATTTGCAACTTAAAAATGAAAAAAGTTTAAAATATATTTCGATTTCTTTTGAACGGAACGTGAGTTTTCATGTGTTTTAAGTATCATATTGTTTGATTTTTTTTTTCGTTAGACTTATTTGTTGCAAAAAATTAACATTAAACGTAGAACTAACTGAATAAAATATATTAATAAATGCCCCTTCTCGGGCATAAAAACTGTAGGAAAGAAGTCCATTTGTTTTTAATTTGTACTGCCAAATATTTTTTTGGTTCTCTATTTTGTCAAATTTGTTATTTTATTATAATAATAAATAAATAAATAAACAATTTTCTAAATTATCCTTCAGTTACAAGGCTGCCACAGGCGACAGTTTTTCATATTCTATTCGCACCGCTATTTTTAAAATACAAATTTTCTAGCATATTTCTCTTGCTTTTGTTGCTAAACGTATTTGAATAAAGCTATATAAGTAAGCTTCTTATCTTCAATGGGAGAGGTCACATCAATCAAGATCGCGCGCCACGTAGCGAACGGGGTTAAACTACAGGAAGATGCCTAACTGTTTTCTTACTTCACACGAATAAAATTGTAAAGGTTTTTCACCTTGATTAATCGCTAAAATGTCTCTGACAAGGCGAAGAAAACTTCGTGGTGTGAAGTGCATCTGGACGTCCTTCTCGCTAAGCCATTATTTTGCAATAAATGTGGTAAACAAAATTCAGTTCCATGAGTGACTAAAGATTTAGAAAATATGGGCAGATGGTAGATATCCTGTCATATTGGGTAGTTCTGAAATTAAGTGGAAATTTGAGTCCCAATCATTTTTTTTGTACTTTTATGAAAATAATTGTTCAAGTAAGTAGATAATCTACAAAAGCACATCTAAAACTTGTATTAAAAATACTTTAAAATGAATTTGAAATTTAAAACTATTTTAATAAAATTAAAATCATACTAAATGTCACCTCCATGGTATGTCCCTCCATGCCTGTTTTTACTTTACAACATGAATATATCTCATAAGATAAACGAAAAGAACCGTATAAAATGCATTAAGTTCAAAAATGGATATACTTTACTTACTTTTTAAAAGAAAATTTTGAAAATTTATATTTAAAAAAAATTACAGACCAAGACACTTCAGTCCCCAGAATTAGAGCAACTTCCATGCCATATCAGTGATAGTTATATAAAAATCTACTAGAAGACAGCATAATCTAGAACTTGGAATACAAATTAACTACAGGCAACTACTTATTGGATGGAATATTTCTGAAGCATGGTAAGTTGTTATTTCATCTAGTATTAATTAAAAAACTTTTAATTACCATAGTGTACTTTAATTGGGTGTCAACCCTATGGCCTCATTAATTTCGTCAGTTTTAAAAATAACAGAATTCTGTTGATAAGTAGCGTTAAATTGCTTTATTTAATTTTGTATCCAAATAGCATTATGTTCGTGTTGTGCATAGTTTAGAAAATATTAGGCCTAATCTCAGATATGTCACCTCCATTCCATTGTTGTATCATGGAGATGTTATTCACCTACGGATGTGACATTTATTGATGTAAACAATATTTTAAGGGTGCTTAAAGTATATTTTTAATTTTTGAACTTATATTTTTATTTTAGGGATAATTTTATATTAATAAAAATATTTTTTGAAACTGAAAATTTTTAATTCTAAAATATTTAATTTTGTATAAGTTTGATTTTTTAAATTCCTTTCAATGTTTCTTTCAATACAAGTTAAATTTTTAGATTTAATTAAACTTCATTTTAAAACCTCTTATTGAATTTTCTGATCTCCTAAACTTAAAAAAAAATAATATAAACAGAACTAAATTTAAATTTTCAGTTTTTCTATGCTAGCCAATTTGATAAATAAATAATATAAAAATATTTGTTTAATATTTAATATATTTAAATAATATTTCCTCACTAGAGTACTCTGCAATCGTATATTTAAAATGCTGTATTTTCTATTTATCTATTAATCTACTTATTTTTGACTTAAAAAAATAATATAAACAGAACTAAATTTAAATTTTCAGTTTTTCTATGCTAGCCAATTTGATAAATAAATAATAATAAAAATATTTGTTTAATATTTAATATATTTAAATAATATTTTCACAATAGAGTACTCTGCAATGGCAAAAAGCAAAAAGAATCCTGTAGAGAAGAAAAGAAAACTCAGACGAGAAGCAGAGCAGAAAAGACGGGATAAAATTAAAGGAAATCCAGAACTGTACGAAGAATGTAAGAAAAAAGAAGGTATTACAAGGTATTACAAGAAGAAAAAATAAGGAAAAATAAAAGCTATTTCTCAATTGAGTGAACTGCAGAAGTGTGCACAAAGAAAGAATTGGGTGCAAAAGACAAGGAAAAGTCGAGAGAAGAAAGCAAATAAAGGAAAATTACAGCAAGTTCTTTTAAATTCTGCTACACCAGAAACAGATGATGATCCAGAAATTATAAACAATCCTATTGCAAATGTTAAAAATGTGATAGGAAGAGCAGGTACCAGTGGGGTAAAAAGTGGTTTTTAAAATTCTTAACAGAAACAAAACAAAAGCATACTAAAGAATAAAATTGCTTGAAAAAGATCTTAAAAATGTTATGAAAAGTTGAAATATAAAAGAAAAAAAGATTATTATAAGGAAAGATATCAACGCATCATAAGTAAACGAAAAAATTTAAACAGTCCAAAAGAGAAGGTACATAAAATACTGAAAGGTGAAAATGCTTCTCCTAAAGTCAGAAAATGCCTGGAATTCAGTTCAGCATTGACCACTCAAATCGAGAAAAATTTTGAAAAAAATGTGAAGTCTCAAAAGTCAAGCTTTTGGACTTGTCCTTTCTGAAAAAATAATAAAGAAGTACCGCAGTCTGCACAAGTCAGGTCCTGTTAATCTGTATTTAGCAAATGTGACTTCAGTTGAAGATTACGTAGAAGTTAAGTTTATGCAATGATGTTCTGGATCCAAGAAGAAATTTGTTTTCAGTAAGGAGCAAGAAGCAATCATAAGATATGAAAAAATAAATTTGTGTGGTTTAAACAGCGAAAAGTGAGCAATCGGTTACAACATATCTTTGATTTAATTCCTCAAAACTGCAATATTATTTAATAAAAAATTAAATTTGAGCTTTTTTCTTTTTTAACATGTTACTTAAGAATGGTGTTCTTTACCTGTATTGTAATCCAGTTTTTGTTTTGATGTGTTATTTGACTTTCTGTATTTCATTGAAATAACATATTATACCTCTTAAACAATAAAACAAACTAATATCGCAACCATAAATGTTTTCCCATCTAGTAAATGGACAATAAAACAAACTAATATCGCAACAATAAATGTTTTCCCATCTAGTAAATGGACAATAAAACTTATATTCATCATTACTATTAAAGGTTGTCACCTCCATGTTTATATAAAAAAAGAAATTTAATTTTAAATTTGAAAAAAATTAACCTTGACCTCTGATCATGATTTATTTATCTCTAAAACCTTAAGAAAATGTTGGAAACACAACTTAAACGCGACAATTTGAACTTTTATTTTTTTCAAATTACCAAAGAGAAATTTCCACTTAATTTCAGAACTAGCCATATGACGTCCCACTAAACCCCGCATATGTGGATTATCACCCCGTCCACAAGATGGCGGAACTGTGTTAATTTACGCCCGATTCCAGTATTAAGTTTGTACGCTTATTTATATCGCTTTGGTATTTGAAATATTTTTGTTTTGAAATAGTGGAGCCAAATGGAATTAAAAAATAGTCCTCTGCGGCAGCCCTGCCGTTATGTAAATTAAAACGTTGTCTCCTCAAGCAAATAATCATTACAGCTTTACACTTTCGAGACCGCATTGCTTACACAAATTTTATTTCGATGGCACCGGGTTTTTTAAACAGTTCCCTTTACCTGTGGAATACCAAAACTGTCCTAATTGATAAAGTCAAATATTATATATTTATTAATGGTACCAAAAAACAAATTACACATGCACCTTTTAACAGTGCATATACGCATTACAAGTCCCGAAACGGTTAAAGAGTTAAATTATTTTTTAAATTAAAAAGTATAAAAAATAAAAATTTTCCAATTGTTTAAAGTTATGAAAAAAATGGTAAATTGAAAAATGTATTAATTTACAAAAAAATATTACATTTATTAGAATTACTGAAATATTTTCTGCCCTACTTGTTATTCTGTAGTTTCAGTAACTAATCAATCAACAAAACCTATAATTCCACACCCACCTGAAATTTACGCTATTTTAGGGTTTCCTGCAGGTCAGGAAATTTCCCTGACTTTCGGTCAGATAAACACCAGTATTTTTAGGGATGAGAGCGCTCCGACCCAAGTGACGGATTAGTACCACTAAATTTTAATAGTATTTTTTGCTTTATTAAATCGCAGAAATTTTGTCATTGAATAATACGGGAAATACTATTAAAATTTAGTGGTAGAAATCTGTCATTTGGGTCGGAGCGCTCTCATCCCTGTATTTTAATGGAGAAAAACTCGCCTTTTGTAATTGCGCGGTTATAGAGGTCGATTTTTCTGCATAAAAATACTGGCATTTCAGCTGAAAGTGTAGGAACTCTGTACCATGGAACTATAAATAAAGAGGAACCGACATATCCTTAAAATAGTGAAGCTTCAACTGTAACCGCTTTCGCAGAGATTGATTACCGTCGGTGAAAACTTCCTCCAGTAAATTTATATAGAAATTTTTTCCATATTTAAACGCCTTATTAATACAACATTTCAGTCATAAATAATGACAGAAAACAGATTTCCATTTTTACTGGTGGAAGTTTACTTTGGCAGAAGTCAGGCCCTGCGTTTCTGCCATATTGTGACAACCAGTGAAACAAACTGACTAATTTACCAGGCAAACTGACACCAGTAAAAGAAAACGGAAAAAATTACCACATTCGTGAGAAAATATTTCCATGAATAAGACGTTTAAATAAGATGAAATTTTCTATTCAATTTTACTGGTGGGAACTTTGCCCCGGCGGTAATCAGAAGCGGTGGATTCGATTTTAAAAAAGCAGCCACCATCTTACGACAATCTCCTCAGTTGCTTCACTCGCAACTGGTAGACACTACGTTATATGTCTCCTCCTCTTTATTCATAACTCCATTCTCTGTACTTCCCCATCCTTTGCTCAGCCACACAAAAAGTTTTTAAACTTTTTTTCTTTTAATATTTTGTCCTATATGTTATTCTATAGCAATAATTAAAAAAAACGTTCACTCACAACAGCACCCCGAATTAGATGATTTTTTAAAAAACAGCAGAACCCACCGAAACGCAGAATATCCACTAACCCCGCATCCAAGTAATGAAGATTATCCTTTTTCTGTTCGGAGGTACATAGTTACACGTTAAAAGATCAAAATACGCAGGTTATTAATTAGAAATGATTGACTGGATAAAAAAAATATGCAAATAGATAACTAATTTAATATATTTCTATTAATTTTTATAGAAAAAGCATATAAAGCGCCATCCAAATAACCGCCACTGATGGTTTTCGAGAAACACTATTCCCGCAAAAGACGGCCACTTAGATGACAAATGTTCTGACCAATCAGATTTCGATATGACAAAACCTGGTTGGGGAAACCAAAATATGTATTTGTCGAATATGCTCGATTACACCGTGATAAACGAGGATCCGAAAAAAATGTTAAATACAAAAGTTACGTATTTTTGTCCGTAGAATCCAAATCTGCAATAAAAAATGGGGGTTATAATTCAAGATTTCAAAGTTGGATCCCGTCTGACCCCCGGGGGGTCGAGGAGTGGGTTCACTTTGGTATCACTGAGATGCTTTTTAAAAAATATTTAACACGTATATTTTGTTTCTCAATCTGATATGTTTTTCTCGAGTTATTAGACCGTTTCCAGACTTTTCAGACGCCCTGCAAATAAATGAATATATATATATATATATATATATATATATACATATATATATATATATATATAACCATTATATATAACAAATAGTCATGGATTTCCAATTACTAAAATTAAATTTATAAATTAGGTAATATTCATAACACTGACATTATACAGAATAAAGATGAAACATGTAACTAGTAATACAGAATCTTGCTAAATCCCACAAATTCACTAGCATATTCCTGGCGATAAATCTATATAAAACATATGAAAAAATCACCAAATTTTGATAAAATCCTATTAAAGACAAAAGATACTATATCCAGCTAAATAATGTTGAACCAGAAACAGCCGTATCATAAACATACAAAAGATCAAATGGATGGATGATGCCGGAAGCTTATAAAGTATTTCACCTGTTCATGGGTACATAAAATACATTTATAAGCAAAAAACATAGTAGATTTCTGTAACGAAATTCAGCAATAAGGAAAAATTGAATTCCGTTATGTACCCGATCGACTAATCACCAGAAATTATTAAACCACCATGTAAAATATTAAACGATGTGATATCCGCAACAAGGAAAATCTTTAAAAAATGAAACAAATTAAATCATAGACAAACCCAGCGACAGAACAGTTTTGACCATGACACAAACATAACGGAATTTGGCATAGTATAAAAATCCCGCTTAAATAACTTGCACAGTTAATAGCTTATGCCACGGTTACCGCAGTAAATAATCACAAGCACAAAATACAACAATTTTAATTAACATATAGTCCATATAATAATTATTATTACATACTATAATAATGATCCTGGAAAAAATTAGAAGAAATTGTTTAAAACTCTCTAAGTGTTTGGGGCGTAATATTCCGTTCACTAAGCTCCAGGTTTCACAGCAATACAAGCAACGTTTAAGATAATATAATTCTATAGATTTAATGAATTTTAAATGAAGTGAAGAATGATTAATGCTCTCAAGGATTACATTCATATCTGTAATTGAGTTTTTTTTTATAATGTTGAAAGAATCACATTTTCTTAGCATTTAAAACAAAATGCAAAGAAAACAACATTACAATTTTGCCCTTTTGCAAGACGCTCGGAGGGTTAAAATTAAACAATTAATAATTAAGATATAATAACTAATATAAGAGTAATTTAAGAGTCCATGGACACCTTATAATATTAGAACAAAATAAATAATTATTTAATGCTGCCGTCTAGCGGAACTATAAGAAATTAAATTTAAGATAGTCAATATATTATTAAGTTCAGGACTAAAATCAGATGTAATAGTGTTTAGTGTTGCCATCTATTACAGTATACCGAATATAACAGTAGAAAAAATGCATTTTTTTTAAAAATAAAAATTGCAAATAATTTAACCTAAAATGTCACTGAGACTGTACAAATATATCATTCTAAAACAGTGCATCAGAATATTGATAATAATCATTTAACATTTTAATATAATGTGCCATAATTAATTATAATTATATTTATTTTTTAATATTTACATTTAAAATTAAATAAATTAATAATTACGAATAAGTAACTTTATTAATAATATAAAAATTTGTTTATATTAATCACTTAATAAAATTAATGTATCATTACTAATATGGGGGGGGGGGTAATATACCAACAAAATACAACATCTCTACAAACTTATAAATACCTATATCAAAAACTGTGTAAGCGTATATCATTACAAAGCAAAATAAATTGAAATAAATCAAAAATAGTAAATTAAAATGATACAATTTAATTTAATTTAATTTATAGATGGTTATACAGTATTAAAAAGCAGTAAACCAACATTTAAAATGCACAAATAATGCGTGAAAAGCAGCAAACAGCTGTTTCGAAACTACAGCGAGATTCTTCTTCAGTGCGAGATAGGGAAAAAAGAACAGCGTGCTAGAAAAAGAAAGGCTGAGCAAAATGATAGACAGAGACGCGCTGCCTTATATACCCTATGCGGGTAGCGAAAGCGCCAGAAACAACCAATGAGAGAGAAGCAGTGGAAACGACTGGGTGGACAAGTAGCGACATCTACCGGAGAAGGAGAGAAAAAGAAACCAAAAAAGAGGAAATTAAATGAATGCTTTCCAAATATTTTGAAAATCTGGAGTACTAGATAAGTCATTGACTAAAGAGTGAGAATTTTTAATGATGTGGTAAGCTTCTCAAAAATCAAGATCAAGGTTAGAAGAACATTTTTGGATAATGGTGGCTGAGGAAAAATCGAACCTATGTTGAGAAGACCAAGAATGTTGAGCAATAGAAGAACGTTTGAGCTCCTGATTTTTAACATAACCTTCATGCTCTTTTAAACGAAATCTAAGAGCACGTTTAGTCTGGCCAATATAAGAAAGGCCACACTGGCAAGATATTTGGTAAATACCCCAGTCATCTAGGCGATCAACGGGGTGTTTGAGATTTGAAAAAGTGATTTTATTAACAGGAGAAAAAATAACATTAAAATCAAACCTTCTTAAGATTTTAGCAACTTGCTGACTGATTTTAGGGAAAAATGGTAACACAACTGAAGTATTAGAGTTGGAATTAGAATGCTTTTCAGAATGGACGGGTTTCGTCAATTTCTTATAAATAGAATCAATAATATTAGAGGAATAACCATGATCAACAGCAATAGCTTTGAGGTAATTAAGTTCAGCACTAAGTAACTGAGGAGTGGAACAAATATTGGTAGCCCGAAAAACAAAAGTATTGAAAGCAGCGCATTTCTGGTTAGGGGGATGAGAAGAATGCCTGTGAGGTGGGAGACTGACAGCAAAAGTTTGTTTCATTGGTTGTTTCATGTCTCATTGGTTGTTTCTGGCGCTTTCGCTACCCGCATAGGGTATATAAGGCAGCGCGTCTCTGTCTATCATTTTGCTCAGCCTTGCTTTTTCTAGCACGCTGTTCTTTTTTCCCTATCTCGCACTGAAGGAGAATCTCGCTGTAGATTCGAAACAGCTGTTTGCTGCTTTTCACGCATTATTTGTGCATTTTAAACGTTGGTTTACAGCTTTTTAATATTCCTGCACAAAGGCTGTAATTGCTATTTTAATGTTTACAGTAGTTTAAAATTAAACAATTAATAATTAAGAGAAAATAACTATTATAAGAGTAATTTAAGAGTCCATGGCAATATTATAATATTATAACATAATAAATAATTATTTAATGCTGCCGTCTAGCGGAACTGCAAGAAATTAAATTTAAGATAGTCAATATATGAATAAGTTCAGGACTAAAATCAGATGTAATAGTGTTTAGTGCTGCCATATATTACAGTATACTGAATATTACAGTAGAAAAAATGCATTTTTTTAATTGCAAATAATTTAACCTAAAATGTCACTGAGATTGCACAAATATATCATTCTAAAACAGTGCATCAGAATGTTGATATAATCAACATTTTAATATAATGTGCTTTTAAAATTAAGTGAATTAATAATATTTTCGAATAAGTAACAGTAATAATATAAAAGTTTGTTTATATTAATCACTTAATAAAATTAATGTACCATTACTAATTTGGGGGGTGGGGGGTAATAGACCAGCAAAATACAACATCTCTACAAACTTATAAATACATATATCATAAACTGTGTAAGCGTACATCATTACAAAGCAAAATATATTGAAATAAATCAAGAATAGTAAATTAAATTAATGCAAATTAATTTAATTTAATTTATAGATTGTTAAACAGTACATAGGACAGCGACCTCACAAGGACCAAAACAAAACATAGAACCACGAATATTCAATGTACCAATCCTACATTTTTTTAAAATAATGAATTTATATATAATCAACATTTGAGTATAAATTATCCAGACAACTCGGCCCTCCTCCTTAATTTACCATGTACCCACCCAGCCATCCTATTTAATTTTTTTATATATATTTTGTATTTTTAATTTTTTATGTTTATTTTTAGTTTTTTGTAATTTTTTATATATATATTTTTTATATACGCAAAATGTGAATAGTAACATACAATAAATCACCCAACTATACATTGTTTAGATCATAAATTAATTGTAGATTAAGGAATATATGAACTTCTTAGGAAAACCATGATTTAAAGCATCAAAAATTAATTGTTTAATAATTTTATTTATAAGATGTGATGAACATAAACTTTTGATTCTATACAAATGATTAATTAGTATATTACGGTAAACTGAAATGTCTAGACAGGATTTAAAATGAGTAAATGTATTAACTTTGAATTGAAAGTCTTTACGTTTGTCATAAAGATCAGTAACTGTTTTGTTTTGTGCTATTATGATTTTTAGATCTAAAAAGTTAATAGTATTATTTGTTAATAGGTTTTCTGTCAATTCTAAATTAGTTGGATAATCTCCTGGAAATTGAGCAAAATTTGCTTGTTTAGTTTATTGATTAGTTTATTGATTAGTTAGATTGATTCAATTAAAATAATGTCATCAATATAGCGATACATTAGTATATCATCAGTGCAAAAATTACGTTCATATTGATATAACCATAAATCCAAACATCAAACTGGATGTAGATCCGCCTATCCTCAATGGCTACTGACTCTTTATAATGATTGCTTGAGAGTATCTTGTTTCCCGCGGTCCTGGAAAAGGGCGGTTGCGGTGTATTTTCCCAAACCGGGAAGGTCCCACAGCGGTCCCCGCATCCTACCGCCCGATCTGTTTACTACCGACCCTAGGGAAGGTACTGGATAAGATGTGCGCAACGAGATTGCCTCTCCACCTTGAGACCAATGGACTGCTCGACGCCAGACTGTATGGTTTTCGAAAGAATATCAGTACGGTGGACGCGTTGCGCAGAGTGCTGGACTACATAGCCGAATCAAAGACACAAGGGGCTTTCACGTGTCTGCTCACGTTTGACATCAAGAGCGCCTTCAACAGCGTTCGTCGAGCGGACATCCTCGGGTGTCTTGCGGAACTCAGCATCGAACCCTATCTATTGGGCTTGATCGACGACTACCTTTGGCATCGTTCGATCATCCTCTTCGTCGGGGAACACTACTTCAATGTTGGTGTCCCACAGGAGACGTGCCTCGGCCCGATTTTCTGGCTGGTTGTGATAAACATCCTGTTGGGGCGGTCGCATATAGACGAGGCGTGGCTAATTCAAGCCTTCGCCGATGATGTCTTCGTAGCGGCACGAAGCACAGCAGTCTTCAGGTTTCCCGATATCCTGAATCCGGTCTTGACCATTATTCATCAGTGGGCATCAGAGTTTAGCCTGGCGTTCAACTACGCTAAGTGCAACTACACAGTGGTTCCACCAAGGGGTAGGCTCAACTACGCTCCATCCATACCGATTCTTATGAACGGCCACCGGATTAACTTTGAGCGTCGCCTGACTTACTTGGGAGTGACCATCGACATGCATCTAAGTTGGATGCTCCATCTGAATATCGTTCAGGAGAGGGCGTTCAAGCTGCTGCATAAAATGGGCCGTCTCACCGCAAACAACTGGGGAATCAAGCCGCAACTATGCAAGATGCTCTATGCACTCGTGGCAGAGCCAATTATCTTGTACGCGGCTTCGATTTGGTACACCGGCAGAGTAGCAGAAGCAAACAGGTTGCTCAGCGCACAGCGAGGTCTACTCCTATGCGTGAAGGAGTGTTATAGCACGGTTTCGAATGACGCACTGCATGTCTTGTCAGGGGTTCTGCCCTTGGACTTGAAAGCAGAAATGGACAGGGACTTCACGGCCCTTGTCAGGTGGGGCAGGGGCATTGACGGTACAGTGCTCGACCCTGAGTCATTCGATCTCTGGCGACCATCCTACCGGCGAGAAAACCTCGGTCGGATCCCATGGACCAGAGACCTCAATCCCCGGACGACGTGTTGTTACTACACGGACGGGTTCAGGCAGCAGAACCGCAACGTAGGCTGCACGTTCACTGCCGTGACCGACGGTCAGATTGTCAATGAAGGCCAGTTCCGCCTCTCCGATGGTGCAGAAGTCTTCGCAGCCGAGGTCCACGTGATCAAGGAGGCGATAACAGACGCCCATCACAAGGATCTCAGTGAACTCGATATATACTCAGATTCGAGATCGGCACTTCAAGCCCTAAATAGTCTCGTGCAAGGCATAGATCTATTTCTGAGATAAGGGACTTGGTAAAGAGCAGTAGGATCGGTGTTCATATGCACTGGATCAAAGCCCACTTGGGACACGTCTACAACGAACGCGCGGACGAGTTGGCGAAAGCCGCCACGACCCACTCATCGGTTGACGTGGAGGTAAACATCACTCGCCGCCAGGCTAAAAGGCAACTTTTGGCCCGCGTCATCTCAAAATGGCAAATTAGGTGGGTCTCCACGGGCAAAGGCAAAGTGACATATGAGCTTTTTCCGCGCATACGCCTCAAGCGTCTGCACGGCGATTTCTACCTCAACCAAGTTCTTTCGGGACACGGTACCTTTGGTGACTACCAGGCGATCCCACATGTTTTTGTGGTACAGGGATAAGTGATCGGAGACATTGTCTCTACTCTTGTACCCTATGGCGGTCCATCAGGGAAAGGTTTTTCCCGTGGAACTTCCATACTCGAACACTTCTCGATCTCTGTCTAGACGGCTACTGTCGGAAGGAAGAGAAGGCCATAGTTAATGATCTCCTCCTGCGGACTTTAGATCGAGATCTTGGTCGCTAAAGGCATGGTCGCCGCAACAGAGCCCTTCGCGGTCAAACACCGCAGTTGAACGCTAATCAACCAGTACGCCGCACACGCGGCACTGGAGGTGGTGGTGCATGAAGTTCTCAGGTTCGAGACATTGTCTCATGAACCTGCATTTTGTAGTGAATAATATGCCGTAGTGTATTTATGTAGTAGTGTATTTATGTATTAGTTTATAATATGTGTAGTGCAAATAATTATGTAGGTAAGGTACTTGTGGCCCGCCGGAGGCATCCGACCCCGCAGCCCACCCCTAGCGAGGGCGTGTCTATGCGCTCACGGAGATACTTTCCGCGAATTTCCCGGGCTCGCGAGCGGCACCTTCCCCCTTTAATCGGTTGTCTCTTATAAATGTCTCTGCCGAATTATGGTATCTGATCTTGAGAGACCTCCGTACAGCAACTCCGGCTCGGGAAACCTCGTGTAAGTTCGTGGGCCTCTATAGGTGTTCGGAACCTGCGGGCTGTCGGGGCGTACCGGGTCGGGAACCAAGAGAAGGAACCATTTGGCTCCTCTAGCTGAATGGCAGGACCTGTCGCCCGCGACCATTCATCCTCTTTTGGGAATAACCGGCGTGACGTGCGCTGGGCAGTGCGCCGCTCTGACCGGAGTTTATATGAGGAGCGGCTCTGACGGGCCATTCCTGGCGGCGACCTTCGGGACGCGCAGCGGGGTTTGGTTCTCGAGTCGTTCTGAGCAAGGACAAATGGGCCTGCAAGGGCCTGGAACCGGGAGATGGGACCCCGTCTTGTGGAATTCCTTCTATTTGTAGATAAATAATATTATCTTGTAAGATATAGTTATTGTATATTATAAAATTAGTTAAGGTTCGAAAATATTTTATATCCATAAATGAAGATAGAGTTAATTTATTTTTATATGTTTTAAAAAGTGTGTTAATTATATTATGCAGATCTTTAAGATTTATATTATTAAATAGATCTTTGAAATCATATGAACATATATCTTTTACACATTTAATGTCTTTAAGTACATTAACCAATTGATAACTGTTTTTTATACAGTGTTTATTATCTGTTTCTGTTGTTAGATCATAAATTTGATTCAGAATTTTTAATAAAATATTGTTAGCATAATTATTATATGTATTACATCCATTTGTAACTGTTCTGAATTTAAGTGGTGTCTTATGAAATTTAGGAATGAGTACTAAATATGGATAGTTAAAGTTAGTAGGAATAAAATTTAGTAGTTTATAATAAGCAATAATTTTACGATTGTTAACAATAATATCATCATTAGTTTTTTGGAAAGACTTATTTGATGAGATACAAGATGTAACAAGATGGTGATAATAGGATTTGCATATGATTGAATAATTATTAGGGAATTTGTCAATATATGTGATTACATAGTCTTTTTGAATGTTTTTAACTTGTTGGAAAATGTGTTTGGTATTGACTTTAACAAGATTAGATACATTTGCCCTAAGAGCATCAGTTAACATTTCAATTACCAAAATTTCCCATTGATTAAAATATGCAGTAGGTTTACTGTAATAAATAGAAATTTTATATACAATAGCGCTCAAAAGTATTTTGACAATCTTATATTCCCTCTTATTTTATTTAATATAAAAATGTAAAAGTAATATATTCCCTATAATTGAGAACACTATGACTGCAGTTATTTAAATGTATCAAGTTTCAACTTTTTTTATTACATTCGGCGCCACCGAAGAAATGTGACTCCTCCTTAGGTCAAAAGTATTTTGGCAATTAGTTTGCATTTAATTGTTGAAGGTGTCAGTGGCGCTATAGCTTCGATTAGTGTTTATAGTGACTTATTGTGATTATTTTTAAAGATCAGGAATGCCGAAAAGTAAAAAATATTGAAGCGATTCTAGAAAAGCCGCTGTAAATGCCCTAAAGAAAGGTAGACTGCAACCAGAACTAGCTCGTTCTTTTAACGTGTCTCGGCAACTTATTATTACATGGAATAAAGTTTTTAATAAACAGAAATACATCGAAAATGAGCCTCAAAGTGGCCATCCGAAAAAAACTACTTGCAATGTTGACTATATTATAAAAATGATATCTACAACTGATTGTCGTATGTCCGCTGTGATAATAAAAAATGAATTGAAAGAAAATTACGGCATAGACATATACGTTTCATCAGTCAAACGACACCTAAACCTCTATGGTTTACAGGGTAGAAGACCAGCAAAAACATGTTTGTACTAAGTATAGGAAGGCTAGAGTTGCATTTGTAAAACGGCATAACCCTTTCAGGGGCAAAGCAATTCCATTGCTAAAGTGTTGAAATTAATGATTGACACCGGAATTTGAAAACAAATTTATTTTTAAATAGGAAAAAGCTATATTTCACACACATAATAAACCGATTTTTTTTAACCAAAATTCTGGTGTCAGTCATTATATTCAACACTTCAGCAACAGCATTGCTTTGCCCCTGAAAGGGTTATGGCGTTTTACAAATGCAACTCTAGCCTTCCTATTCTTAGTAGATTAGAAACGTGTTTTTGCTGGTCTTCTGCCATGTAAACCATAGAGGTTTAGGCGTCGTTTGACTGATGAAACGTGTATGTCTATGCCGAAATTTTCTTTCATTTCATTTTTTATTATTACAGCGGACTTACGACAATCACTTGTAGATATCATTTTCATAATACAGTCAACATTGCAAGTTGTTTTTTTCGGATGGCCACTTTGAGGCTTATTTTCGATGTATTTCTGTTTATTAAAAACTTTATTCCATGTAATAACAAGTTGCCAAGACACGTTCAAAGAACGAGCTAATTCTGCTTGCAGTCTACCTTTCTTAAGTGCATTTACAGCGGCTTTTCTAGAATCACTTCAATATTTTTTTACATTTCGGCATTCCTGATCCTTAAAATTAATCACAACAAGTCACTATAAACACTAATCAAAGCTATAGCGCCACTGACACCTTCAATAATTAAATGCAAACTAATTGTCAAAATACTTTTGAGCTAAGGAGGAGTCATATTTCTTCGGTGGCGCCGAATGTAAACAAACAAGTTGAAACTTGATGCATTTGAATAACTGCAGTCATAGTGTTCTCAATTATAGGGAATATATTTTCTTTTACATTTTTATATTAAATAAAATAAGAGAGAATATATGGTTGTCAAAATACTTTTGAGCGCTACTATATAAACAAATCAATATCAAATGTAAATTGCTTTATAATTGTAGTTATATTAAGTTTTGATGGAAGTCTATATTTAGTCCCATATCCTATTAATT
Organism: Maratus speciosus; assembly: GCA_963932465.1. Classification (NCBI taxonomy): domain Eukaryota; kingdom Metazoa; phylum Arthropoda; class Arachnida; order Araneae; family Salticidae; genus Maratus; species Maratus speciosus. The sequence continues at coordinate 57,707,232 of OZ010787.1, forward strand.
TTCTTAATGTAAAATCTTTAACTATATTAAGATTACCAGTGATTATATGACCATGATCTTTATTAATGTATTGCTGTAGTGAGGGGTCGTTGCAGTTACAAAGGAAAGTACTTGTAGCAGATGTATTTTTTGAGAAAGAATTATAATTAAAAATCTTTCTACCTAATGGAATTGGATATTTAAATGTTCTAGATAATTGAATATGTATATATATATATTGTACTTAATTAAAGTTTATAGTTTGTGGTAATGTCTGAAATTACTTTTGGAATTTTTTTAACTATATGTATATACAGGGTGTCCGAAAAGTCTGGAAACGGTCTAATAACTCGAGAAATACAAAGCAGATTGAAAAACGAAAATATACGTATTAAATATTTTTTTAAAAGCTACTCAGTGATACCAAATTTGACCCTCGCAACCGACCCCCCGGGGGTCAGAAGGGGTCCAACTTTGAAATCTTGAATGATAACCCCCATTTTTTATTGCAGATTCTGATTCTACGGACAAAAATACGTAACTTTTGTATTTAACATTTTTTTCTAATATTCGTTGATCACGGTGTAATCGAGCAAATAAAACAGATACATATTTTGGTTTTCCAAACCAGGTTTTGACATCTCGAAATCTGATTGGACAGAACTTTCATCGTCAAAGTAGTCGTCTTTTGCGGGAATAGTGTTTCTCGAAAACCATCAGTGGTGGTTGTTCGATGACTTTTTATATGCTTTTTCCATAAAAATTAATAGAAATATATTAAATTAGTACTGTATTTGCATATTTTTTTTTCCAGTCAATCATTTCAAAATAATAACCTGCGTATTTTGATTTTTTTTAACGTGCAAATATACACCTTCCCTCTCGGGCAGAAAAAGGATAATCTTAATTATTTGGGGGCGGAGTGTGCAGATATTCTGCGCTTTGATGGCTTCTTCTTCTTCTTCTTCTTCTTTTTTTTTTTTTTTTTTTTTTTTTTTTTTTTTATATATCATCTAATTCAGGAGGCTGATGCTGGTGTACAGTTTTTTTTTAAAATTATTACTATAGAACAAAATATAGGACAAAATATTTAAAAAAAAAAAGGTATAAAAACTTTTTATACTGTCTGAGCAAAGGATGGGGAAGTAGCGTAAATTTCAGTGGGGGTGGAGTTATATATTTTGATGATTGATTAGTTACTGTATCTCCAAAATATCAAGTCGGACAGACACTTCTTCAATAATTCTTATAAATGTTTTATTGCAATTAAAAATATTTTTCAATTTAAAATTTTATCATAATTTTAAAATTAATAATTTTAAACAATTGAAAATTTTTGATCTTTTAAACTTTTTCACTCAAAAAATAACTAAACTCTTTAAGCTCTCTTGATTATTTCTGGGGAAGACGGCGTTTTAATTTTCATAGGGGGAGGATGATGTAGAAAATTGTTTAATTATTTAAAAATTATTACAATAAAATATCAAATGTGACAAAATACAGGGTGTCCGAAATGTTTGGAAACGGTCGAATAACTCAAGAAATTCATATAAGATTGAAAAACAAAAAAAATACATGTTAAATATTTTTTTAAAAGCTATTCCGTGATACCAAAGTTGACACCCCACCCCGACCACCTGGGGGTCAGAGGCGTTCCAACTTTGAAATTGTAAATGATAATCCCCATTTTTTATTTCAGATTCGGATTCTACGGAGGAAAATGCGCAACTTTTGCTTTCAACATTTTTCTTTCGATTCTTTGTAGATGACGATGTAATCCAGCAAAATGTGTCGGATACATATTTTGTTTTCTCAACCATGTTTTGTAATCACGAAATGTGATGGGCCAAAGCTTTCGTTGCCAAAGTGGGTCGCCTTAGCTGGAATTGTGTTTGTCGAAAACTATCAATGGAGGTTGTTTCGATGGCAAAAGTGCTTTATATGCTTTTGCCATGCAAATTAAACAAAATATATTGAATTAGATTTCTATTTGTGTTTTTATTTTATCCATTCAGTCCATTCTAATCAATTAACCTGCGTTTTTTTTTTTTTTTTTTTTTTTTTTTTTAATTTAAATATTTTGATGTGTAAACATGCATTTCCTCTTCCGAACAACAACAACAACAACAAAAAGATAATCTTCGTTATTTGGTAGAGGTAGGCGTGGATATTTGGCATTTCGATGGCTCCTGCTGTTTTTTTTTTTTTTTTTTTTTTAATATTCTAAATCGTAGTCAAGAGTTGGGTGTATGGGATTTTTTTACTATTACTATAGAGTAACATATAGGACAAAATAAAAAGAAGTACATATATTTTTTTGTGTGTGTGTGCGGGCGAAGCAAAGAACGGGGAAGTTGTGTAAAATTCAGGTGGCGGTCGGATTGGAGATTTAGATCATTGATTAGTTACTGCAACCAGAAAATAACAAGAAGGGCTAAAATATTTTACATAATTCTAATAAATGTTATAATGTTTTTGTAAATCAATGTATTTTTTCAATTTAACATTTTTTTCATAAATTTAAACAATAGAAAAATTTTGGTATTTGAAAATTTTTAATTTAAAAAATAATTTAACTCTTTAAAACTTAATTTTTTAATTAAAGGATTTTTTGGTATTTAACAAGTAAAGGCGACAGTTGAAAAAACACATTGTATTCCAAATAAAATTTGTGTACGCGATGCGGTCTCGAAAGGATTAAAGTGTAATGATTATTTGCTGGGGTAAACGACGTGTTAATTTTCATAATAGAAGGATAACGTAGAAAATTGTTTGTTTATTATTACAATAAAATAACTTATGTGACAAAAAATATAATCTAAAACATAATTGGCAGAACAAATTAAAAACAGATCAGTTTATTTTCTTCATTTTTTAAGCCCTAGAAGGGGCATTTATTAATATATTTCATTCAATTAGTTCTACGTTCTTAAATTTTTATAACAAATAAGTTAAACCAATTGAACAATTAAAAAAAAGTCAAACAATATGATATATAACACCCATTAAAAACTTAGGTTCCGTTAAAAAGAAATCTAAATAAATTTTAAACTTTTTTCCTTTTTAAGTTGCAAATATTTGTATTGCAAATTTTGTATTATGCTTATGATGAGTGTGTAGAAAATGATAAGAAACATGTAAAATACAAAAAAAAAAAAAAAAAAAAAAAAAAAAAAAAAAAAAAAAAACACATTTAAAAGTCTAAGATTTATTTCGATTTAATTTGAAGGGAAATTTTAGGGATTTTTAGGGTATTTACATTATCATATTGTTTAAATTTTGTTTTTATTTTTTAATGTTCATTTGGTTTAACCCTTACCGGCGCGGAGTAATTCTGTTTATAAACTGATGAAATGATAGACTGACATCAGCATTTATAAACGAGTTTATTGGAGAATACAAACTTTCTTATTTTAAAGTACATTATAAATGGAAAATTTTAATTAAATATTTTGGGTGCCAGTAAAATAAAAATTATGAGTCCTTTTTTAAGGACACTGTCCGCAAAAGCTCTAACTTATTTGTTACAAAACTTTAACATTAAACATCGAAGTAACTGAATGAAATATATGAATAAATGTCCCTTCTTGGGCTTAAAAAATGTAGGAAAAAACTGATTTGTTTTTAATTTGTTCTGCAAATAACGTTTTTGTTTATATATTTTTTCACATTTGTTATATTATTGTAATAATTAATAAATAATTAAACACTTTTCTACATTATCCTTCCCTCATGAAAATTAAAACGTCTTCTCCCCCAGGTATTAATCAACAGTGCTTAAAGAGTTAAATTATATTTTAAATTCAAAAGTTTAAAAGATCAAAAATTTTCAATTGTTTAAAATTATTGGGTCGTTCGGAAAGTCCTGTTCGTTTGGCAAAAGCAATTTGTACCGGAAAATTCTATCATTTAATAATTAGAAATTGATTCCTATATCTAATGTCTAATAATTACCGGGCAGTATTTTCCGGAGCGGATTGATTTTCCTAAACGGACACGACTTCCCGAACAACCCAATAATAAATTTAAAATTAGGAAAAAAATTTTAAAATGGAAAAAAATATTAATTTACAAAAAAGTATTACATGTATTAGAATTTTTGAATGTTTTCTGCCCTACTTGCTAGTCAGTAGTCGCAGTAACTAATCAATAATCAAAACCTATAATCCCACCCTCCTCCACCTAAAATTTACGCTACTTCCCATCCTTTAATCAGCCAACACAAAAAGATTTTATATGTTTGTTTGTTTTTTTGCTCCTTTATGTTATTCTATAGTAATAATTAAAAAAAAAAAAACTTATACACTCCCATCCGGCCTCGAAACACAGAATAACAACACACTCCGCCCCCAAATAATGAATACTATGATTTTTCTGTTCGGGAGGGGAGGTGCTGATTTACTCGTTAAAATATCAAAATACGCAGTTTATTATTTAAAAATGACAGATTTGATAAAAAGACATGCAAATACAAAAATAATTTAATATATTTCTATTAATTTTTATGGAAAAAGCATATACTGCGCCATGGAAACAATCTCCACTGATTATTTTTGAGAAACACTATTTCCGCAAAAGACGGCAACTTTGACGTTAAAAGTTCTGGCCAATCAGATTTCGAGATGTCAAAACCTGGTTGGGATAACCAAAATATGTATCTATTTTATTTGCTCAATTACACCGTGATCAACGAGGAATAGAAAAAAATGTTAAATACAAAAGTTACGTATTTTTGTCCGTAAAACCCGAATCTGCAATAAAAAATGGAGTTTATCATTCAAGATTTCAAAGTTGGACCCCCTCTGACCTCCGGGGGGTCGGTTGCGGGGATCAAATTTGGTATCACTGAGTAGCTTTTTTAAAAATATTTAACACGTATATTTTCGTTTTTCAACCTACTTTGTATTTCTCGAGTTATTCGACCGTTTCCAGACTTTTCGGACACCCTGTATATATATATATATACAGGGATGTAAAAATCTAGGCGCCAGCGGCCTGTCTCTCACCACTAAATTTTATTAGTTATTTTTCGTCTATTATTTTGTCTAAATTTTTTGTAAGAATGCTAATAAAATTTAAGCGAAGAAAACTAATAAAATTTAGTGGTGAGAGACTGCCCGATGGCGCTTAGATTTTTAAACCCCTGTATATATATCACTTTTTTTATGGACACGATAGCTTCCGCAATTCTGCACAAATCTCTTCCAAACTGACACATAAAATCAAGGGGTAGAAAATCTCGGTCTAGTTCGTTAATGGGCAAAATCAGACCAAGGGGGTAGAAATAGGGAGGGGTTTTGTGAAAATTGAAAAAAACCTATAATGTCTTAATTTTTATCCATATCAAATCAGTTTAAAGTTATTATTATTTCTAGGAAAAGGGCTAAAAATTTCACAGATTTTTGATAAAATAAAAAATGGCCTCAAGGTGCGAAAAATAGGGTTTTAGGGAGAAAACAAATTCGTCAATTTTTAAGGTATGAAATTCACTTAAACTTATTATAAATCTTCTTAATATTATCTACAGCTATTACACTGACAAGGTTTTGATACGACCAACTCTTACTGCAAAAAAAGAAAAAGAAAGAAAGAAAGAAAGAAAGAAATATTGAAGAAGAAAAAAATTCATAACTTCGTCAATTCGCAAAATATCCAATCCGCTTAAATTTATTATACATCTTATAAATATTATCTACAACTTTTATACTGACGTTTTATATTGACGTTATAAGTTTTTGATAGGATTAACTCTTACAGAAAAAAAAGAAAAATAGGGGTTGATGAAAAAATTATCGTATTAACCCTTTAGTGCGCAGCTTTGCATATATGCAAACTACACTGTTTTGAATTCAATAGATATTTTTTATCCACATATACCTAATTCACACCAGAAAATTAAAATAGCAATATTTGCTCTAATTAATAACAGATATTACGTCATTAAATAAAGCGAAATTAACCATTGAAACTTTCTGGTGTAAAGTCAGATTCTCTGAACTACGTAATTTCTAGAACGTATTCTATTATGTGAATTAAAGGGTTAAAGGTTAAGTTTTATAAAATAAATAATTATATAAAACAAGGTATTTTGAGACATACTTATTAAAATATTTACTAATTTTCAACATTTTAGAGCCACTGGACAATAGTTTTTACTTGTATTGCAGGTGTGCAACAGAAGAAAAGATTGATGTATTATATGAAAAATGTATCTCTGATTTTTTTTCATCATTATTCCTGTGTAGTAAACCTTACAAAGGGTTGGATTAAGTTGGTTTGATTTTTGACGGCCAATTATCAACACGAGAAATATAGGCCCTAAGGGGAGTTGCCCTTCGTGTGGGGAATCTTTCTAAGGGAACCTAACCCGCATTTACGCTTGGAAATCCAAGGTTTGACGAAAACCTTGAAAATTCCGAACGATTAGGTCGACGGGCGCGATTGGAATCGAACCCAGCACATCCCATCTACCAGCTTCGACAGCAGAAACTCTCGGTCACTGGTGGGGCCAACTTTCAGAGAATCATATATAATTTTTTCGAAACGAAATAAAAAATCTCGCATTTAAGGGTTAAGTGTGTACTCAAATCCAAAGGGCTTATTTTCTGACTCATTTTAAAATTCATTTTCGCTCTCAAACGAATACAATTGGCAGGTTCTCTTATACAGACACTATATAATGTGCTGTATTGGTCGATTTTTTCATAAAGGCACAATACATTTCAAAAAATGCTGTCAAAGTGGGCGTTTTGAACCGAATTTCCCGAAGCGATAGTGCTGGAAACGAAAAAAATGGTCGTACTGAGAAAATAATTCTAAATCAAGTTCTAATTAGTTGAACGGAAAATAAAAACACAGGTCGCTTATAAATCTCTTCAAAAAATCACGTCAGCAAGTTTCATGTTTTTACTTTTAAAAATGAATCTGAAAATGTGTCAGAAAATTTCGAGTTGTTGAGCGGGAAAAAATTTTTTTTTTTTAATACCGACTTAATATGATTTTGATAAAACGAGTTCTTACAGAAAAATGAAATTAAAAATTCGCCAAAAGCGGCCAGATAAAATTATTAAACTGATCTTCATTTAGTTTTTGTTGGTGAAGTTAGTAGAAACCGTTCATTTATTGGCGTGTTTGCAAAAACCACCAACTTATACAGAATGCAGTAAGGATGGTCTTTAAATGTAGACTTGCTAGTACGCAAGTACCATGTTTATTAGTGAAAAATGTTTTTACTTATAACCTAAGTTATATAATGAATAAATTTAACACAATTATTCATTTTTTAATGCTAACGAAGCGAATGAATCAATTTAAAACTTTTAGTTAATGACTCTTTAATGACAGAAAGTAAATAAAACACGGATACTTATTTCTCTAAGTTATGTTTTATTAAAATACAATTTACCATTACTTTTACCAGTTATTACCTACCGTTTTCCGTTTATTTACATGTTTTATAGCTACATTTTTTAATAATGTGAATTCACCTATACGATTCACAACTAAAAAGATATAGTGCATCTAGTATTTGTCGAAAATTAAATAAAAATAATGCACTCGTGATATTATAATTAACTTTTATATTTTAACAGAATAATAAGGCTACTATAATTTGTGACTCGTGCTATCCAATATACACGTCAGGTCACATTGCTGTTATCATTATCTTTTTACGCGTGAAGGTTTCGCAATGGTGCTCCATTGAGAAATTTGGTAATTTTTGAAATTCAATATTTGAAAAACGGCATAATCATTAGATTTGAAATTTATACCAAGAAAAACACAATTTTTTACCTTTCTAACGCAGTTTGTCTAACAATTTTCTGACAAATACTTTTCCAGCTATTAATTTTTGAAGTAACTTCAAATGTTTCACTTTCCGAGATTAATATGTGGCAACGATTAGCGAAAAAAACAGTCGTCAGCAACGGTTAGCTTTTAACTAAAGAGGATGCTCAACAGCAACTATACAAATAATTGGACTCGAATAGCAATTCCATTTTTCAATAAATGTCTTGCATCTTACAAGTTATAAGTGCTTTAATCCTCAATGCCCTTTCTGGCGCTGTCACGCACGGAAATCGAGATTTGAACCTTCAACTTTGACAGAATTGTCGAATAATCATCTCGCTTTTGCTGAAAAATTTAAAACTCTGTTCAATTTTATAGTTTCTGAATAAAGGTGCCTCCAATTTTATGTGTTGGCAAATAAAATTTTCTTTAGAATGTGCCAGAATGTAGCGAGTTTTAATTTGAGAAGGGTTTGCAATTCAAACTTTAAAATAGTTTATTTTGTAATATAAATAAATTGTATTAAAAACATTTGCTACGAACATATGGATAAAAATACATGAAAGTATGAACAACAGACCTCAATCAGAAGCACATTGAAATATAATTTGGAGTTCAATGCGAAGTTTCTTTAAAATTCTATTAAAATATTGTTTCAAAGATAACAATTTTTAAATACAGCTTTTAAGGATACACATAAAAAATGTATATGTAAATAACAATAATAATAATAAAAACAGTACGAATATCTTAAATTAAATTAATTTTTATGGCTAATAATTATCTTGTTTTTCTGCGATATTGTATTAGACTCTAACAGTGTTCTAGTCGTAAAAGAACCAGAGGGCACCCTATAAGCAGAGGGTATACGATAGAGCCATGAAAGTTTACGGCTAGAGTATGCGCTATTGTTTTATTTGAGGAATAGATGTTATACGGAGCTTCTTTAAAAAATCCTGAATGTATACGGAGTATACCTCCGTATACCCTCCACAACACCCCTGGACTCTAAGATCCGTTTGAACTAATGCAATTGCTCACAAATATATAAAATATATCGAAATATTTATATGTAATACAAAAGATAATTAGTTAAATTTGTCAGTGTGAAACTACAAAATGTATTTCTTGATTATGCGAAAGTATAGTGCACTGAAAAAACACTTGTTTAATGTCATTTTTAGCCCATAGTTATAATTCATTTGCAAAATAATTTATTATCCAGGGATGAGATTTCTCCACTTTTTTTCATACCAGTATATTCTTTGAAAAAATGTTATTTTACTTAATCGGAAAATACTGCGATTTAAGAGACCAACATTTTCTCTAATATTATACTGGTATGCAAAAAAGCGGAGAACTCTCATCCCTGATTATCCTAACTGTTAAATCTCTCTCTCCTTCTTTTCTTTTTTCTTTTCACTTGAACACTCATTTCTAGCCAAGTTTATTTTTAAAACAAATTTTTGGCGCGAAATCTACTCTGATACCGCGGAATTGAGCACGCGTTGGACCAAGCAGGTGTTTTCCGGGTTCGTACGGATCCTTGAATTTCCAGACTAAGAAATTCTTTGGTACCAGTATTTTCTTATAGAAAATATCTCCTTAAATAAGGTGAAATTTCGCCTTGAAATAAAGGTACCCGTACGAACCCTGGTTTTTGAAATTAGCACGGGATTTTATATTAAACTAATTCTAAGCAAATTTCTTCGTCTGCCATTTTCCCGGATGTCTTCTACTGAGTAAGTACACGATAATTGTATGCTTTTAATTCAATTTTGCTCACGTTCTTTTAAATGTTTGATAACGCACTTTAAATAAAATGGTTTCAATTTATGCGTTTTAAACAGTGTTTTCTCCGTTTAATAAGATTAAATGTTATATATATATATTTTACAATCTCAACTTACATCAGTTTTAATGGAGTACATTTTTGAAAGTAGTATGTGAATCCTACATCTGTGTTTCCTAATTTTTAATTATAAATTTCGAAAAAATATGTTGTGGAAATGGATTTTTAAAGTGAAATGAGAGTTTAACACTTTAGTGCGCAGCTTTGCCTGTATACAAACAACACTGTTTTGAATTTAATAGATTTTTCTAATTCGTATATACCTAATTCACACCGGAAAATTAAAATAGCAATATTTGCTTTAATTAATAACAGACATTTCGTCTTTAAATAAATCGAAATTAACCATTGAAACTTTCTGGTGTAAAGTCAGATTCTATGAACTACATAATTTCTAGAACGTATTCTATTATGTGAATTAAAGGGTTAAAGTTTAACTCGGGAGAACTCGCTGCATGAGATTTTCTCTCACAGTCGTACTTTTTTAAGACTCTTATTTAAATCATTTTTCATTTTAATTAAAATTTCAAAATGTTTTACAATTATTTTACCTATTTTGTGAATAAAAGTACTAAGCCAACCAAAAAAAGTTGATATTATATGAATGTAAAGTAAAAGAAAAACAATTGGGCATTCTCAATAGCGAGTTCTCCCGGGTTAAGATTTATAAAATAAATAATTATATAAAACAAGGTATTTGGAGACATACTTATTAAAATATTTACTAATTTGTAATATTTTAGAGTAAAACTGCCACTGGACAGTAGTTTTTACTTGTATTGCAGATGTGCAACAGAAGAAAAGATTGACGTATTATATGAAAAATGTATCTGATTTTTTTCATTATTTTTCCTGTGTAATAAATCTTTCAGTGAATCATATATATTTTTTTCGAAACAAAAAAAAATCGTACATTTAAGGGTTAAGGGATAAAAAAATTATTTGTTTTATTTCACAACTGCATTTCACACCGATATCATAAATCCTGAATGAAAAGGGACAGAAGTGGTTCTTTTCAGATATGCGGTTGAAAATATCTTTTTTAAATCAATATTCCTAATATCGATATTGAATACAACATTTCCTTTTTATAATATTTTAAATTACTTGACAGTATACAAAAAATGATGATTGGTGAATAAATATCTTTTGGAATTTTAAACTGACACTTCTTAACCTCTTGAGGGGCCGTGGGATATATGTTGGGGGACTAAGTTTAATTAAAATTCGCACCAGAAACTTTTAATTAAGTTTTACTTTATACCTTCGGTGGGAAAAAGTAAAAAAAATTGCTTTTCCTTATTTTGAAACAAAATTTTTCCAAATTTCCGGTAAGAATTCTGCATTACACTAACGCAATTGCTTGCCACTCAAAAAGTTAATGATATACACCTGTTATTTTAAATTTAAATTATACATTTTTAAAATTTCTTTCGCTGAAGGAAAATGTAACATTTTCTTTAGAATACTTTTTCCTATTTGTACAATTTCTTTTAGTGTATGATTCTTGAAAATATTTTCTTTAACATTTATGTCCTCATTTAATGCACTGGAATTTATTTTTCTTTGTAATTTCTTAAGAGAACAGTAAACTGGACGTTCTATTTTTTAAATTCTCCGGTAACCGCCTACCTTTTAGAATGTGTTTTTAGCTATAAGCTTTTTTTTTTTTTTAACTCAGGCTTAAATTTACAGAAAACTTGACAGAAAAAATGAGAACATTTTAAATTTAAAACTTTCAATTCAATAACTGGTTAATCGGTTAAAATCATTTTAACACTAGAACTACCTGAAGTTTGAGTCAAGTTTTATAAAAATATTTCACACCAGAATTTTGATTTAAAACAGTTTAACTTTATTATTTAACGTTTTTCTTCTTTGATTCTTTTAAACTTATTTCATAATCAAATTTCTGGTTTGTACCGAAACATATTCATATGGTAGCCGTCAAAATGACGGCTCACGATAGCTCTAGTGTTAAACAGGTTTGATTTTCGAAATAACATAGAAAAAAAATAATTAAAAACATACAAAAGAAAAATTAACCCATTAATGCCGGTTGGTACGAAAATCTGCCATTTAAGTAATACGAAAATTTTAAATGTGAAAATCAGTATTTTAGTAAGGAAATTTTCATATTACTTAATCTCAAACTTTGATAGATCAAATAATTTAAATTTACAATATGGTAAAACTGGTGTCAACTGGTACCTAGGTATTAATAATGTGTAAAAGAAACTCGGCATTAATGGGTTAATAAATAAAAAATACACATTACGTTATCCATCATTTCAGAGTTTCAAATATCTAATGCCTGATATGCATATCTGCAAAATTTCCTGCATTGTGCGTACTCTAATTTCCGAATATCCGCTTTATTTAATGACGGAATTCTGCCATTAAATAAAGCGGATATTCCTATTCGGGACTATTGGTACTTATAATAACGGAAACTTAGCAGATATGCTATTTTGAATACTGCATATTTAAAAAGTTGGTATGAATATGTCAAATTTATCACTTGAAAATGTAATGCTTTTTTTTTTTTTTTTTTTTAGAAATCAATGTTTATACATGCAGTATTTGTTTTGCAAGGAGCTGTATGCACGTTAAAATGAGAGTTAATTTTTTAGACAGTACCCCTAGGTCATATACATTGCATTTAGAAACATTCTCCTTATCGTAAAAAAATTAAAACAGTAAGAATTTATATTCAATGCGCTATACTGATGGCCCGGATTCGAGTCCCGGCATGGAATCTTTTTCAATATGTTGGCCTTTGCGCCTTTTAAGCAATTAATTTGAAATTTCTTTTTCATTTGAAATATAGTAAGAATTTAGTTTTCGTACGATCAAAACGAAACGAATTGTAATGCTCTAAATTTTATTAATGTTATTGTTTTCTAGAATTTAAAAAAAAAGCTTTTTTCATTTTTCTTTTTTTTTTACTTCCAGAATGCGTTGAATCATTTTTATTTCATTATCTTCAACTTTTGAAATGAATTTATAGTTCATAAAATATTAAGATTTCATGGTAGGTTTTATTTACTAAAATGTACCTATTTTATGTTTTTTTTTTTTTTTTTTGCTAACAATCAATGTAAAATATTATTACATGCCATCTTTATATAAGAGATTAGGTGGGGTTTTTTTGTTATAGGAATTCGTTATATATATATATTTATTTATTTTTGCAAAGGTTTATCTATTTATTTTTGTGTATATCCATGTATGTACTTTATTTCAAAGGAGGGTAGCAGTTATGGCCATCGAAGAAATTCGATGGAGGATAGATACTTATGGAGGTTTTGAATTGGAATTCTTGTATTGTCATTTTAAAAAAGGTTGATTTGTTTGAAATAAACCTCAATAAGTATTTATTGATCTTAGCAAGTTAATAAAATTTGACAGTAAGGCGATTTTTTATAAATTTCATTTACATATTTTTCAGTAATTGTAATTTTTATTTCAAAACTTGTCACATTTTTCTGAAATATGGTAATATTTTCAGATAGCAGGTAACGGATATTATAAAAATATGAAAAATCTTAAGCATTTATGCTTGATAAATAACGTTACATTAGTGATCAAATACTGTAATTTATGTTTCACAAGTTTTTGATTTTTTAAAAATCCTGACATGGACACGGAGGCCATGAGAACAGATATTTACATTAAAAAAATTGAAATGATGACAGAATTATATAATTACTAGGCGTAGTTGGTACATATTTATTTTTTATATTTGAACTGTTAACCCTTTGAGCTCTGATGAGTGAAATTCTTCCCACTTAATTTTAATCTCCAAATGTCACATTAGCATCGGAATATTCAATCAAATTTATTTGAAAATAGATTAATGCATTTTTTCATGTATATTATAAACCGAATCTTAGTTTTTATATAAAATACTGGCGTCAATGTGACATTTGGGAATTTTTCAGAAATTCACCCCCAGAGCTCAAAGAGTTACAGGTCATTCTCACAGAAAAGACAAAAGCGGCTAAAAAATTGTTTTTAACTTTTAAATTTATAGAATAAAATTTTATGAAAAATAACGCGCATCAGGATTACATTACTTTTCAACATATGTTACCTACTTATGCTGCACACAATATTTCATAAATGGCAGATAAACTAAAAAAAATTAGTAAAATTGGATAGGCCTATTCCACTAAAGAGACAAAAATTAAGTTTTAAATTTTTAACTTCTTTGATTTTCATTTTGCTAAAATGGTGTATTTCTGTTTATTAAGTGCAATGTTAAAGCTGTCTAAAATTTGTATTATAATTTTGAATTATCCTTTTTTTGCCTTATTTATGATGAGAACGGAGTATACACTGGTAACTTTGCAATACTCCTAACAGAAGTAATAAATTCGAAAATATTCAATAATTTCACAATATAGTTATATTACAAGAATTAAAAAGTATGCATGAAGCACAGATTATGTACCACTTTTCAACACTTCCAAATACTTTTAGAAAATTTTATCGTTTATTTGGAAAACGCATAATACATTCAAAAGCCCAAACTGAGAAATTAATAACAATATGTGGGAAAATATACGAATTATTTTTTGTAGCTCTGTATATGATCTATATATTTCTGTATATAGTAGTACATAGAATGAAAAATTTAGTTTCAAGTTAGGAAACGCGTAATTTGAAAATTCCCCTTCAGCAATTTCCGTAATTCACCGGAAATAAACTTGAGATGTTTTGTGCTAAATTCCATTTTATCAATAGAATTTATAAACACCAAGTAATAGGAAAAAAATATTTAAATTTCAATAAACGTACTGCAGCTGAAAACACTTTTCCAGCAGTTATTATTAACAGACAGTATTTCAACAGAATTCTTTTGTGTGCCCCTGTAAATGAATGATTTATGCTATAGACTCAATATTCAATTGTAAGCCAATTGTAATGCGCCTCAGTGATAAATATCAGTTTCAATATGTTTGAAACAGTGAAACATTATTAAAATAATTCTCAAGCGAATTTTCCCCACAGATCGTAATATAACAAAATTATTTTGAGTGTCTCTGTAAAGGAACTATAAGTGATATGCACACCATATTCTATAGAAAGCCCCTTTTAGTGTACCTCAGTGAAATATGTCAATTTCAATATGTTTGAAAATTATTTGTAACATCAATAAAATAAAACTGAAATGATTTTTCCCCATAGACCATAATGTAACGGAATTCTTTTGAGTGACCCTGTAAAGGAACTGCAAGCGCTACACATTTCCTTTTCAGTACCGAAAATACCATAAAAAACTTTAATAACATATATCTATTGCATGACAATCCGAGTATATTCACGCGAGTTACAGCATGACCGATGGCAGAAAGACAGAGCAACTGAATCCATAAACACTTTTAACCCCTTCAAGGGCGGTGGTTCATTTTTGGACCACTTAATTTTAATTCCTAGATGCCACATTGACACCAGAATATTGGAATGAAAATTTTATTTTATTAAGCACGTAAACCAAAGCTTTAGCTTATTTTGAAAGTTTTTTTTTTCTTTTTTGTAAATTGTGGTGTCATTCACTCATTTCAGCATTTTACGAATATAAGTACCTTGCCCCTGAAAGGGTTAATCCTGGAGGGGGGGTGGGATATATTATATCTACCTAAGTTTAATTAAAATTCGCACCAGAAACTTTTAATTGAGTTTTACTTTTATAACTTTGGGGTAAAAGAGTTGAAAAATTGCCTTTCCTTATTTTGAAATAAAATTTTTCCTAATTTCCGGTAAGAATTCTGCATTGCACAAACGTAATTGCTTGCCCCTCAAAGGGTTAAACAACGTTCGAAAGTGTTAAAAACAAAAAGGCTTTCTTTCTCCGAAGCTACCAAAAGATAATTTGGCATGTACTGTCATCTACGGAATTATTTTTTTTTTTTAATTTCTTTCAGTGTCCATGGAAGGAGCATATTTTTACTAAGGACAAAGTTTCTAAGTTAATTCCTTGGTAAAAATAAAACCATTTTTAAGAAATATTAAATTAGAACTTAATTAAAGGATTTTAGTTACATATCATGAAAAAATTATAAAAAATATATATATATATTAAATGTCAGTGAAATAAACGTAGGGTTTTAGGTATAGAAATATCCACGGAGGAGACTTTCGACTTATATTAATTCAAAGATAAAAGTTAAATATTAAAATTAATTTGTCAGAAATGCATTTAATCGCTTACCTAAAACTTAAATATACATAAAAATGAAAATATGAGGAAATTTGTTACGTTTCCTAATATTTATCCAGTCAAGACCGTAAAATGTACCTTTTCGTGAGAAGGACTCTAACAAGGAATTTCGGATCATTTGCACCGATAATTTATATTATAGAGTTATTATCATTATTTTAATATACCAGTTTAAGCATTCGCTTTTATTATTATTATAGAAATAACCGAAGTTGGATCATTAAAAAAATATATATGGTTATAAGCGAAAGAGGAAATTGTTCTATTTAACCCCTTAACGGTCGCATTAAATTACGGTTTAAAAATTCAATTTGCTTATTGGCACCACTTTTTTGAAAAAGAAATATTCACTTTACTTAATGACAGGTAAAATGACAACACAATAAAGCCAATTACACTATTTTATAAAACTGGTGAGAATCAAACAAATCTGAATAATCTGAATAAAAAACATAGCCCGTGAATATGACGGGAGCGAGAATTAATGGGTTAAAGCGGTATACTCGAAGGCTTATTAACCCTAGATCTACCGGGAATTTTATTCAAGTTTTAATAAAACGTTCTACACCAGAATTTTTATTTAAAACTATTTAACTTATTTATTTACCTTATTTTTGTCTGGTTTATATACTTTGTTTATTTTAAAGAAATTTCTGGTTTGAATGAATATTTTGTATGTACCTGTCGGGTCCAATGGACCCGTCTGGTAGACGGAGGGTTAACCCTTTGAGGGCAAGGAATTGTGTTTGTCTAATGCTGAATTCCCACAAGAAATTTGGAAAAAATTTATTTCAAAATAAGTAAAATCCCTTTTTCAACATTTTCCCTCCAAATCTGTAAAAGGAAAACTTAATTAAAATTTTCTGGTGCAAATCTTAACCCTAGAACTACCGGAAATTTTACTCAAGTTTTATAAAAACATTCTACACCAGAATTTTTACTTAAAACTATTTAATTTGTTTATTTAACTTATTATTGTCTGATTTATACATTTAGTTTGTCTTGAAGAAATTTCTGGTTTGAATAAATATTTTGAATGTACATGTCGGGTCCAATGGACCCGTCTGGTAGACGGAAGGTTAATTAAACTTAGGTGGGACATAATATGAAGAGCTAAGTGGAAGAACATGTTAAGTAACAAAAATGACATTCGAAGAAATTTGAAGTGAAAGTTTTTGCTGGAAATTTTAATGATTTATTTTCTATTTGATAACATGTGTTTAAAATATTAACAGGTATGGTACTAAACTCTCTTAGAAAAACTTATTCATATTTAATTTTAAATATTAAAAATGATTAATATTATTGACATTATTAAATATTAAATATTAATGAATAATGAATAATGTCTTAAATCTTCAAGACTAAATGGAATCTTAGTATTTTAGCTTCACCATGTGATAGGATACTTCATAACGCTTTCATCCAAAAGATAATTTTTTTTTTTTAGAAAATGTGGCATAACATGTTCATCCACTCAGTTCTTCATGTATCCCACCGCCCCTGAAATGGTTAATGACGAAACTACAAAATGTTGTGGAAGTCTCCTTTCAGCAATATCCGAACAATCTAGTTCAGACGATACACTTACAAATGAAATTCTGCAAAGTTCAGATTAAAATGCAAATGAAAAAAATTCTCAAAATTTTCAGAATTTCCTTTACCACTGTAGAAAGCCCAAAATACCGAAACTAAAACTTATTCAGCTGTATTCATGACATATGTAGATCCAGTGGTCAAAATAGTATGTTAGAAGTAATGAAACTACAGTAGGTCCTAGTTTTGACATTGTTTGTTGTGCAATATGCTATTTTTTGGAAAATGTAATTTAGCGAGTAATGTAATTAAAAGAAAACTTTTGTACAGAGCATCAATATTATTTTTGTCATTAAAGAGTATTTCAATCAATAAAAAGCATACCAATGCAGATTAAGCGTCTAGTGGATCAGCCGGGATAGATCTTACTTCAAATTTGAATGCTCTCAGAAAAATCACAGGTGTGTAGTTTTATTGTATAATAAGTGACTACCACTAGTGATCTTCTGAAAGCAACTGGAATTTGGTGCCCTTGGACTGTGTGCTACTTTTGCAAGGATTATGGATTCATCTTTGCCTCAAAGAACAACATTTAAAAAAATCCGTGAGTATGGTAGGATTCCCACTGCTATGTCAAAGAGAAGAGTAGACAATAAAGAAAGTTTTTTAAAGTAACATAAAAAATAATATTGATATTCCCTGCAAACTAGTTTTTTTAATTACATTACTCGCTAAATTAGATTTTTCAAAAATAGCATGTTACAATACAAACCAAGAGAACACAATGTTACACAATAAGAAAAGTAAGTACAAAAATTATTTAGCTGAAAATATTTTAAAATGCCTATCTACACTAATAAAGCTAAGTTCCGCTCTGTCTGTGTGCGGTGGCTGGCAAACTCTACTGCACGTAGAAGCCTGAAAATTTAGGTGAGCATAGTCCTAGATAGGTCCTGATGCACCTGAGGCTCATATTTTTAATTTTTTAAGGGCCGGGCCCCCTGTGCCCCTCTAAGTTTTTATGCATTAAATTGTTAATAACTTGCCATCTTTTTATCCAATCTTATTCGTTTTGGAGGACCTTTCACCATTTAGTTATTATCGTCGTTCTACTCTCCAAATAAGACCCTGGAACCTTGGGGCCCAATACAGGGGCCCCTTGCAGATTTTGTGCAAATAAAATGTCAATAAATTGCTTCCTTTTAATCCGATCTTCATTTTTGAGATCGTTTTTTCCATTTAGTTAGTCTCACATTTCTAAACTCCAGTTTAGATCCTGGGGCCTCTAGGGTGCCGTAGGGCCCGGTCCTTGAACTTTTTGTGCGCTAAGAATTTTTCACCCTCTCATTTTCACACCTTCTCAGTACATAATTTTAAAGTTGAGTCTTGGACTTTTCTTCCTGGATCAACACCCTCATATTTTTATTGGGGGCCCTAGGGCCCTTTTTTAAACATTTACCCAATTTTTTGTGCATTTCTTTAAAATAGTATTCTAACGAATAATTCATGCCCTATGCATAATTTTGACTAATTGAAGATCTAACGCGCCAAGTACTAAGACCATTTTAACGTGTTTTTATGTTAGGTCCCTGTTTTAAACTATCAGTGGGCCCCTTTTGGGCTTCCTACTATAGCTCCCTTAAAAATGGTCCGATTCACTACCCTTTTTTTCTAACAACTTCTTACGTCTTCTAGCTACTACATGAACGACAAAAAGAATTCTCAGACTTCAGCTACCACCAATTTTTAATATTAATCGTCTTCTTGGGGCCCTTGGTGAAGCTTCTTTAAAAATGACCCGAATTGCTTGCAATTTTCTTTAACATAATTCTAGCGTCCTCCGATTACTTTAATTTTGTTTACTTGAAGATTTAAAACGCTAAGTACTAAAACATTTTAACATGTTTTCATGTTAGGGCTCTGCAGTCAACAATCAGTTGGACCTTATAGGGCCCCCTATTATAGCTCCCTTAAAAATGGTCCGATTCACTAGATTTCTTTTCTAATACCTTCTTAGGTTCTTCAGCAACTACATAAACGACAAAAATAAAAAAAATAGACTTTAGAGCTACCACCAATTTTGAATATTAATCGCCTTCAAGGGGGCAGGTTTTTTAAAGATGATTGGAATTGCTTGCAATTTTCTTTAACATATTTCTAGCATCCTCTGACTACTTTAAAAACTACTAAAATATGTCTTTATACGCAACTGCATGCCACTTAAGTCCCTAGCCCCTTGGGGCCCGATACAGGCCCCCTTAAAGTTTTTGCACAATAAATTGTTAATAAATTTCCTTCTCTTAATCCAATCTTCATTTTTTGGAACCCTTTTTCCATTTAGTTATTCTCCCATTTCTTTATTCCAGTTAAAATCCTGGGGCACCCTAGGGTTCCATAGGGCCTGGTCCGGGGCCCCTTGCACTTTTTGTGGCCATTTGCGCTTTTTGCATTTTTCACCATCTAATTTCCTCGCATTCTCAATGCAAAATTTTAATGTTGAGTCTTGCACTTTTCTCCCCGGACCAACACCCTCTTACTTTTTACTGGACCCTAGGGTCCTATTTTAAGCAGTTCCCCCATTTTTCGCGCATTTCTTTAAAATTTTGTTCTAATGATTAATTCATACCCTATGCTTAATTTTGACTAATTGAAGATCTAAAGCGCTAAGAACTTAGACCTTTTAACAAGTTTAATGTTAGGGCCCTGCTCATTACTATCAGTTGACCCTCTTTGCGCCCTTTGTTATAGGTCCCTTAAAAACGGTCCGATTCGTTAGTTTTTCTTTTAACCTCTTGTGGAAAGACGTGCTATGTACGTCACCTTGGATTACCAAGAGAAAGCCCGCGAGCAGTCATTTTGATTGCTACCAAATGAATATATCTCGGTCCGAACCAGAAATATTTTTATAAAACTAGTTTAAAAGATACAAAGAAAAAAAAAAACTAGATAAATGCATAAGTTAATAATTTTAAATAAAAATTCTGGTGTGAAATATTTTTCTAAAATATGGACGAGATAATAACGGGCTTCTGCCAATTAATTTCCAGCGCGGTTAAACAACTTCTTAACTCCTCCTTCTACTAGTATATGAATGACAAAAAAATTTCCCAGACTTCAGCTACCATCAATTTTAAATATTAATCTCCTTCTTGGGGTCTTTGTTTCTGCTTCTTGAACCCCTTAATTCTCGTCCCGTGATATTCAGGGGCTGTGTCTTTTATTCAATTTTACTCTTTATTGTTTGATTCCGTCCAGTTTTATAAAATAGTGTAACTAGCTTTATTATGGTATCATTTTACCTGATATTAAATAAGATGAATGTTTCCTTTTCAAAAAGTGGTGCCAATAACCAATTTGAATTTTTAAACCGTAATTTAATGCGATCGTTAAGGGGTTAAAAACTATCCGATTCTATTACAATTTTCTTTAACATAGTTTCAGCTTCTTCCAGCTACTTCAAAATTATTAAAAAAATTTCTTATACCCAAACTACATCCCAGTAAAGACCCTGGCCCCCAGGGCCCGGTATTTCTTTATACTTCAGCTACCACCTTTTTTCAAACAGTAATCTCCTTTCTCAGCATCAACTTACGTTTACAAACTACAGCCGTAAATTAAAAATTGCGTTACTTTGTAATTTTAGATAAGGGATTTCATCCGTTTGTTAACACTAGAACGCCCGGAAGGAGTCGATCCGACTCCGACCATATGATTAAATGTCAACTGGGACCAAAAATTCTTTCGTAAAATAAGTTACATTTAAACAACGAAGATTTACGTTAAATAAATCAGACAAATAATTTTAAATAAAAATTCTGGTGTGAAATATTTTTATGAAACTTGAGTAAAATTTCCGGGTGTTCTAGTGTTAAATATTGTGTTAATGTTAAAAGAAATTTGTGAAACTTACAAGGGGAGGGGTGTGTTTTCCATCGCTTGGAGGCGCAGTCTTTCCTCGGACTCTAAGGACACAATTTCAACAGGATTTGGTTCATTCAACTTAGATTACAATTGGGCTACTTTTTGTTTTATGAAATTTTATCTTAGACTTCAGTTACCAACATTTTTTAACATTAATGATGCATTCTTTTTTGGATTCTTTGGGCTTTATTACTACGAGGTTTGGCTCACCCAACTTGGTTTTCGATTGTCTCCGGAAGGTGCGGAGCACTGCCGGTACATGTTGCCTTAGGTAACGGGAACCCGGGTTACAAATTCTTTCGGGAAGAAGTTTATTGGGAATACTCTAGATGCTGCGGAAGGCAATGCAAACTTGTGTTTTGTTTAAGTTTATTATTTACGCACCCCGGGCAACGCCGTGTGGGTCTGCTAGTGCAATAATAAAGCAAAATTTTAAATATAATGTGAAATAAACATATATATATATTTCAGACTGAGGCATAAATAAAATCTGCCGCTAAGTAAAAAGAAAAAAGTGTGAGTCAGCCTTACTTATACCACCACCTTGCTTGTTACTACATTGTTAAAAATTTTGCAGCATTCTGGCAGGTTATTCGACCGTTTTTTGAAAAAACGGTTTCATAACCATAATTTAACTATATTCTGACCATAAAATAGACAATAATATGGTCAGAATAGTGTTAAAATTACGGTTGATTAACCGTGTTCGGAAAAAACGGTCAAATGACCTGCCAGAATGCTGCAAATTTTTGACAGTGTAGAGCAATTACACTATTTTGTTTCATTTTAAAAAATTAAAAAAAAAGGGGGAGATATGATGTTTTTAGATAATAAAAGTTTTCAGTGTTTTGCTTTTGAAAGCAAAAAAAGTGTTTTTAAAGGATGCAAAAAGGGCTTGTTGTTTATAATGATACACTGTTAAAAATTTTGCAGCATTCTGGCAGGTCATTCGACCGTTTTTTGAAAAAACGGTTTCATAACCATAATTTAACTATATTCTGACCATAAAATGGCCAATAATATGGTCAGAATAGTGTTAAAATTACGGTTGTGTAACCGTTTTCGAAAAAAACGGTCAAATGACCTGCCAGAATGCTGCAAATTTTTAACAGTGTATGCGACTAACTGTTTTTGAAAGTACACTGTTAAAAATTTGCAGCACACTGTTAAAAATTTTGTAGCATTCTGGCAGATCATTCGACCGTTTTTTGAAAAAACGGTTTCATAGCCATAATTTAACTATATTCTGACCATAAAATAGCCAATAATATGGTCAGAATAGTGTTAAAATTACGGTTGTCCGTTTGAACCGTTTTCGGAAAAAACGGTTACACAACCGTAATTTTAACACTATTCTGACCATATTATTGGCTATTTTATGGTCAGAATATAGTTAAATTATGGCTATGAAACCGTTTTTTCAAAAAACGGTCGAATGATCTGCCAGAATGCTGCAAAATTTTTAACAGTGTAAAGTAAAAAGAAAAAGCATTTTGAAAAGATAAAAAGTTTATGTTGTTTTAAGATGATCAAAAGTGTTTTTTTAATTTCTTATATTATATTTTCTTATGTTTATTATATTTATTGTCATCAGAGCAGTTACATGATACAGTTGGTATACTTTTAAATACAGTTATTACAATTTAGCTAATATTGCTAATAATTTGTGCTTTTCATTAATAATTTTGATGTTTTAAAATATTTTTTAAAAATCTATATATATAATTTTTCGTAATTTATAAAAAAAAAGATGGCGGAAGGGTGTGGGTATACGCATACTCTTCCATATTAAATAGATATGATGTATGTAACAGATATGATGCATATATACGCACATATTTCCTAGATCACGTACATATTACAGAGATATTATGTCTAGGACGTGATCTATATGGACATAGACATCCGTTTTACTATATATTATGTCGAATCTGGATGTCCAACAAACGCTGTATCTATGTATTCGGAGAGATGTCTGATGGTAATATCTACGTAGATACTATGTAATATGGAATTCATCGGTTGAAATATGGACATGGCTTATGGATGTACTTTACATTATGAGGATGTCATATTTACCAATTTGTGTATTGTGGGCCTGTTAGGGTCTGATTATATTCATACGACCTCAAATTCCATTGGAAATTAACCTGAAACCGGATCCGACTCCAATAAAATAATTTTCGGAGACCCTTGATCCGAGGCGAGCTATAAAACAACAACATATGCTTGACCAGAATTTAAAGATTATCGAAAACTGCTATTAAAATCATATGTGAATTGAGTTATGAAAACAAGTCTATAATCATATGCATAATTTAAATATTATTTGCATGAAATAAATACAAATATATAAATTCAATATCTTCCAAATTAGAGATATTTTCATCTGAAAAAAATAAGGGACTTTCTTAACCCCTTGAGGGGCGATGAGATATATTGTATCCCACCTAATTTTAATCCAGATTCGCACCAGAAACTTTTAATTACATTTTTTATTTCTAACTTTGGACGGAAAACGTTGCAAAATTGCTTTTCCATATTTTAAACTAAAATTTTTCGAATATTCAGGTGTGAATTTAACATTGCAGAGACACAATTGCTTGCCCTTCGAAGGGTTAATAGATGGCGCCAGGTATGACAAAATCCAGCCCATCTGAAACAAAAACAAAAACAAACCAAACTCGAAGCTCAGAAAAAATCCGTCAACTTTACCCAAATATGAAAAAAATTCAACTAGCGGTTTGGATCGGGGTACACTTAACCCTAATTCATACAGAACCAAAAGACAATCTGAACCAGTGCACAAAAATATGTAATGCCGAACAGAACCTGACTCGCTGCAAATGAATACAGCAAACCCAAATCACGGCTTGAGTTAGATATGCCCAAACTCGATCCCCGAGCACCAAATTATAGCTGGAATATCACTTAGAAAAGAGAATTAATCAATCCTACTCGAAAGAAAATAAATTCCAGCGAATTCAAGTACCCCAATACGGAGGGCAATGAAAAACTCTGCAAATCCGATCCATAGTAAAACAAATAGAGTAAACCCAATTTAATGCTTATGTTGGGTTTGAATAAAATCAAATCATCCGACCCAGGGCAAGACCCAAATGAGCTCACAAAACAAACGCTATCGTCGCAGATTCGTCACGAAGTTAATGGCAAGATCGTCACAACCGACAACACTTTTCCCAAATTGATCACAATGCGATTTCACATCATTGACACTGTAGTCACATATTCGTCACAAAGTTAATGCCAAAATCGTCGCAAATCACACAATTTTCACAATGTGACTTCACAAAATTGTCACTGTCGTCACAGAATCCTCAGCGTCTTAATAACAATTTCGTCACAAATGACACATATTTCACAAATTGGTCACAATGTGACTTCAAAGCATTGTCAAGTCGCTTTCGTCAGAAAGTTAATGCCAAAATAGTCACAAATGACACACTTTAAAAAAAATTGTCACACCGTGACTTCACAAAGTGGCCACAATATGACGTCACAAACGAGCTCAAAAACGGCCATAACGACGTCACATCGACGGTTACAAAATCCCAATGTGACTTCACAACGACTTCTCCGTGACGTCACCATGCCTTACAGCTACTAATTAACACTAGAACGCCCGGAAAAATTACTCAAGTTTCATAAAAATATTTGACACCAGAATTTTTATTTAAAATTATTTGACTGACTTATTTAACGTAAATCTACACGGTTTAAATTTAACTTACTTTATGAAAGAATTTCTGGTTCCAGTTGACATTTAATCATACGGTCGGAGTCGGATTGACTCCTTCCGGGCGTTCTAGTGTTAAGGTGAAAAAAAGGGGGATTTTACCATTTCAGAAAAGTTGTGCCAGTCAAGAAATCTGAAATTAAAAAATGTAGCCCACTGGCAACACTGTTTTCATATTGGATAGTTTGACATGGTACCGACGATATAAACATTGAAAATGTATAACTTTAACAATTCATGTATATAGACGGGTTGCACATGACGTCACATGTTTGAAATCGCTTCGTATGGTGCCCAAATATAAGACAAAAGGGTGCTCTCCATTTGATTTATTAGACTTATTTGCACTATAATAATAAAAATAAGGAAGATCTAAATTAAACAGAAAGATAACACGTGCTTTTAACGGCAAAAATGCAGTTCTGTGCTCCACGTGTGTGCTCCAGCTACCATAGCATCAGTCGTTGCTAATAGCAACGTGACGTCAATGCAAGGGGTCTATATGTTTAGGGATCACGGGGCCTGATTTCAACAGGTCAAACTCACACCAGTATTAAGGAATAGAAATTTTAGTCTTATTCATGTCAGAAATCTTGTTTGAATAAGCCGTGTAAATAAAGCGAAAATTTCTATTAGAATTTACATGTGGACGTTTGCCTCATTGTTAATCAGATCTCGGTGGAGCACACGTTCGATATAGGGATCTTCTATTACAGCGACCCATGTTAAAAGTCCCAAATGTTTTTTTCATTCACGCAAAAAGTTTTGAAATCTAGTATCACACTTGATTAGGATCGTACGTTTCAATACGGGGTGCTTCTAAATGAATATCGGGGTTTTAACACGTGGTAGTATTTATTACATAAAACTTAAAATTATTATTAATACATAAAATGAAAGAGCAACTCAAACAGCTTTACCTACAAGCTTACAAGTGACAAGCTTTAATGTGAGCACCTTTCGTCAAACATCAAGTCGATAGCTCAGTTCTTTCCAAACGTTGATTAGTGTTTGTCGGGTCATTGTTGCAACAGCTGCTATGGTCAGCTGGTAGTGGAGGCATATACACACGATCCTTTACGATCCCACACAGGTAGAAATCACATGGCGTTAGATCGGGTGAACGTCTGAACAGAACTCCTTTGCTAGTCAACGTTTGGGAAGAACTGAGCTATCGACTTGATGTGTGCCTTGTGACGAAAGATTGAACACTTGTAAGCTTGTAGGTAAAACTGTTTGAATTACTCTTTCATTTTATGTATTAATTATAATTTTAAGTTTTATGTAATAAATACTACCAAGTGTTTAAAACCCGATATTCATTTAGAAACACCCCGTACAACGACCATCTGCAGTTTTCCTGCAAAATTATGGTTGATATTGTTGAATTGTACAAAATCTTAAGAATGCTTTAGAGTCTTTCAAGTAAAAAAAAAATCGTTTTTACCTCTTGAAATTAGCTGTTATTTCTCCATTCATGTGAAAAAACTTTTTCAATTATGGCCGGTCCATGATTTTTTTGTGGACAATGAGACATATGTGTCTAAAATCATAGCTGCCAACTTTTACGCTCTTTTCTTACCACTAAAATACAAAAGAACATTTCCCCTTATTTAATCGGCGAAATCTGTAATTAAATAAGTCAAAATTTCTAAGTAAAAAAAAAGGCGTAAAAGTTGGCAGTTATGCTAAAATTATTGAATAACTATTTGGCATCAAAGAGAATGAATATTCTAGCTAACTGTAAAAACTTCAGAGCCCGATTCTAATTGATTATTCACTATTTATTATTTATCTTTTGTTTATGGCCTATTTTATATCATATCAAAATAAAGAAAATGCTGTGAATAGAAGGAATAGGGAGTTGCTTAATTTTGCGCTATATGGGAAGTGCGCATTATTGTAACATCTTATAATAACCAAAACATTCATATAAATTGTTTTATAAAAACTAATTTTAGCATAATTACTAAGCTAATAAATATCATTTTCAAACTTCCATTACAGCGGTCATCCAATATAACGAACTTTTTCCGGGAACCGAAGGAGCTGTTATAACGAGAGCTGACAGTATCTATTTTTTAACATAACTGTAATCTCTACTTCAGACGTCCATTTAAAAATTATTTGACAAGTGACAAGATTTTGAATAGTGCATAGATGCCAACTTTTACGCTTTTTCGATACCACTAAAATTTAGTAGAGATTTTCGCCTTGTTTAATCGTGAGATTTCGACGATTAAATAAGGCAATATTTACTATAAAATTTGAGTGGCAGGAAGAAAGCGTAAAAGTTGGCAGCTATGATAGTGGTATGTTTTATGTTTCCGACACATTGTTATCGTAAAAATACCAGAGAATGCTTTCTTCTCTTTTCCTATTAAACGTTGCTGAACTTCTGATAACACTAACCTTATTTTAAAGATTACAATCCAAGCAACTGTAAATTCGTAATTGATTTCTTTTAATTCTATTTTATTGGGTTGTCCGGAGAGTTCGTGCCGATTCGTGCCCACTGGTAACTATTTTTATATTCTACTCGTACCACTATTTTAAAAAATACGCTTTATACTATGTTTCTTTTGCATATGTTGTCAAAGTATATATGAAAGATTTTTATTTTCAAAAAGTGGTGCGAGATGAATTTAAAAATATCACTGGATTGCGAAATAAACTCTTGGGACAAACTTTGATAGTTAGAAACGAACTCCTTGCATTTGTTTGAGGCATTCTGACCCTCCCTTCCTCTCTCCGGACATTGCTCTTCCCGACTACTCTTTATCTCTTTTTTTCAAAAATTGACTCTTTGAATGACATAAAAATGTATCTCGATAAGTAGGGGAGACTAGGGACGGTTGACTATGCGGGAGGCTTGACCCAACCAAAATTTTTCACACTTCAAAGAATTTCAGAGTTTTATCAATAGGTGTAAACCAAAGCTACTGGAATGCTCAAACAACAGTCTCTGTTTCATACCGATAATCGAAATAGGTGTAGAAAAAATCAATTGTGAGGCGTTTTTAACCTAAAAGTTGTGTTTTTAGAAATATTTTGTAAGCTGTTTTCAGATAAATATATCATAGAAATTTAAGTAAGTAGGTTTTAAGTAATGCAGATATATCCAGCTTTCATTCCATGCAAAAAGATTATACAGTACGTTAACCTGAACATAACAATGTGCTATTCTTTAGAAAAGGGCTATATGGGGAGACTTGATCCAGGTCGAAATTCATGCTGGTATTTGTTTGCTAGACAAGTATTAAATGCTGTATCCCAGCAAATAAAATAGCATAAACTACCATAACACATTTGTTGGTTCCACCAGAATTACCAGCAAGTCATGGTGTGTATTGGCCCACTTTACTGCTTGGCCAGCATACATAATCCAGCTTGTGTTGCTTGAATATGTTGCTGGCCAAGCAGCAATCAAGACCACCACTTGCTTGTAATTTCTGCTATTCTAGCAGTAATTCACAAGAAATAGATGCTTGTTTTTGTTGCTATTCTAGCATTACATTTCTACCAACAGCTGCTTTTAATTTTTGCTTTTCTAGCATCACTTGTTATTAATTTTTGCTATGCTGGCATTACTCTTCTAGCATCACTTGCTTATTTTTTCTATTCTAGCATTACTTTTCTAGCACCTTTTGCTTGACTTGTGCATAAAAAAGTTGGTGGCGCCATCTTTGGAGAATTTCTGAAGTACCTGCATTTTTTTAGGAATGGAAATTTATGTCGAGTTTTTTTTTCCTCCAAAGAGTACTACCTCCGGTTTGGAAATTGAAGCTTACTTACCTTGCTACTGGGGTCGTGTTCGTAAACGATTTTAAATGAGGGTAATGGGTGATGAAGCTGATTCTGCTATGTGTTGATATTTTTATAAGATAGAGGGTGAATTTATCGATCCTGTTATCCTCCAAGTTTCAATTAATAAGGTTAATTTATTATTAGGGTTTTTCTATGGTTAAGGGATAATTAGAATATGGCTTGATTAATATAATTCATTACTGGAATTTTCTTTGCTTAATGAATGGTTTGAATATGGTCTGAATTATTTGTCGCACAGAAATAACCAATTTTGAAGTGTATTTAGGATAGAATTTATCAATTTCAGGTGGGAGTTAAGATTTTAGAACTTTAGTGCTTATTGGAGGGGGGGGGGGGGGAATCAATTGTACATTTTTTAAAAATTCGATTGTTATGACGATATTTCTTAAATGAAACAGTGCTTCTTGAATTTTGAAATTTAACTGAGTAAATTATCTCTTTGAAAAGTAAAGTTTTTTTTTTTTTTTTTTTTTTTTTTTTTGTATAACTAAAAAAATTTTTTTTTTGTATAACTAAAATAATTAAACACTAAGAGAATGAACAGCTAAGAATTTTACAATTGGGGAGGGGAGGGGGACTTTTCCCAAAACTCATTCATTAAAAATTAATTTTCAGTTTTTTTTTTAGATTTGTGCGTTAAAATTTTATTTAAACGGGGGGGGGGGGCACTTTTCCCCAAAAATCCTTCATGGAAATCAATTTTCAGTTTTTATTTTAGATTTATGTGTTAAAATGTTATCTAAAACGGGTGGACGGAGGCAGTGTTGAATTTACGTTCTTGTAGCTGGAAAAGGAAATCTACCGCCCCTGGATTTTGAAATTTAACAGACTAATATTTTTTCTCTGATTTTAATAAACACAGTATATTTAATCTTTTCGATAAACTTAGAAAAATTAAATACTAAGAGAAAGTGCAGCTATGAATTTTCTTCAATTTCGGGGGGGGGGGGGCTTTTTCTCTTTAAATCTACTATGGAAATTAATTGTTAACTTGTTTTAAGTTTATGTGTTAAAAAATTATCTCAAACGTGTTCAAGGAGCAGTGTTTAATTCAGGTGGTGGTGACACAGTTCTCCCCGTTCCCAGCTTTTGAAATTTAATAAACAAAATTTTATTTTTCTCCTATTTTTAAAGATATAGAAAATTTATAATTTTAAAGTAAGTTAAAATAATTTAACAGTAAGCGGAAGATCAGTTTAAAATTTTCCGTTGGGGGGGGGGGGGGGAGAGTTACTCTTCTATATTCGCTATGAAAATTAATTTTTAGTTCTGTTTTTTTTATGTTCAGGTGTTAAAAACTAATCTCAAATGGGTGGTTTAAGACAGTCTTGAATTCAGGTGACGGCCAGCCCCTCCCCGCGGATTTTAAATTTTAATGAACAAAATTTTCTCTTTCTCCGTTTTTTAAAGCCATACTGCATTTTTTTTCGAGTAAGTTAAAATATTTAAATTTTAAGAAAAATAAGAAAAAAATCCTTTATAGGTGGGGGGAGAGGGCTCCCCTAGAAGACTCTCATAAAATTTAAATCCCTCACAGAATTTCACCTCACCCACATAGAAGTTAATTAAAAAATAGAAGTTATATTTTACATCTGGCAAAATTGCAATATACAGTAAAACCTCCATAACGCAAACTCCTGAATATTCCGTTAAGGGAAGAGGGTTTAAGTGATCCATTAAGCTTCCCTCGATTTTGAAATGTAGCTAATTTTTTCCTCCGATTTTGAAAAACAAAGTGAAATGTAATATTTTTTCTTAGCTTAAAATAAAAGAGGAAGTAAGAATTTTCTGTTTGGGGGACAGAGGTGGAAAAGAGATATTGTCTCTCCCCGGATTTGAAAATTTTATTAATAATTAAAATTTCCGTTTCTTCTATTTTCAAACACATAGTCAAATTTATACGGCTTAGATGCCGTATATCCCCTTGGCCGCCATCTGGGATGTTTTGAGATTTCTTGGCGATTTTATGTTGGCGATCTTTATCGATATGGAACCCGTGTGACGTGTGTATTCTGGCGTGACGTGTCCTGGCAATTCCGTTTTTCAGTGAGATTGTGATTGAGAAGGATTTCGTTTGGGATTTTGTGCATGTACTTTGATATCGTGTTGTATCGTTCTGTCTTTTTATTTTTATGTTACATTTATTGGATTTATTTGATTGACTATGAGTTCTGTAGTCCGTTTAAACGCTCTTTCTGATGTAATTAAGAAATATGAGAAAATTTTGAATGATAAAAGAGGTTTGTTTCGAATGCGTAGTCATGAGCCTATTTTGAGAAATGAAGATGATGCTAGGAGGTATTTCGTGCTTGAGCTTTCAAGAAAGATGTCTGTTAAGGTATGTTGCTAATTTTATGTATATTTTGTTATTTTATTTTATACAGTCCTCAGAAAAAGTTTAGACACTGGTGATTTTTAATCTTTAGCCCTTTCAGGGGCGCCGTTTGCAGTCTGCAAACGGTTAATTTTACTTCCCAAAATGCCAATTGGCACCAGTAAATTTTTACTACAATTTCGATTTCATAATATACGTGAAAAAGTGCTTTTGAATATTTTCAAATAAATTTGTTCTTAAATTGCGGTGTCAATTAATTATTTAAATACTTTTGGAGCAGAAATACGTTGCCCCTGAAAGGGTTAAATAAAAAATACGAACACTTGGGTTATACAAATGGCTGTACTTATTTTTTAATATATTATAAACATTTTAGGACAAAAATAACGGTTTTAATATAGGATATTACTTAATTTAACTGTAAAAAGTGAAATTTGCATATTGCAAAAGATTGGACACTTTTGCGATTTTTAGGCAACAGTTCACGAAAAAACGCAAATTTCAAAATTATGACGTCACATGCATGAAGTATTTAAGTGCACCTCGCGATAGTATCGGTTAGTGAAGATGCCGCGAGCTAGAAATTTTCAGTCAGATGAAGTAATTAAAGCATGGAAGCTGAAATCGAAAGGAAAGACTGTTGCAGAAATTTCAGCTACTTTGAATCGTCCAAAGAAGTCTGTCTATTAAGTACTGTCTAAGGGTGACTCTTTCAAAGCAAAACATAAACCTGGAAGGCCTCGTGTGGCCATAAAATGAGATTATGGAAGGATCCATAAACTGGTATCTAGACAAATGATGACTGCTAATCGCATTAAAAGTGAGTCAGAGCTTTCTGTGTCAACGGATACTTTCGTAGATGAATTATAGAAAGATGTACATTAATTTACATGAAAATGGTAAAACAACCAGCATTGAAATCTCACAACAAATTGACCCCTTTACGTCGCGGTGTAATTATGTTTATAAAACTGATGAAATAATGGGCTGAAGCCAGAATTTATAAACGAATTTATTAGAAAATACGAACTTGCTTATTTTCACGTACATTATAAAAGGAGAATTTTAATTAAATCTTCTTGGTGCCGCCTGTCAGATTCGGAATTAAAATTAGGTGTCCTTTTTAAGGACACCACCCTCGAAAGAGTTAATGATTTGGGCCTCACTTTGTTTTAATTCTAAAGTAACTCTGGAGTTTCTCAATGGTCGCCAAGCAGCGTAAGACTACATACATACACTGGAAAACAATTTACAGCCATTTGGTGAACTTTTAGCTCTTAGAAAGTATGTATTTGAGCAAGATAATGCGTCTATTCATGTTGCATACAAATCAAAAAAATTGTTTAATTCTCAAAATATTCCTGTTCTTGACTGGCCCGTGTGTAGCGCTGATATGAACCCAATCGAAAACTTTTGTGGCATCATATCTCATACGGTTTATGCAATTTTTTGACAATACTCCTCTGTAAATGAACTTCGATCTGCTGTTGAATGTGTTTGGTACGAAATAGACCTCCAAGTGATGCGGGATTTTGTTTCTTCGATGGAAAATCACATTTTTGCATTAATAGCAGACAATGTATGTGCAGTTGAATTTTAATTTATGGATATTTTTCGGTTAACAGATAGATATTCTATACTCTATACCTTTGCCACAATTTTAAATTTGTTTTTTTGTCATTATATATTATGTAAAGTGTTTAAATTAAAATTTATTGTTTGTGTATGAAAGGTAAGTTCCCAGTAATATATAACAGTTGAGTTACAACAATTCTTTACATACTTCTCAGTGCAGAAGCATAATCGATCATTGCCTAAATTTTGCTGAGCACTGTAGTAATGTATTCTATTAGTCGTTTATTCTATATTTCTCATGCATTTCGGAGATTGGGGCGCAGCAACATACGTGCATTTACTAACTGCAGCTTAAACCCTTACCGGCGCAGAGTAATTCTGTTTATAAACTGATGAAATAATGGACTAACACCGCAATTTATAAGCGAATTTATTAGGAAATAAGAACTTGCTTATTTTCATGTACATTATAATGGGAAAATTGTAGTTAAATATTCTTGGTGCCGATTGTCAGTTTTGGAATTAAAATTAGGTGTCCTTTTTCAAGAACACCGCGCCGGTAAGGGTTAACGAGTTTTGTGCTCTTTTGTGATTGCTGCAGAAGGAGTTAGCTGAATCCAGTGATTTTTTTTCGGTGATTGAGCGCGTAGCGCTCATGCGACGATTACGGATTGCTACTTTAACGAGCTTCGTGCATTTTTGTGATCGCGGCAGAAGGAGTTAAATGAATCCAGTAATTTTTTTCGGTTAATGAGCGCGTAGCGCTCATACGACGTTTAGTGATTGCCACTTTAACGAGTTTTGTTTATTATTTACATTTTATTTTCGTTAAGCCTAACATGCGCATAAATCGGTGTTTTGCGACACTTACTACTTGGCAGAAAAGAGGTTTTCACGCCAAGAAAAATTCCAAGATGGCGGCCCTAGGAATTTATGACATCTGTTCCATTTATACTTTTCGAGTAACTAACGAAAAAAATAAAATATTAACATTTGATGTTTTTAAAAATAAAACATTTGATGTTTGAAAGCATTAACAAGCACACAATTGTTGTTCATCGAGGTACCTACCTCGCCATTACTGGAAGAGACTTTTGTAGCAAATTAGCACACCTTACTGGCATATAGTACGTCATGCTGTTTTCTACCTAAGCTCGCTGCATAGCATATTATGTTGGCAAGCTTAAAAAAGCATATAAAAGCATGTTAAGGTACCTACCTCTCCAAGCTTTTGCAGAAGTTTAAACAGCAAATAAGCATAAAATACTTGTACATAGCTTGTCATGGTATTTCTCCCTAAGCTCGCTGTATAGCATATTATTCTGGCAAGCATAAAAAGTATATAATAGCATGTTAAGGTACCTATATCTCCATGCTTTGACAGAAATTTAAACAGCAAATAAGCATAAAATGCTTGTACATAGCTTATCATACTATTTCTCCCTAAGCTGGCTGCATAGTATATTATGCTGTCAAGCATAAGAAATCATATAACAGTACGTTTAGATACCTACCTCTCCATGCTTTGGAAGAAGCTTAAACAGAAAATAAGCAAAAAATGCTTGTATATAGCTTGTCATGCTATAGCTGTGTAAGCTACCTATATAGCATTTGATGCTGGCCAGCATTATAAAGCATATAATAGCATGAAAATCTAGCAGACAAAGCAATACATAGCAATAACTACCCTATTTTTGTTGCTGGTACTAGCATGAATTTTGACAGGGGGGCCCAGTCAATGTGAAGGAGGGTTGACCAGATGTTCAAGGCTCTTTTTACACATTTATTTATCACATTTTCGCCATTTTTTACTAGTAAACATAACAAGTTATCATTTCGAACCTGGTTTCTGTAACAACTAATTATATATACGGCAAAAGAATAGGAATGGCGAACATCGGGATTTTCCATATTTTGGAATGAAATGATTTTATAATCACTTAATGATTTTAATAATAACTTTATATTTTCATAAAAAGTAGGTAACAGACTAAAAAAATTAAAAACTATGCAGGCTATATTGATGTAAAGAAAAAAAAACTTCCAAAAAATGAAAATTTTTGGTGGATGAAAAATGATAACGGCATCAAAAGACAACCCCCCCCCCCCCCTAGAGATAGCTAGATATCTTACTCTATCAAGTGCCAGGCCCCCTCCCTCCTCCCTTATATATGTACAGCCCCTTAAATACTAACTGCTTTGTTGGACATCACCTTAATATATAAGAACAAAAAATCGTTCATCAGGTATATATTATGAAACACTTTCCAACAGGATATTATTAACACATTCACGACGGGAAACGATAATTCTCGTTTTCATTAAAAAAAACATTATTGACTAAGGGTGTGGCTTCTACCTTACAGAAAATGCATTTACATCATGTTCTCTATATTTTTTTAGATTGTAAAACATTTTATATTAAATTGGTACATTGAAAGATATTTACCGATGCATAAACTTGGGAAACCTATCTAGAACACAAATTTACAAAAGGCTTTCACAACAGGGAGGGGCTTCTAATGTTTTAAAATTCAGATTTAATAAAAATTGCCCGTCGTCAATGCGTTAATTTAGGGGTTTTGGATATCTTTATATTATACACTATGCATAATGAAAGATTAATGGTTATATAAAAAATGAATGTAAATTTATTCTGAAAAACTACAGTAAAATGGCATGATGGAACAGAAAATGTTTAAAACGGATTAAAGAAAGATGTAAAAAATTGATATAGTATCTCACTGCTCGAAAAAAAATTAAGTTGCAAAAGACTAGAATGTATGAAAGCAGCAGTCTTAACCGTTTCATGGGCAGTGGTATGTTTATGAAACCACTTACTTTTAATTCCCAAACGCCACAATAGAACCAGAATTTTGCTAAAATCTTTTCCATTTAAAATGCATGTGAAATATAGCCTTTTTTCATATTTCCAAATAAATTTTTTCGTATATTCCGGTGCCAGTCATTTATTTCAACATTTTAGTACTGAAAGTACTTTGCCCCTTAAAGGGTTAAAAGATGCTAATGATAAGTTAAGTACTCAACGCGGCTGCAAAAGGACATAGCATTGATCGAAAAACTTTAGGAAGGAATGTAGACAACTTTCAACATGATGAATAGAGTGAGATGAAACCAAACTATGTGACAACTAGAGTTGTTAGGTCGAATGTCACAAAAATTAGGACAAGGAGACAAAAAAAGCGGGACAGTGGCAACTAAATCCGGACATAATAATGCATGAAATCCTATGAAAATGGAACCCGTCTCGGCTTAGATGCCTTATGTTCCCTCAGCCGTTGTTTTGAATTGTTTGGCGATTTTTTGTTGGCGTGTTGGCGGTGTTTATAGATATGGCAACCTCTATATGTGGAACCCCGTGTGGCGTGTGTATTCTGACGTGTTGTGTTCTGCCAACCCCTGAGAAGTGGTGGATTTTGTGGATGTATTTTGATATCGTGTTGTATCGTTCGTCTTTTTATTTTTATGTTAAATTTATTGGATGTATTTGACTGAATATGGTTTCTGTAATCCGTTTAAATGCTTTTGCTGAAGTAATTAAGAAATATGAGGAAATTTTGAGAAGAAAAGTAGGTTTTAGATGTAAATTTCCAACTGGGCGAAAAATGTCCGGTACAGGATTCGAACCCGGGACCTCCTGGCTGAAGCCGCCAGTGCTCTGCCATCTGAGCTATCCCGGACGATTCTGGTCGAACTTTTTCACCCAGCTAAATCGAGTGTAATTTCGTATCCAGCGATTTCTGGAGTTCCATTACCTGAGATTTATTTTGTTGAGCTGAACCAGGTTTTCAGACCAGATGCTGTAATCTTCAAGGTTAGCTGGGTGAAAAAGTTCGACCAGAATCGTCCGGGATAGCTCAGATGGCAGAGCACTGGCGGCTTCAGCCAGGAGGTCCCGGGTTCGAATCCTGGTCCGGACATTTTTCGCCCAGTTGGAAATTTACATCTAATATGATTTGTTTACCAATTAGAATAATTGTGTGAAAATTAATCGAGTGAAAAGTAGGTTTGTTTATTGTGTCTCAATGCGTATTCATAAGCCTATTTTGGAAAATGACGGTGGTGTAATGAGAGAGATTTCGTGCTGGAGCTTTAAAGAAAGCAGATATCTGTTAAGGTATGTTGATAATTTTATGTATATTTTGCTGCTTTAAAAGTTTTTTACATTTTGAGATTTCTAGAAAGCGAGAACTACTGAATTTTAAGAATGCTACACCGGGAGAACTGCTGAATGCAGTGATGTTTTTTTCGGTTAATGTGCGCGAAGCGCTCATACAAGATTACTGATTGCCACTTTAGCAAGTTTCGTTTTTTATGTATATTTTGTTGCTTTAAGAGTTTTTTACATTTTGAGATTGCTAGAAAGCGAGAACTGCTGAATTTTGAGAATGCTACACCGGGAGAACTGCTGAATGCAGTGATGTTTTTTTTTTTTTTTTTGGTCAATGTGCGCGAAGCGCTCATACAAGATTACTGATTGCCACTTTAGAGAATTTTGTTTATTATTTACATTTTATTTTCGTTAAGCGAAACATGCGTATAAACCGGTGCTTGGCGACATTTACTACTTGGTTGAAAAGGGCTTTTCACGCGAAGAAAAATTCCAAGATGGCGGCGGTGGGAACTTATGACATCTGTTCCCCTGTCTCTAGCGGAATGTTGTCTTAAATGTTAAAATTTCATTTTCCCTACTGTACAATTATACCTGCTCAGACAAAATCCTGGTTAAAACAAAATTTTTCTCCTCTGACTAGCGATTGCGTCTAAAAAGGTTTGTTTAAGCGTCATTTTTTCAAAAATATGTTTTTATAATTATTAAAGCATGTAGCATAAAGTTATTTTGCTTTTTTAAAACTGATTCTATTTCTCTTCACAAATATTTCAATATAAAACAAAGTGAGCATCCCATATAGCGGGTCAACCCTCCCATATGTGGGGAGCCTTGAGCCATTATTTTCTCATGATTAAAATTCATAATTTTTCAAATTTCTTATATATTACAGTAATGTAGCAATTTTATTTTGCTAACTGGTTGTATAACGAATAAAATGATATATAACACTTTATGCTACGCTCAATATTTAAAAAATAAAAAATCATTTTGTAAAAAGTGGGTCAAACCTCCCTAGTCTCCCCTATTTTGCCATCAACTCATCAATATTTTGGAAAGAAGGCATTATGAGACTTCTGGACAGATGGAAGAGAGTTGTTGAATGGCACCTATATAATTTAATAAATGTATACTAAAATTTAAATCTTCCGCGTTTCAATTTTCCTTCAAAATCGGCACAACCTAATAATTTGATACATTTTGTAAAAAATAATTTTAAAAAAATATTGAAATGTTATTTTTTAAAGGTAAATTATTTTTTTCATTTCTGTTTTTTAAAAATTTTTGTTATAGAAAATTAAGTCATGGATTGCAAAGGTACAGGGATGTCTACGAAATAACTTTCCATGTTTGGAGCAATCTGTAAAAAATACTAATGAACGGATGGAGAAGGCATTTTTATATTTAAATTTTTGAAGGCATGGGTAGTAAGAGAAAATACCGAACGGCCATATATATATAAAGAAAATTCTGAGAAAACATTTTTACCTATTTTACCTATATAATACGCTGTAGAACACACAATGGCAATATTCTGTAGAAAAAGGACTGCCACGGGCGACTATTTTTCTATTCTATTCGCACCACTATTTTAAAAAAATAAAATAAATTTTGTAGTATTTTTCTCTTGCAAATATTGTCAAACGGTATGTCAAAGATTTTTGTTTTGAGAATGCGGTGCGATATAGAATTAAAAAATAGTCACCTGTGGCAGCCATGTAGAAGGAAAATGTTTGAAAACACTCTTCAGTACGTATCCGCCACCAGTGTTGCTAGTGGACTACTTTTTTTTAATCCAGATTTCTTAATTGGCACCACTTTTCAGAAATGGTAAAATTCCTCTTCTTTTCTCCTTAATTAATATATCATTAAATAAGGCGAATTTTATCATTTCAAAAATCAGGAAATCTAAATTTTTAAAAAGTAGCCCACTGGCAACACTGTCCGCCACTTCTGATATTAACACAGATGGAATTATAATTGTTACAGCATTGGTGATATGTTCTCCAAAATGATTTATGTTTCGTATCATTTGATTGTAACCATGCGACTTCGTCCTTACCCGGCCATCAGTAAAATTTCACTTCGTTACTCTTTATTCAAACACATTTTTCAGGTTGTTAGAAATATAAAATTAATTTTAAACTATAGATATGTAAACGTATGTCCGACACTATAATACCAAATCGCAAGACACCGAGTCTTTTTGCATTTTCTTACAGCAATGCAGTGTCAACAGTGGGCTACTTTTTTAAAATTTAGAATTGCTTGATTGTCACCAGTTTTTTAAAATAGTGAAATTCGCCTTATTTACTGACAGATTAACTAAGGCGAAAATAAAGTTTATTATACCATTTCAAAAAAGTGGTGCAATCAATCTGAAAAAAAGTAGTCCACTGGCAACTCTGCAGCAATGCTAGACAATGGAGTTATGAATAAAGAGGAGGAGACATATAGTGTGCTGTCTACCAGTTGCAAGTGAAGTAACTGAAGAGGTTGTCACAAGATGGCGGCTGTTTTTTTTTTTTTTATCAGATCAGTAATTTCTGATTACCGCTGCGCCGGGGCAAACTTCCCACTAGTAAATTTGAATAGAGGATTTTGTCTTATTTAACCGCCTTATTCATTCGAATATATTCTTACTAATATGGTAAACATTTCTTTTTTTTTAAACTGGTTTTAGTATGCCCAGGTATTATAACATTTTTCACTGACAGCAGGTTATCTAGGTTGTCACAAATGGCGGAAAATCAGGGCCTGACTACCTGCAAAGTAAATTTCCACCAATAAAATGTATACCTGTGTCTATGACTGAAATTTTGCATTAATAAAGTGTTTAAATAAGGAGAAATTTTCTATTTAAATTTACTGGAGGAAGTTTCTCCCGGCGATTCTCAATCCCTGTGAAAGCGGTTGCAGTTGAAGCTTCATTGTTTTAAGGATATGCCAGTTCCTTTTTTAAATACTTCCATGTGTTGGATGAGTAGTGAGTACAAGGATTAAAAAAGATTAATTTTTCTGTTTAAAAATAGTGGTAGGTTAAAAGCGTTAAAATTGGCAACTGTGTCATTAGTCACTCATACGACTGAATTATTTACCTAACTGTTCCCAATGCATTTCCAGTGTAAATTAGTAACATTAATGTCATATATGAACAGCCAATATTAAAAAAAGATACACATGCCTTTAGTCACAGACCGTTTACGGTAAAATCACACCTTTGGTGTCTTTAGACTTGGAGTAATGTCTTCTTTTAGAATATGGATGCAATTTTTGAAATAGGATTGACTACATTTTAAATATTGCATCAATTTCGAATTTTCAAGTGGTAACGTCTACTTTTCGCACCATATTTGAGTTCTTTGGATTAACCCTTTATCTACTGACGGTACTTATAAGTACCACTTACTTTAAACTTCCATCCCATAGTGAATATTACTAATATTCTAATGGTACTTTGCAAAAACACTCTTTTAACTCCACTTTATCCGGATACATGGCAGAAGTAGTTCTAGGTTTGTTATTTTAGCGACGAAGGAGGCTATCTTTGACACAGACAATGGGTTTTGTGCCGACATTTTGTACAAATTGTCACTCTCGTCTTTTTATTGCTGCAAACACAGTAAAGGATATAAGATAAGTGTTGGATTTTTTTATGTGTTCATTATGATCTTAGAATACAGTTTGATTAGCTATTTTAGGTGAACGGTGTATGTATTTGATTTAACAGTTGAATTACTCGGTGGTACTCATAAGTACCGTCAGTACACTGAGTGTTGAAGAAAAACTTCTTGTTTAATTTTCGTCTGTGTAGTTATCCATCGTTTTCATCTGCTTTAAAATGTAATTACTAAAATATGGTGTAATAATGATTTCCCTGGTATTCCTTTTCTGTTTCATTGTTATTTTCTATAGGAATTCGAAAAAGCTGTGGCACCGGCTCGTTTTTGCTATGCTAGAAATGGCATATGTAAATTCATATATTGCATATGTGGAGATGAGAGAGAACATGTTGTCCCTGGAATATAGACGTCGCATGACTAAAGGGCTGCTAACAAGATCAAAACCTGAAAAAAAATAGCCCCACCAGTGGCTGAGAGGTTCTGCTCTCGAAGCTGGTAGACGGGAGGTGCTGGGTTCGATCCCAATCGCGCCCGTCGGCCTAATCGTTCGGAGTTTTCGTGGTTTTCTTCGAACCTTGGATTTCCAAGCGTTAATACGGGTTAGGTTCCCTTAGAAAGACCCCCACGAAGGGCACCCCCCCCCCTGGGCTTATATCCCTCGTGCAGATAATTGGCCGTCATAAAATACAACAAGCCTAAAAAAATAGTTTTTTTTAACCCTTTCAAGGGCAAAGCATTCTCAATTCTAAAGTGTTGAAATAAATGATTGGCACCGGAATTTGCCAAAAGATTTATTTGTGAATAAGAAAAGCCTATATTTCACATACTTATTAAATCGAAAATATTTTCTGGTGCCAGTTGAAATACCTTGTGGGTTTTCTGTTACGGCCTTTTAATTATAGTGTAGGGGAGGTATGATACACTTTTTTTTCACTAATTTTTTACAACCTTTAGAAAGCTATTTTTAAACAAATTTTTCGGGTTTTCTTATAAAGTGACCTTTTATTCATTTATTAAAAATATTGTGAATTTAAAAAATAGTCATTCAAAAAATATATCCCAATTATTTTGAATGGCTACTACTGTATGAAATCTCCCCATTACTGGGGATGATTGATACACTAGCAAGGGAGGTTTGATACATTGTTATGTAAATTGAAAAAAAAATGCAGACAATTCAATTTATGCGTCATACATTTTTTATGATAAATCTTGAAATATTAAGTAAAATTTAAAACGAAATGACATTGGCATATTTTTGTTTCAGAAATGTTTTTTACAAAAATATTTAAACTATAGCTATTATTTAAACAATCCTATTAACACACTTTTTAGAAAATAGATAATAAAAAAACCCCTAGAGATCTAGCTGCAAGGAAAAATGAAGTGAACATTGCTGATTTGCAAACAATTTAACACAAATTTAGCACATTTAAGATTCCTTTAACCCTTTCAGGGGCAAAGCATTTTCAATGCTAAAGTGTTGAATAAATAATTGGCACCGGAATGTACCAATAAATTTAATTAGAAATAAGAAAAGGGATACATTTCACTTTCATACTAAATGGAAAGTATTTTACCAAAATGCTGGTGCCAATGTGGAGTTTGGGAATTAAAATTAAGTAGTTTCATAAATATAAAAACACATCTGAAATGGTTAAAAGAAAAACTAATAACACTATCATTTTGATAAGTAAAATCGGGTAGATTTAACGTTTTTTCAATTTGCCCTTCGTAAATTATAGAAACATTTTCCCTTTCAGGCCATTTAAACCTTTTCCCTTCTACATGACGAGCAAAGCGAACTAACCATCTATATCGCACTGCTTTTCTATGTAACATACATAATGTGTATGAATAGTCTCTTTGTTCTTCCTTACCAATTTCAGTAGCTCTTGCTGTAAAACAATAATGAATATTACAGTCCTATATTAGTTTGCAAACTTAAAAAAACTATTAAATTTCAAATATACAAGTGTATCATTTCTCCCCAGTACTAATGTATCATTTCTCCCTATTATGACTTATTGGATTATCAATCACTTTGTACAAATGCAGTTGCAAAATGGTAATATACTTTCTAGTAAAACTAATCCTAACAATGTGTTTTATAAATAAAAACAATTACAAGATATTATCTTCACAATAATAAAAGTTATGAAAGAAAATCAGTCAATGAAAAAATTTACATTGACATTCCAAAAACCTTCAAAATTAAAAGAAAAGAAAAGTTGTCATTTCTTCACTGATTAGTCTAGCTAATGATGGCTTCAGCAAATAAAAGAAGCCTTCACATGCTTTTATTGCCATTTGTTGAGAAAAATTGTCAATGTATCAACCCTCCCCTACTTCCCCTACTGACGGTACTTTAAAGTACCACTTTAATTAATTACCTCTAAATAATTAAATTTCTCACGGGTGAGTATTTTTTTCATGTTTATACTTTAATTTTCATTGCAGGAACTGAAAAAAAATATTACATGAAAAAAATTGCAGTAGATCATAATGCAGTAGATAAAGGGTTAAAGCAGCCGAGAAAAAGGCTATAGTTTATGTACATTTTATTACACATTCATAGAGTTATAAAAGGTTTATTAAGGATATATTCACTTTTTCAATTACTTAAGGCTGTTCTCAACTGCTCTGCTCAACAAGTGCAAAACGTTTTCACGCATTTACAAACTCCTTTTTTAACGGAAAGATATAAAATTGGAAAGCCTGACCATGAAAGCGATTTGGAATCGAACTGTTTTTCCATTTTTTAATCAATAAATTAGCTATTGAGTTATAAGCGATTTTGATCACGTGACACGGCATTTTTCTCCCCTTATTGACTGGGTTTTCTTCTTTCGTTCGGAAGTTTGGTTCAAAATGCCCACTTTGACAGTATTTTCTGAAAGATCTACTGCGTTTACAGGAAAAAAAAAAAAAAAAAAAAACAGTTCGATGACATAGTTTCTGAATAACAACACCTTCTAGTTTCGGGCGTTTCTGAACAAAAATGAATTAAAACTTATGTCAGAAAGTTGACCTTTTGGATTTGAGAACAGCACACAAATACACAGAATAAGACAGCCATCACATTTCCGTCACAACCATCTGAATACTAGGTCTACGCGCTGACAGAGAAATGGCGGTTGTCGCAGGTGGACTTTTTTTTCAACATTTGAACAGTCCCTTGAATTTGAATACCAGTAATTTCAAAAAATATTCACCGCATTCTTTCTCTATGATTAAATAAAGAAAAGAATAATTTTAGAAAATACTGGTATCCAAATGCAAGGGACCGTGCAAAAGCTGAAAATCACCATTTTTATGTCAGCGCGTAGTATTTAGAGAGTTGTGGTTCAGTTCTGGAGCTATTTATGCTACTAAAATGTAAGATGCTAACCTTTTACTAATGAAAGTTTGTTATATCTAGGATTAACAAATTCAAAATAAAATTTCAGGTGCAAAATTGCCTCATTTGCCAATTTCGTACGAATTATTGAATCTTTCATTTATTATATCAAATGCAAATCAAATTTCAAAGTAATTTCTTAAGAGGTGCAAAGGCCAACATAGTGAAAAAGATTCCATTCCGGGACTCGAACACGGGCCATCAGTATAGCGTACAGACGTTCTACTGACTAAACCACATGGAACGATACCCAGGCTGGAAAATTTCCCACTATTATATGTTGACGATGCTACAAACGCAGCTCAAGATGGAATATTTATCGTGAGCCACCGACATGGGACAAACACGAAACTTAATGTCGGGGACAAACATGTCGGTGGCTCACGATAAATATTTCATCTTGTGCTGCGTTTGT
Source organism: Maratus speciosus (assembly GCA_963932465.1). Lineage (NCBI taxonomy): Eukaryota > Metazoa > Arthropoda > Arachnida > Araneae > Salticidae > Maratus > Maratus speciosus. Next base: position 57,751,602 of record OZ010787.1, read on the forward strand.
AGCATCGTCAACATATAATAGTAAGAAATTTTCCAGGCTGGGTATCGTTCCATGTGGTTTATTCGGTAGAACGCCAGTGCGCTATACTGATGGCCCGAGTTCGAGTCCTGGCATGGAGTCTTTTTCACTATGTTGGCCTTTGCGTCTCTTAAGTAATTACTTTGAAATTTGATTTTCATTTGAAATATTGTATGCAAGGCAAATGTTTCTCTCTGAAATAATTTCCATGCATTAATATACTTTCATTTATTATTTATTCATATTTTAAATCAGATTTAGAAAGATTCTTAGAACTTATTTAATTAAACGAATACGATTAATTTTTTCACGGAAGTGCTGTTTAATACAGGGCAGTTTAATAATTATGCGGCTGACAAACTACGAAATCATTTTGTTAGTTTTCGTTTATGCATCTAAAGTATAAGGAGACTCGTGGACAGTCGGACAGAGTACACTAGTGTTGCCAGGTGTACCGATTTACTCGGGACGTCCTGATTTTCAAGGCTTCCAAGAGATGTCCCGCGTAACCACTGCGCAGAACGCAAAAAGTCCAGATTTTTTGTGATCTGCAAATTATTTTAAATTTCTTTCCATACCATGCTATTCGTTAGTCTGCATCAAGAGGAACTTTATCTGGTAAATCCCGTGAAGACAATACCTGTAAATAAGGGAAATTATATAGTGACTTCAAAAATAAATATACTTACAAATGTAACTGCCAAAAGTAAAAACCTGTCTAATACGCATTTCTTTTAGGACCAAAAGAATTATATCGGCTAAATTGCAATTTTGTTTTAGTGCCTAGCGATTACGCTTTCACAGGCTTTACTGTATAACATTGTTGTGTTTATTTAGTATAGTAAAATTTACTATGACGGAATCTCAAGGGACTGGATTAAAATTCAGTTTTAAACTAGTTTCCGTTTAATCAGATATGGTATTCCTACCGTTCAGACACTGAAATTTTTATGTTTAAGACAGGTTCCGTTTTAATAGGGCTTACTGTATTTCCATGTCCCGATTTAAAAACAGCTGTCCTGCTTTTTTTGTCTTCCTGTCTCAATTTTTGCGACACTGGACCTGGCAATACTAGAGTAAACAGCAAAACAGAGGTCCTCTTTACACTACAACGACCGTATATTTTACTCAAGTGTTATAAAAATATTTTACACCAGAATTTTTATTCAAAACTATTTAACTTATCTATTTAACTTATTTCTCTGTGGAACAAATTTAACTTATTTTATAAAAAAAATTCTGGTTTTAATCGAAATACTTTTTTAAATAGTAGCGGTCGAAATGACCGCTGTGGTCATTCTAGCGTTAACCGCTTCCCTTACCAATTTTTTTGAAAAAAAAAACTGCAAAAAATCATCATATATTTTTATTCCATAATCTTTAATTACTTATTTTTAATTCTACCTCGCACCACTTTCTCAAAACAAAAATCTTTCACATGCAGTTTGACGCAACATTTGCAAGAGCCGAAATATATTACAAAATTTATTTATTTTTAAATAGTTGTGCGGATGGAATAGAAAAATAATCGCCTGTGGAAGCCCTTGTATGCCCGAGTATTCTCGGGATAATATTTATTTGCGCGATATACGAAACGTAGATAACTCGGGATACTAAAGGAAGCGGTTAAAACAAAGTTTGTTTTTCGTACCTCTAGATGTAAGACTGTTCAGTGATGCGTTATGCTTTGTTTCGAATTTGATTCGATCACATTTCAAGTATGAGTGTTTGTTATTTTATTTGGAAGTTACGATAAGAAAGTAGTTTTTCGAACATGAAAATAATTCATTAACCCTGTTACAGATGATAAAGGTCCCGTCAAATTGTATTTGGTGTTTCAGTTAAAATGTCATATGTATACTGCACTATTTCTCCTCTTAATACAAAGAATTTAACTTTAACAAAAGTGAAGGAAGAGGTACATGAATATTTTTTTTCAACAAGTCGACGTGGTACACAATGAGACATGGAACGTTTGTCACTTTCAGAACGGGCGTCATTTAACCACATTTAAATTTCTAATCCCAGAAATTGTGAACATTATTTTTAGCTTTATTTTTCAAAATATATGCCGAGAATTCTACGATTTGGGAAGGCAAAGTTTACGGCTAATATATTCTAGTAGTAAAAGAATAAAATAAAATGGACCCTATATGGGGCGCATACATTCCACCCGTCCTGAAGGGGTTAAACCAGGGGTCGTACTTGTCCTGAAATTTCAAGACTAGGAAATTCTTCGGTACCAGTATTTTCTTATGAAAAATCTTTTCTTAAATAAGGCAAAATTTCGAGCGTTTAACCTAGATTTATTTTCCTATAAAAGAATATTGTTTGTCCTGAAAATTTCCCTAAAGCGTACGACCCCTGGGTTAACACTAGAACTACTGTGAGCCGTCATTTTGACGGCTACCAAATGAATATGTTTCGGTTCAAACCAGAAAATTTATTATGAAATAAGTTTAAAAGATACAACGAAGAAAAACGTTAAATATTAAAGTTAAACTGTTTTAAATAAAAATTATGGTGTGAAATATTTTTATAAAACTTGACTCAAATTACTGGTAGTTCTAGTGTTAAACACAATGAGACAATGCCTAATTGTGTATCATTACATTTGAATTTGTTCCATAATGAATAATATGCATTATATGTTACTTCAGGCGATTGTATATAGCTCTTAACACTAGAACGCCCGGAAGGAGTCGATTCGACTCCGACCATATGATTAAATGTCAATTGGAACCAGAAATTCTTTAACAAAATAAGTTAAATTTTAAAAACGCAGATTTACGTTAAATAAATCAGTCAAATAATTTTAAATAAAAATTTTGGTGTCAAATATTTTTAACGTGAGTAAAATTTCCGGGCGTTCTAGTGTTAATTATTGTTTTTTTTTTTTTTTTTTTTTAATCTGTCTCACTGGATACGACTTTTCTTGGTTATGTAAAAAATATGTAGCATCACGGTGTTCCTATGCACTATATGAAACTGCTGAACTGAATATTTCTTAGCAATTGAAACATTATCTCTAAAACGATAAGGTGTACAAATGAACTTTGAATCAAATATATGTCCTCTATTACACAAGATATCTAAAAAAGCTAACAGTCTTGATTATCCAGCCTCCTTAGAAATTGATTTTGGCTTCACAAGTAACTGATAAGCTACCGTAGGTGTGGCGTTACTTCTAATTATTCTTCGGCTGTTCGAAAAAAACTGGATCATTTTCAGGTAAGATGATTCTTTAATTATATGATTATTTAGAGATTAATGTTATGGATGTAATTTTGTTGTAATATTGCAAAAAGAGACTTATTGTAAACTAAGATTTTAAGGTTCTTAATAGTATATTTGAATCTGGAATTGCCTTTCAAAATGTAATAAGTAGCTACCTTTAAACCATAACCGGTGTTAGCGGTCTCACAGACCGCTGCATTTTTCAATTTTCACAAATTTTCAGTTTAACTATACATACTGGTTAAAATTTGTTTTATTTGGAGTCCTTTTACTTTCAATAGAGACTTTTGAATAGTTGAATTTTAAATATAATAGTCCTGTACATGAAATTTAGTAAAGAAATAGTATTTTGAGAGTTAATGTAGCATTTTATTCATCTTTAGATTAAGCTGTCTGACAGACCGCTCACGGTAGTTATGCAACAATATTTGTCACTCCGGTTACGGGCTAAATTCTTATATCACAAATTCCTTCGAAAACAATTTCGTCTGAACTTAACCCTTTCAGGGGCAAGTAATTATGTTTATGTAATGGTGAATTCACACTAGAATTTTCGAAAAATTTTATTTGAAAAAAAAAAAAATGTAATTTTACAACCCTTTTTTTCAACGAAAATTATAATACTATTTTTTTTAAACTCTGGTGCGATGCGTGATTAAAATTAAGTGGGATAAAATATATCCTACCGCCCCTCAAGGTTTGAAGAAGAAGTCTTCTTTGACAATAGCTATCTTCACTGCAGAATCTATTCATTTTTATTTTAAAGAAAAATTCGATTCTATTATATGTTGATGTAAGATGTATTCAGTACCTCTTTTCCACCTACCAGCCAGTAGCAAGAAGAATCGCCACACCACTAAGTTTATGTGCCAGTCTGGGGCGTAGGTACCGTGCCAACAACAATGCAGCATTCGCAATGAGTCGCCCCTAAAAGCTCTCAGGCTCTGACCGCACCCGACAGCGTTTTATTTTGGCGTTCGGATTGGAAATGATGTTGTAAAGCATCGTATGCCGTCTGCACACGTAAAAAATCTGTTGTTAAGAGAAGTATTAAATAAATCCAAGATATATTTTTTTAAAATAAGACTTTAACACTAGAACGCCCGGAAGGAGTCCATCCGACTCCGACTGTGTGATTAAATGTCAACTGGAACCAGAAATTCTTTCATAAAATAAGTTAAATGTAAACCACGTAGATTTACGTTAAATAAATTAGTGAAATAATTTTAAATGAAACTTCTGGTGCCAAATATTTTTATGAAAGTTGAGTAAAATTTCCGGGCGTTCTAGTGTTAAAGTACAGTCGGAATACAAAAAGTTAAAGATCTAAATTTATTAACTGTGACTCGTGACTTTACAATATAGGGCATCGTAATAAAATAAATATTTTAAAGAAAATATTATTCCAGTTAACACTAAACATACCGAGGACTTTACTCAACTTTTATAAAAATATTTCACTCCAGAATTTTTATTTAAAAATATTTTGCATTTTTATTTAAGACTATTTTGAACGGTTATTTAACTTATTTCTGTGTGATTTATATTTTATTTATTTTATGAAGAAATTTCTGGTTCGAATCGAGATGTTTTCATTTGGTACCGGTCAAATGACTGGTTGTTCCAGTGTTGCCAGTCGGCTACTATTTTTTAATTCGGATTTCTTGATTAGCACCAATTTTTTGAAATGGTAAAACTCCCCTTGTTATCGCCGTAATTAGTATGTCATTAAATAAGGTGAATTTTATCATTTCAAAAGTGGTGCCAATCAAAAAAATCTGCATTAAAAAAAAAGTAGCCCACTGGCAACACTGGGTTGTTGGTATATTTAGTGTTAAGTACTATTTCCAATTCGAAAAGGATGTATACTTCAATGCGTCGACAGACACAGATATCTATTTCTATGGTATTTATACTTGCGAGTGGTTACATCCCTCATTTAACGAAAGAACATAATCACTAAAAAATTTAATTTCTAAAAATGAACCACCAACTGACATACAGTTTTTGATTAATAATGATCGTACGTTTTCAGTTTTTTTTTTTTGTTTTGTTTTTTTTCTGTCAGTTCACGTATAATTCTGAAATAGAAACTAAAACTGAAATAAAATTCTCAAACCTTAGCTATATTTTTATGAAATCATGCTGGACAACTATGTTTTCAGCATTTTTTTCGTTTTTGGATGAAATTTCCATTTTTTCCATTTTTCCTCAAACCACTGACCATTCATTAATCGAAACTAAAAACAAAGGACAATTTGCACTCTAAGCGAAAATTGACCTGAAATTCTCTAACCTTATCACGAAAATTCCATAAAATCAAGCAGGATGTCATGGAACTCTTCTACCGGTCTTCCACCATTTGATGAAAACTCTTTTACAGTGTAGTTACGATGTTACTCTGCAAAAGAGCGGTATGTTTCAAATATAAATTACATTAATTTAGAACCATTAAATAAACTTTTTTACAACTACAAAATCTGAAAAGATTAGTAAACTCAGGTGGTGGAGAAATGCCGTCCAAGAAGCAAAATAATATTAGACCAATATTGTTTCCTTTAGCTATATCTTAATTATATCTTGGCCAATATTGAAAATAATGACATAAAATATTGTCACAGTATTGGAGTGTTTATATATATATATATATATATATATTTTAATTCGTCTTTTCATTGCCAATATTTCTAATATGGGCCAATCTCAGATAATGATAAATTTTATGTCCTTGGAAATAAATTAAGAACGTCAAACATGAATGTTTAAATATTTTTGTTAACACTTATTTTCAAATACTACATTGTGCACCAGGTTAAATATGAACAAATTAAATTAAAAAAATTAAAAATAAATAAAAGTTGTAAATGTAATGCTTACCTCAAACTTGCTAACTCAATTTATTGACTAAAATATTTATTTTTAAGAACACGACAGCTTTAGAACAAAGGCAACGTTTATCTGGGAGCATTGCATTTCTCTATTCTTTTATATATTTGACACACTAGACAAGAAAGATAATATTTATATTAACAGGGCTCGCACTCGCTCCGTTTTTTGAACACCACTATTTTTCAAAGAAAAATCTTATTTATAAATTTCGTAGACACTTAAATAATTCGGCGTTTTTCTTGTAATTTTTACAGGAACCTACCCTGGATTTTTTTTCTCAAACATTACTGGTTTTCAAAAAAAGCAGACAAGTCGGAGACTGTATTAACCCTTTCGCAGGCGGTGTCCTTAAAAAAGGACACCTAATTTTTATTTTACTGCCACCCAGAACATTTAATTAAAATTTTCCTCTTATATCGTACTTGAAAATAAGCAAGTTCATATTGTCTAATGAATTCATTTATAAATTCTGGTGTCAGTCCACCATTTCACCAGTTTATAAATAGAATTACTCCGCGCCGGAAAGGGTTAATTGTTTTTCTTTAACCCTAGAATACTAACCTTTATATTTAGTACTTAAACACTAACCATGCGTAAAATTTGCTCACTCCATATTTAAAATATATTTAAGGCATATTTAAAAAAATAATTCTTATACAGGGTGAGTCTAAAATCATGGGACAAACTTTAAAGGGAGGTAGGGGATATCACAAGGATTCAGATTTGCATAGCAACACATGGTCGGAAATACTTTCCTGGCGCGGTAGTGACGACACAAAACACAAGAAAGAAAAGACACGAACTGGGAGAGAAAACATGTTTATTATTCTTAGTGCTGCAAAAATGCCGGGACAATGCTGGAAAGTGCTGAGGAACTTGTTGCACGCATCGTGGCACTAGCTGGGGAAGTCCGGGATACTCCCAGTATTTTTGAGAACATTAGATCTTCCATACGTCGGAGATGCGCTTCCATGCATCACGGCCCGATGTCGTAATTTTGAACACCTACTTTGATGACTATCATTGTCTCTTTACTGTTCTTTTTTCTTAGTTTTTTGCTGTACTAAGGATAATAAACATGTTGTCTCCTCTTATTCGTGTCTTGTCTTTGTTGTGTTTTGTGTCGTCACTACCACACCAGGAAAGCGTTTCCGACCATGGATTGCTATGCAAATCTGAATCCTTGTGATTTACCCTATCTACCCTTAAAGTTTGTCCCATGATTTTAGACTCACCCTGTATATGTAATGCCAGAAGTGAAACAGAATTTCTGTTCATGTTCACCGCATATTGGCGCGCATTTCCTGGGTGTGTGAGTAAAATTTACGCAGGTTAGTATTCTAGGGTTAAGAATGTTGGTCAGTCAGTTCTCAAATATATCTATATATATACAAACCTTGCTAATTTAAAAAATATGGGCGTGAAATGTATTCTTATTTTTAAAATATCTTATACGGAAATTAATATTTAATTTTTTTTTTATATATACTCTTCTTAAAGGATATATCTTTCTTTTCTAGTTGTCAAAATATTTATAAATACATAACCAAAAAAAAAAAAAAAAAAAAAAAAAAAAACACAAACACAAAAAAAATAACATAGACACATAAATTTAACATATATACAGGGTGTTGCTCAGTAGGATCTTAAATTCCACTGTCTAATGTCGAACCTATGGCAGGGGTCGTACTTGTCCTGAAATTTCAAGATCAGGAAATTCTTTGATACCAGTATTTTTTTATACAAAATCTCTTTTTAAATAGACTTCGCGCGTGAAACTTCACGTGTTTAACTGTATTTACATTGCTATTAAAAAAATACTGACATTTGTCCTGAATTAATTTTGTCCTGATGAGTAAGACCAAAGCGATATAAGTAAGCGTCCTATCTTAAATGGGAGAAGTAACCGCAAGATTAAAGCGAGGTCACATCAATCAAGGTCATGCGCCACGTAGCGGATGGAGTGTGAACTACAGGTAGATACCTAACTGTTTTCTTACTCACACCACTAAAATTGTAAAGTTTTTTTCACCTTGATTAATAACTGAAGTGCCCCTGATAAGGCGAAGAAAACTTCGTGGTGTCAAGTGCATCTGGGTGCCCCTCTCGCTGCGCCAGTATTTTGCTATAAGTGTGGCAAACAAAATTCATTTCCATGATTGACTACAGATTTAGAAAATATGCGCCACACTAAAAGCCCGCGTGTGTGAATTATCACTCCGTCCACAAAGTGGCGCAACTATGTTAATTTACGCCTGATTCCAGCATTAAGTTTGTTCGCTTACTTATAACGCTTTGAGTACGACCATTGCCACCGGAATACTCAAGGCCTGAGGACAAAAGTTGTGACGTCATCACTAATCGACCGACTCTTCGTTAGTGTTGAAATTCACACCGGAAAATTTTGAATAACAATTTCCTTTTATTTTATTTGTAGAATATCTATCATCTTATAAAACTATATTAACTACTTAAAATTACTGGTGAGAATTCTGAAACCCTAAATAAAAATTCAGCCACATGCGGAATGCCACAGTGACGCTGATATTTTATTAGGGTATTCCAAATTCTCACCAGTAAGTTTAAATAGTTACTATTGTTTTATAAGATGATAGATATTAGCAGAAATAAAATAAAAGGAAATTGCTATTCAGAATTTCCCGGTGTGAATTCCAACACTAGTGAGAAGTCGGTCGATTAGTGATGGCGTCACAACTTGTGTCCTCAGGCCTTGAGTATTTCGATGGCAGCGGTATGACCCCTGACCTGTGGGCATCAAAAGCATTCTTATTTTTAAAATATCTCCTCAGAAAACGAATACAGGGCTGCCACAGGCGACTATTTTTATATTCTGTTCGCACCACTAAAATACAAAAAAATACATTTTGTAGTATATTTCTCTTGCAAATGTTGACAAACCGTATGTAAAAGATTTTTGTTTTGAAGGAACTGTGCAAAAGAGAATTAAAAAATAATCGCCAGTAACAGTATTGCCAGTTGGCTACTTTTTAAAAATCCGATTTCATCACTGGCACCAATTTTTTGAAATTGTAAAATTCACCTTGTTTTCGTTTTAAGGGGTCTCAGTTCTCTTAAAGCTTTAAAATTTTTGAAATTGTAATTTTTTTAGATGTTAAACTCCTATCTTTTCAGAACATTTTTATATAATAGTTTCCTTGAAACTCCTATTAGAACTGAAGTTATGGCTTTTACATTTATACACGTTCAATAGCTGAAGCGTCGTTTCGGAAACTTTGAAGCCATTTTTCTCCAAATGATGTTTTTGGGCATAACGCGCACGATATCTCAAAAACTTATGAATATTTTTTCATGAAATTTTCAAAACATATGTTTCGTGTTAGTCTGTATAAACTGAACCTAAAATTTCATTTTTATTGTTCAAAACAATGTTTTTTTAGGTGATTATACTGTTGAAATTTTATTAATTTTGCATTAACTAAATACAACTTTATATTAAAAATATAAAAAAGCTTTAAATACAAATTTATTTAGGTTCAGGGTAATTATTATAATCAGAAGTATAAGTAGGTACCAAAATTTTCATTTTAGTTGCAACACTTATTTTGTAATCGTGCGCGTAAGCTGTTATGCCGCTTTTTTGCTCGAAATATGTCTAACAGTTTGGAGCCCCCTTTAAATGCTAATTCTGCATCTTATAATTTTTTAAATACATGAAATGAAAGAACATACTTATATATTTTATTACAATTAAAATTGTGTCTTAAAATCAAATACATTTTAAGATATTAAATGTTGAAAATGGTATTTTTTTTTTTCATTTTTTCCAATTTCAAGAGTCCTGAGACCCCTTAATTAATATGTTATTAAATAAGACGAATTTTACGATTTCAAAAAAGTGGGGCCAATCAAGAAATCTTAATTTTAAAAAAGTAGCCCACTGGCAACACTGCCCTGTAGCAGCCGTGCGAATATTTTCAACTTCTTTTTTTCAGCATCGTATTCTCAAAATGGTTTTTTTTTTTCGCTTTTAGTTGTGAAAATATTTGAGGACGTGAGTTTCAAAGTTCGCCTTATCCAAAATTTTAAAAATCGAGTTTTCTCTATCAATCAACTCTATTGGTGAACCTGCATCGAAAATACACAACAATCTGCAAAAAAAACTAGTTTTATCGTGTATTTCTGGCATAGTAAAATCTTGGTTTTCAGTGAAAACCGATGGACGCATTCAGAGATTTTTCGCGCTTTCCCACAATATGATTTTCTTGATAAGGCGAGTTTTGAAACTCATGTCCTCATTTCTAAAATATATGCTTAATTTAATATTTTATGCGTCAAAAGCTGACGAGAAGTGAGTAAGATTTCAATACTTTAAATAAAATTAAGTATATATATTTTAGAAACATTTTGTAAACTAAAAAAGAAGAGACATCCTTTAACATTTTGAGGGGCAAGCAATAATGTCTCTGTAATATTGAATTCTCTCCGGAATTATCGAAAAATTTTATTTTTAAATAAGGAAAAGCAATTTTAAACATCCCCCCCCCCCCAAGTTACAAATGTAAAATTTAGTTAAAAGTTTCTGGTGCGAATCTTGTTTAAATTAGGTGGGATATAATATATACCACCGCCCCTCAAGGGGTTAAGAAGAATACACAGAAAAAAGGAAGTTAACCCCCTTAATTCTCGCTCCCGTGATATTTACGGGCTGTGTCTTTTATTCATTTTACTCTTTTTTGTTTGATTCCCTCCAGTTTTATAAAATAGTGTAACTGGCTTTATTATGGTATTCTTTTACCTGATATTAAATAAGCTGAATGTTTCCTTTTCAAAAAGTGGTGCCAATAACCAATTTGAATTTTTAAACCGTAATTTAATGCGACCGTTAAGGGGTTAAAAATATTAATTCCCAATGAGAGATCCCTCAAGGGGTTCATTTTTTTTAACACAATAAACAAAAAGAGGGGACCAAACTAAAACATTTGGCATATATAATCGAAATATGTCAGCCATTAAATAAAGCGAATATTGCAGTTTAAAATTAATGATGGCGAGAAGCTTTGAAATACAAAACAAACAAAATCTCCTTGCGCGTACGGTGTACCGGTAAACCAGTTAACCCTTTCTGTTTAATTATAGTTAGTAATTATGTTTATAAACTGATGAAATAATGGGCTGACACCAGAATTTATAAACGAATTGCTTAGAAAATATGAACTTGCTTATTTTCACATATATTACAAAAGGAAAATTTAAATTAAATATTCTTGGTGCCGTTTGTCAGTTTTGGAATTAAAAGTAGGTGTCGCCCTCGAAAAGGTTAACCTCTTGAGGGGCGGTGGGATATATTATATCCCACCTAATTTTAATTCAGTTATCTACTGTAAACATTTAATTAAATTTTGCTTTTACATTTCTGGTGGTAAACAGTAGAAAAATTGCTTTTCCTTATTCTGAAACAAGATATTTCGAAAATTCCGGTGAGAATTCAACATTACAGAAACACAATTACTGGCCCCTGAAAGGGTTAAGAGTTTGAAAATACGACAGCATTGAACGACCATGGGTTTAACATTAATGAGGGGAATTCGAGGTCTTACCAACGACCCCTTAAAGTTTGTCACCAGAGGTATTTGTCATTAACCATGCAGTGTAGCGGCTCGTAAGGGCTCACAATCACTTTAATACAAGTATTTAAAAAAAATTATTATTGTCCGTAAGGCATGAAGCGATTAGATAAGGTAAAATTTAACACTACTAAAATTCTGGTAGTAAAGTAACTGTGAACCCCCTAATGAGCCCCCACTGTTACTATGGCACATACTCGTAGAAATTTTTTATTCAGCTCTCAACTAGACCGTTTTTATATGATAACGTTCTTACACGGTACAGTTCCACATATTCTTATAAGCATTAATGTCTATTTTTGACTAATTATTTTAGTGCTACATCATTTTGTTCATCTTGTTCCAAAATTTTCATCAGTGCATTTGCTACGTATCATTACCAAGTTCATTATTGCTGAAACACATTTTTAATAATTAAACTTTGCTAAATTAATTATAAAAAAGGTTTGGGATTGCTTTCAAAATAAGTATACCATAAGTTTATATTTCTGGCAGTTTAGATCTAAAATAGGTTTAACATTGAAAATATCTTTACTATGGTGTCATTACCATGGTTACCATTACCGGAGTTTCTGATTTATGATTTTAAAGGATAGGTCAATAACAATTTTACACATTTTACAAAAGGATTTTTTTTCCTTAGAAAAAATTACAATTACTTTATTAGATGGAGTAATTTGAGCTAAAAACCAAGAATTAAAATTATAAAATTCAATCTTTTTTAAAATCCAAAAATTACTTTTATTTACCGCCCTGAAAACTAGGCCTACGCGCTGATAAAAAGAAAAGGCATCTGCCGTGGCGGATTTATTTCAGCGTATGTATAATCCCTTGAATTTTAATACCAGTATTATCTAAAAGTATTCTTCTAGATAATATTGGTATATATTCTACGTATTCTTTTTCTGGGATTTAATAAGGTGAATAATACTTTTACAAAATACTGTGGTTAAATTTCCAGGATCCGTGCAAACGTTGAAAAACAATTCGCCTACGGCAGCCGTCATTTTTGTGCCAGCGTGTAGGCATAATATTCGAGAGCCGGTGCTTTATCTGAAAATGACCTATATAAAACTAATAGTTTTGCAATATTTTCATTTTATTGCAAATATTTTAAAAATAGGGCAATTCATTCTAAACATTTCCACCGTAAATCCAGTATTAGCTCATATTGGTATTTCTTTAGAAGTTTTTCTGACGAATGCAATTTTGGCGCTATTGTAACTAATATAACCAACATCAAGACGAGTGGTAATTTTCCAACTTGTTGAAAAAGTGTCCAGGCCAGATTTCGAACCAGAGACTTATTGGCTGAAGCTGCCAATGCTCTGCCAACTGAGCTATCCTGGGCAAATCCGGTGGACACACAATTCACACAGAAACCTTACAGTCATCCCGGGTAACTTTGATCCGCATTTTCTCTATTTTCATATGCCACACTCTTATTTTAAGACTATTGTTGCAACTAGGGGCATAAAAGAGAAGAAATGATCCTAAATTATTGTATGACTATAAAAAATTAAGGAATAATAATGATAAAAGCTATAAAAAATGAATTTTTATCCTGGTTCAATGTTACCTAGCCATTTAGAGTAACTTTGCACAATTTGATAAATATTATCTAAAATAATTCATTATAAAAAAAAGTATTATAGTTAGGACAACTTTGAACCCGAAAAAATGTTTTCAGACATGTAAAGACTCCGAATTTACATTTCCCAACATCACAAGATTTGTATAATTTATGATATTACAACAAATATCAGGCATAAGAAAAGTGGAAGAAGAGAACCATGAACATTTCGAAATAAAAAAAAAACCTGTTTATTGTTCATATAAAACACAAAAATGCAGTAGAAAAGAATTTTAAATGTTTTATCTCAATAATATATCCATAGTTACAGTAAAACACACTAGTACTAGTATTATTCAAATAAAAATAAAAAATGCCGAATGTATAAAATGTCAAATTTGAGTAGCTCCGCAGGCTAACTTTGAGCCGGCTCAAAGTTACCCTGAAAATGTGGTAAAATGTTAGTGACTTCTTATTTTACATTTTATTAACTATTAATAAATAAATAAACACAAAATATTATCACATTTACAACATTTAGACAATAATATGTCTGATAAATGAGTATATTGTTACTTACTATGAAAATTTAATTGGATTACAGCAACTTCAAAACAGCATTCAAAATTATCTTGAAAACAGTACTTCACAAAAATAGTTTGATGACGCATTTAATTGCGTATAATGTTGCTAATTTATTTTCTAAAATAGAGAGTAGAAATCCCACTTTAGAACTTTGCCAACAGAACACAGTTCTGGAGCTTATTTAGTCTTTTGGAGTGAAAAAGATTGAAAATTAGGGGCGGGGGGTTGCAAAGTTACACCCCATGGTTCAAAGTTACCCTGAATGATTGTATTGATTATGACATCCGGTCTTTTATCTGGATCAGCTCAACAGAATAAATCACAGGTAATGGAACTCCAAGAAACGTTGTATACGTAATAGACCGGGAGCCGGCAACACTGACAACCATCTCATCGAGTTGGAGGCTGAAATTCCAGAATTAGCTAAAACTCGATTCCAATGTTAAAACGCAATCGGTCTGCGAAGTCATATCTTGGTGGAAAACACCTAAAAACCCGATTTTAGCGGTCAACTCGTAGGTTTACCATAGCGTTTTCCTGCACCCAAAGTTATGAAAACATGGCGGACTGGGAGCAGGAAAACACAATGGTAGACCTACGAGTTAACCGGTAAAATCGGGTTTTTAGGTATTTTCTACCAAGATATGACTGGGCAGACCGATTGCGTTTTAATATGGGAATCGATTTTTAGGAGAATTTAGGGGAATTCTGGAATTTCAGCCTCCAATTCGATGAGGTGGTTGTCTCATGGTTCGTACGCCTCTTTGAATTTTGCAGACCAGAAAATTTTTCGGCACCAGTATTATCTTATAGAAAATCTCTTCTTAAAAGAAGGCGAAATTTTGCGCGTTTAACCTTGCTTTTTTTCTGTAAAAAGATACTGGTAGTTCTCCTGAAGAAATAACGGTATCCGTACGAACCATGTGTCTGTGCTGCCGGCTCCCTGTCTATAACGTAATTACACTTGATTAATTTTAACACAATTATTATAGGTGGTGCATTTATTAATTAGAATAGTTGTGTTAAAATTGATCAAGTATAACTAACATTAGTTTTCTTTTCGGCTATTATACAAATAAGGATTGTTAGGCGATATCCCATGGTGAGTTTTTATTTTATTCAAAAACCAACCATAATTTTCGAACAGAAGTCGAAGCTTTATTGAAAGACAGACGTTCCATTATAAAATAAAGGAAAGATAAGTTTTTTTAAGGTAATTTGGTGTCAAAACTAGTTGTTTCCAGTGCTGCAATTCAACGCGTTTTGTAACTTAAAATATTTACCAGAATTTCCGAATAGTAATCTTTGTTTTATTTATTCATCAAAAGTCTGTAACTAGTTAAAGCGATGAAATCGATTCGGAAATTCTAACAGATTTTATAATTACAAAAACGGTGGTTGGGGATCTCGCAACTTGCATTATTATAACCTCTACATGCAACTATGCATAAGCTGATCAAGTATACACATACATTCAGTAAAGGATAAATAATTTTAAGATCATCACTTCATCACATGTGTTTAACAAGGTACGTTGAGATTTTTGAGTGCCACTATTTCTGAATAGAAATCTTCACCTTGTGATTTATATAGGGTGATAAAATATTTATTAAATAAATCAAATATTACTATTCTGAAATAGTGGTACTTAAAAATGAGCACTTCTGTGCGCCCTGTTTAACTATTTATTTTTTCATTTGTATGAGACGAATTCTTTTTGTTTAAATTCATGTAATAGATGTTTAAATTGTAATTCGCAAATTATATTTCATGTCATAGTAAGTTTCCATATTTTTAGCTATTTTTCTCAGTTTGATTATGAGAAACAAATTCGATTAGCTTCTTGAAAAAAAAAAAAAAAAAAAAAAAAAATCGTAAGTTCAAAAAAGGAAAATTTGTAACTTTAAAAAGATTATTAATTTATTTTCCTTTCCATAAATTAATGACTAGTAAAAAATATTGAGCATTCAAAATAAAAAGATACATTATACATAATAAATTAAAAATATTACATATCATATTGTTCTAAAACAAATAGAACAAAACTAAAAATTATCTTTTTTAAAATAATAGAGAAAGTTATTGCCAAAGTGGTGTCTGAGTGAATTGTGTCAGCCAGAGTCGTCCAAGTAGCTCAGTGGATTGAGCATTGGTAATTTAAGCCAGAATTCCTTAATCCAACGTCTGGCCTGGACACTTTTGCACTCGTTACCAATCAATATGACTGAGTTAAAATGATGACCTGTGTTACGTATCCATCGTTTATTTGAGTTTGCCTGAAGTTTATTCTGTTGAGCTGTCTGATATTAAATACCAGATGTTATTGCTAAAATGTTGTCTGAGTGCATTGTTACAGTGAAAGTCGTTCAGGTAGCTCAGTTGTAAAGCATTAGCAATTTAAGACAGAGTTCCGTGGTTCGATTAATGGCCTAGATACTTTTTAACTCAGTTTGGAGAAATTTCAAATCAGATGTTTTCTATCTTCACCTAGTAATAAGAATACAGTTTTCTAAAATAGCCCTTTTATACGATTAACGTTATCGTACTATGCAGGGTGGTGAAGCACGAATTATTAGCAACTTAAATTACGAAATATTACCCTAAAAGACACACATGAATGAGTACATTTTCACTGAAAAGAAATTACTTTTAAATTCAATCAATTTTGAATTTTCGAACCGAGTTCATCTGAATTACAACAAAAAACTAGAGGCAAAAATCAGGAAATACAATGCTTAACAATAAAGTAAAAAAATTCTGGAAATTCTGGAGTATTAAGAAGCTTTCTATTGCAATTGAATCAGTTGCATTTAAACATTTTCTTTTTCAAATGATTGAGTTTAAGATATAAATAAACAAGTCATTAGTTTCGTGTAAAGTAAAAACATATTTGTTCGGATTAAAGTATTTAATTTTTTAATGTAAAACGCTAATCAATGATTTATAATTTCTCTATTACTAACCATTTTAAATAAATATTCATTCCTATAAAACTAATTTTTAATTTTACGAAACTGAATCTTAAATATTGCATATTAACCCTTTCAGGGGCAAGGCATTTCTGCTCTAAAAATGTTCAAACATTTAATTCACACCGCAATTTAAGAACAAATTTATTTGCAAATAATCAAAAGCTATTTTTCACGTATATTATGAGATCGAAAGTGTACTAAAAAAATTCTGGTCCCATTTGTTAATTCGGCATTAAAATTAACCGTTTGCAGACTGCAAACGACGCCCCTCAAGGGGTTAAAGAAAAGTTCTAGTTTTTTTTTTTCTTTAGTTTACTTTTTTACTGAAATCAAAATATCAAATATTATTAAGAAAATGTTTGTGCTAGATATATGCACTTTTTAACGAAATATCCAAAGCATAATCAAAAATAGTTCAAAATCCCTTGATAGACCTTAATTGCAACATGTGGACGGTTGCCTGTCAGCACGCATAACATGCATTATTTCATTATAGGGCATGTGTTTTAATCAAGGAACACGTGTGCTCCGTTTTTAGATTTTACCTCATCCGAATTACTTTGACTGGAAATTTCTTATCATCACATTCAGACATTTACTATCGCTCTCTTCTTTGCTGATAACTAAGTCTCTCTTTTGTTATCTGTATTTTTAGTCTTAAAAGAGAGCTTCTACTCATCATTTTTTCCGTTAAATTCTAGGCATCATGGCAGATACAGGCACTAGTGCAAATCTGACTTCTCCTTATGTAAATGTACCCAGACATTTAGTGTCTTATCCTAAACTAACTTCAGAAGAACCTGTTGAAGACAAAAAAGAGGACGGAACTAGTGAAAATCCAGACACAAAAAATGAAATAATTGAAGACCAAAATAATGAAGATGGAAATAAGGAAAAGGAAAATGAATTGCCAGAAACTGACGAAAAAGATGACGATGAAAACGAAAAGAGAGATACAGAAAAGCCTCTCTTGGAGGAAAAGGATTCTGTGAAGATAGATATACCACCAGATAATGAGGGAGAAGATACCCCTACACTACCTTTACCAGATAAGAAAAGAAAGAGTAAAGAAGCATTGGAAATAGACGATCAACCGGAAAGTAAGTACATTTTTATACTTAAAATTTTAACTTAAATTTTTCCAAATTTTAAAATTGATCGCAGTTATAGTGTTCCTAAACTGATAACTTTCTACTATTTAAAACCATAATTACCCTCACTTCCAAAGATATCTAGTCAAGGCATGGACTCTTGGAGGTCTTCAATGAACATGTCGCCATAAAATCAAAACGGAAAAAATAATTACAATTTTCACATTATTTTTAGTAAAAAGTTTTTCTGTTTATATCAAACTTGACAATGGGATTATTGTGCTTCCCATATTATATTATTTGGACCATACAATAAAAAGGAGTTATATGTTTACTTATATATTTCTGTAAAAATTTATTTTTGGTTAAACCGTTACCCTAATTCTGTTTGTCCTCTTTGGTAAGCTGCCATAAAAGCATAGCTGCCAACTTTTACGCTGTTTTCTTAGCACTAAAATGTAAAAGAAATTTTTACCTTATTAAATCGCAGATTTTAGCGACTATATAAGGCAAAAATGTTATTACATTTTAGTGGTAATAAAAAAGCGTAAAAGCTGGCAGTTATGCATAAAAGCCATTAAATGCTTTAAAGACTTTCTTATTCGAGTTTATATTATTAAAAAAAATGTAAATTCAAAACTATATAGCGGAAATTATTAAGTGCCTTTATTAACTTTTTACTGCACTTTGTATCATACATGATACATGCTTATAAATGATATATTTTCCGCTTACGCCATTCATTTGCACAATGTGAGCCATTCTCATACTTACCAGCCTTCAGATATTTAGAAATAAAAAAAAAACATACTTTGAACCAGAAAATTTATTTAATTAAGCTTGTCTTGCATCTTAGTTGCGGTTGTTTAAAATCTAGTTTATTTCATTCATTAAATAATAATTTCTGGTTCAAATATGTTTATTTTAATGGGAGTTTTGCATGCTCCTCATATGAAGCAATCAGAGATATAAAATGACATCAATATACCTACTTGACAGCAGTGTTGCCTGTGGGATACTTTTTTAAAATTCAGATTTCTTGATTGACACCACTCTTTTAAAATGGTAAATTTCGCTTATTTAATGACATATTAATTGAGGTGGAAACAAAGGGAATTTTACCATTTCAAAAAAGAGTGGTGCCAATCAAGAAATCTGAATTTAAAAAAAGTAGCCCACTGGCAACACTGCTTGATCGTACTATTATGTATATGTTGTTTTAGCAAAATATAGTGTGAATCAGGCGTTAAGGGCGAGAGTTCACTTTTTATATATTAACCCATTTGTGCCTGAATTTTTGTTTTCTCAAAACCTTTGGTAAAGTCACTTTAAAGTGTTTCAAAGTGAACGGAAAAAATACAAAAAAAAAAAATTATGCTAAAATTTTTCTATATGTATTTGATAAATGTAAGCGTACTAAATATGGCAATATGCATAATATTTGTAATAGGATAATTAACATTTGTAATACATAATTATATGTTTTGTCTAAATTTATATAAAATAAGCTTTTAAATTGTATATTATATACTATAATTAGTATTTTAATGAACTGCTAAAAAAGATATTCATTTCTTTACAGAGACTAATAACATTATAAGTATTAGTAATAATAAACTAAGAATAATGGCTTAAAAACAATATGTTTTATAATCACCTTGAAAAGGACTTTACATAAATAACTGTCCTTAAAAAGGCTGATAAAAATATGTACCCATTCACGCCTAGCGTCCTATATTTTGTATGTTACAAAAATAAATAAAAAATAGACTTGAACATATAATTTCACAATTTTAAAAAATAGGTATTTCAAAGAAGTCTACAAGCTAAGATTACGACTTATTCATTTAAATCCTTCGTAGAAAAAACAAAACAAATAAACTTACTTTTTTCATTTCGCTATCGTGAAAAATGAAAAATCTGTAACTTTCGAAAAAATCCTTCATTTAACCAAATAAATATCCATTTCATGCTGCCATCTTTCGGTAACAGATAAAGGCATTTTTAGATAATTATTTCATACAATTTTCATGTTATAAGAAGAAAATTATAAAAATTTATTAAAATTCGAAGCGGCCCAAAAATGAGACGCTAGACATAAATGGGTTAATAAATACTCAAAAATAGAAAGTATAATTACAGGGTTCGTACGGGTGCTTACGTTTTTCCTTTTGAATACCAGTATTTCTATAAAGAAAATTTTTCTGCGTGTAATCGAATATTACATGATATGAAATTTTCTTTACAGAAATACTGGTATTCAAAAGGAGAAAAATGTAAGCACCCGTACGAACCCTGAATTTTATCTAACAAAGAGACCACTAGACGTTTGGGTCACCGTTTTGCCTAGTACAATGCTGGTTAGTGGAAGGCCAAAATAAAAAAAAAATGGCCTTGAAGCATAGCTGCCAAATCTTCAGCTCTTTTATACCACAAAAATTTAATAGAAAATTTTGCCTTATTTTATCGGCCGATTACGGCAATTTAATAAGGTAAAAAATACCATAAAATTTTTTTGGTACGGAAAAACGCAAGATGTTGGCAGCAATGCCTTGAAGTAACAAGTCGACAACTCTTAAATATAAAAATTAATTGAGAGAAGCCAAGTTTCCGGCTTTTTGGATACCAGTATTTTAATACAGAAAATGTTATTTTATTTAATTGGAACATTTGGGCGATTTAAGAGAACAACATTTTCTCAAAGATAACAGTAATGAGCAAAAAAACCGCAGACTTGGCAACTCTGTAAATTTAAAAATCTTGCAAATACTTTTAAATCTACTTAAATTATTTTATCGCAGCAAAATGTTAGCTCCATGACCCACTCACCAGATCAGTGGACATGTGTCTGCACGGTATAAGATAAAAAAATCACATTCTTTTTTACTTCAGATTTTCTTTTCTATTTTTTATTTATTTAATAATACCTCATTAGTTGCTTTATATTTTTCATGATAAAAGGAATGCTCTTGATAAAACTAAATTTAGGTATTAATAAAACTTGCCAGATTTATTTCGATTCCTAAAATGAAACAATTGATACTATGAACTCTTTATATTTCATTAAAAAATTTAAATTACAGTGTTTTGAATATCTGAAGTTTCATTTCAATGTAATATTATCAAATATGTTTAATATTCCAAGAAGATAGAAAATATGATTTGTGCGAAAATATCCGTTTGCGCAAACGATAATTTCTTCAGATAATTTTTTATAAGGTATTTGAACTGTGAATTATTGTAAGGAATGCAAAACATATTATATTATGCAAAACGTCAATATGGAACATTAAAAAAATTAAACAGATTTAATAATAATGCGTATTTTATTTAACTCCTTCACTGTTTTTTTTTTTGTTTTTTTTTTTTGACACAATAAATTAAAAATAAGGACATGGCACCACTTTTTTTTTTTTTTTACTAAAAACTTTGGCCTTGTACAATCGGAAAAGGTTACAGTTAAAATTAAGTGGTATGCAAAAGCTTTTAGTATCGAAGATAGCAAACTCTTTTTGCTCGAGAGCGGCACTCAGACGAAACAGTTAAGGGTTAAAAAACAAATATCAGCTATATTCAAATATATATCAGCATTTACATAAGGAAGAGTAATCATGACAGATATTTATATTACAAAGAGAAAAATGTCCGTGAGTGACACTTGCGTCATGCTGACGGTGGTAACTTCTGAACAACAAATTTGGTTGTTACTGCAATTTTTTGTTAAATTTCTAAACATCGCACAATTTAAAATTTTACACCGTAAAATAGAGAGGAGGGGGGGGGATGCGGGGAATGTTCTTTCAAATGCAATTTGCTTAAAAGCTTTATCACAATTTGCTGACCTTTATGCTTTTTAAAATAATTTCTATGTTGCGTGCAGCCCGATTACGAAAGATTAACCAGTTTGCACTTAAAACAATATGAATATTTCAGTATTGGCTTCCGACCCTTTATTCTAACGAAATTAAAACTTCATCAGCAAATAAATAAAACACAAATTAACAGTCACGCAAAGGAATTAACCCTTTGTGGCTTAGTGTCCCATTACATGGAACACGCAACTTGATTCCCAAATGCCACAATGGCCCAGAGATTTGGTACAAGTATTTTCCATTCATTACGTACTCGAAATAAAACTTTTCTTATTTCAAAATAAATTTGTTCAAAAATTCCGCTGTTATTCTTTCATGTAATCATTTTAGTAATGGGTGTGCTCTTTGCCGAAAAGGGTTAAGAGCTTAACCCTTTCAGGTTCAAAGCATTTTCATTGCTAAAGTGTTGAAATAAATGAGTGGCACCGGGATTTACCAACAAATTTATTTAAAATAAAGAAAAAGGCTTTATTTCACATACATATTAAGCCCTTAATTCTCGCTCCTGGATTTTCACGGGTTGTATCTTTTATTCAAGTTGTGTGATTCCCACCAGTTTTATAAAATAGTGTAATTGGCTTTATTGCGATATCATATTACCTGACATTAAATAAGGTGAATATTTCTTTTTCAAAAAAGTGGTGCCAATAAGCAATTTGAATTTTTAAACCGTAATTTAATGCGGACGTTAAAGGGTTAAATGTTAAATATTTTACCAAAATTTTGGTGCCAATGTGGCGTTTAGGAATTAAAATTAAGTGGTTTCATAAACATACCACCTCCCCTGAAAGCGTTAAAACACTGAAATTATCAGAATCAAAAAGGGTGCTGCAAGTAGCAAACATGTTGGAGATTTCTTTCGCTAATAACACGCTGGCATGCGGCTAATATGAAAGTATCGCTCTTATAAAATTTAAAACTTTATTTGACTATTATTGACATTTTTATATAAAAAAGCTTTTTGTTGTTGATAGTGGGCAATCTGAAAATGGCATATTTAATCTAAAATATCTATCAACGTTTTTAATTTTAACACTTAATTGCATAGTGATGCATATCTGCATCACTTTTTATTTGACTTTGAGCAACCATTATATTTAAACAGAAATATTAATCTTGTAAGTACAAAAATACGCTACTAAATAATGTTAAAAATCTATCTTAAATTTTCTGGTGTCTAATCTTTAATAAAAGAAAAAAAACACAATTCTAAAAGAATAATTTGTGCACTTAAGGGTTAAGATTTACAAAATAAAAAATTATATAAAATAAGGTATTTAGATTCATACTTATTAAATATTTACTAATTTGCAATATTTTAGTTTTTACTTGTATTGTAGATGTGCAACAAAAGAAAAGGTTGACGTATACGAAAAATGTATCTCTGATTTTTTTTTTTCATTATTTTCCCTGCGTAATAAACCTTTCTGAGAATCATATACAATTCTTTCGAAACAAAATAAAAAATCATGCATTTAACCCCTTCAAGGGCGGTAGTTCGTTTTTGGAAAACCTAATTTTAATTCGTAAACACCACATTGGCACCAGAATATTGAAATGAAAGTTTTACTTTTATGAAGTATGTGAGCAAAAGCTTTTGCCCATTTTTAAATAAATTTGTTTGCATATTCCTGTGTCGTTCACTAATTTCGACATTTTATGAATTGAAGTACCTTGCCCCTGAAAGGATTAAGGGTTAAAAAACGGTTTTCCCCTGAGTATGTACTATATGCTCTGTAAACCGTAATGCCTGGGTCGGATCCTCTAGTAATATACTATAATTTATTTAAGAAAGTTGTAATTCGCACAGAAAAATTAATTTTAAGAAAATTATATTTTGAGAAATTAATTTTTTTCATTATATATTTATGTTACATCAATGTTGTTATACGAAAATATTTTCTAATAAAAATTTTAGGCGTTCTTTTTATCACATTTTAATAATAGAAATAAATCCGACAAGTATTATTAATAAGTTTATTAATTTGGTTGTGTTAAAAACATAAAAATATAAAGCAGCTGATGAATCATTAATAAATAAATGAAAATAGAAAAGAAATATCAGAAGTGAAAAGATCTATAATATATACACAAGACCACTGTTCAAATCACTCGGCCGTGTAGTTACTGTCGTGTATGCGCAAAATAATTTTTAGTAGGTGTAACAGTAATTGCAAGACCTTTACATTCTTTTTTATTTTTGAGAGTTGACGGCTAATTACTTCAAGGCTATGTCCTACGCTTTGTCTTCTACTAACTAGACTTGAGCTATACAAATCGGTGACCCGATTAGCGAATTTCTCTAATTAAATAAGGGAAAATGTTCTTTTAAATTTTAGTGGTAAGAAAAAAGCGTAAAAGTTGGCAGCTATGAATATTGAATAAATACACTTATTTGCAGTTCATTTGCAATACATGATGAAGAAAAAATATAAAATCCTAGCAATATCTTCTTAACCTTTTAAAAAATTGGGAGGTTTTTGACAATTTTTTTAGCAAAATTTCATGCTTACACCAGACAGCATACGCTCAATTAAACTAAATAGATTCCAATTTCTTTTGTACTACATAGTGCTATTACACTTACCTGTACACTGAACTAGGAGTTTTACAATATCTTCAAAATTAAATGAAATGTTTCAAAATATATAAAAAAATACATTTCTTTTATTTTCGAGTGCTTATAAAAAAAATTAATTTTTCATAAAGATATTCTAGTTCAGAATATAGTGATTAATATGGGCAACATTCTTACAAAATTACACGGAAATATGCTTAAAACATTTTATATAATGAAGTTTATTGAACATGGAAATAACGGAATAATTGATTTCTCAGGAATAGAAATTAAAGATTTCTTATCTACATTATTTCTTATCTAGAAGTGTCAATTAAACTTTATTAGTAATCTTATGTATAAAACGTAAGGAAACCATGCATATAAACATTGTTTACATTTCTTCTGACCTTCCTACTCTCACTTCCGGTATTTGAATAATTTCTTTCTGTTTATTAAATTGGCCATAACTCCTGTTCTAGAAAACCGTAGGAATAAAATTAAAACATATTTGGAATCGTAAAAGACTGCTCTTTCAAATAAAACAATAAAAAATCAAAAATACAAAAATTTCACCAAAACAGCTATTTTAACCCTTAAATGCATGATTTTTTATTTTGTTTCGAAACAGTTAGATATGATTCTCAGAAAGATTTATTACACAGGAAAAATAATGAAAAAAAATCAGGGATACATTTTTCGTATCATACGTCAACCTTTTTTTATGTTGCAAATCTGCAATGCAAGTAAAATCTACTGCCGTAACTAAACTACTGCAAATTAGTAAATATTTTAATAAGTATGGATCTAAATACCTTATTTTATATAAATTTTTATTTTGTAAAACTTAACCCTTAAATGCACGACTTATTCTTTTAGAATTGGGTTCTTTATTTTCATATTAAAGATTAGACATCAGAAATTTTAAGGTATATTTTTAACTTTATTTAGTAGCATGTTTTTGTAACTTTCAGAAGATTAATATTTCTATATAAATATAGTGGTTGCTAAAAGTTAAATAAAATGTGATGCAGATATGCATCACTATGCATTTAATCCCTTGAGGGGCGGTGAGATATATTTTATCCCACCTACAATTTATGAAGATTTACACCAGAAAATTTTTATGAAATTTTACTTTTCTAACTTTGGTGGAAAAAAGTCGTAAAATTTATTTTCCTTATTGTGCATTTTTTTTTCTAAATTTCCGGTGGGAGTTCAGCATTATACAAACGCAATTGCTTGCCCCTCAAAGGGTTAAAGGTAGGCCTTATGTGTGTACCGTAACATTTAAAAAAAGATAGTTCTTATCATCCAAACTCTTTGAAATTTTTATCAGTTATAATTATTCGAAATGTTTCGAAGAATGCGCAAACGTATAGATATTTAGTAAAAAAAAAAAAAAAAAAAACATGATCCGAAGCCGCCCCCGTGTTCGCGTCCTGGAAGAAAATTTCGCATATATATATATACAGGGTGTTCCGTTAAAGGGGTCCAATATTAATAGGGGTAATAGAGGAGATCACATGGAGCATAAATCAGTATATAAAGCCTGGTCGGATCTCAATAGTTTTCAAGTTACAGCAAATAGAATGAAAATTCGGAAAATTGTAAAAGAACCCTCATTGCTAAACTATCGATAATGCTACATAAAAACGAAGCACATATTTAGAAAGAGCAGAAAAAAACCTACAAAATGACATCAATTGTATTAAAATAGGAATATTTATTGACGAGTTACAAGCCCTGAAACAGTGAAAAAAGTACGAAATCCAATATACATCAAAATAGTTAATCGTTAATTCCAAAAAGACAACTCTAGCTACAACAAGGAAAATGTAGTAAAATTTGGTCCATTCCGAAAACTTTCGAAAAAGCTTACAATGAACCATATCGGTTTAATTGTGTGAGAGAAATTAATCAGTTTCTTAGTTACAACTCCGCTTTCTTTGACACTAGCAAAGGTTAAACTCCGCCCATCACGATTGGAAACACCGCCTTTTTAATTACTCTCAACTATACATTTTCGATCATGCTTCTTCTGAGATGCAACATTTTTAATTATTCAAGAGTTGAATGAACCAAAATAACTTTACAATAATAGTCTACATTTTAAAGTGGTCTTTTATTGATATAAAGCTTAAGTTAAATTCTTTAAAATTAAACTGGTGGTGTAAATTCGGAAATAATTAAAAATATTGCGATTTGTAACTATGCAAGAAGTTTCAGTACATGTTTTACATGGACAATTATTGTATGCATATGTGCATCATAATTTATGATAGGAAATAATAATAACAAATAGCATAATAATTTTATTAATTATAAATTTAAAAAAGACACTAAATTTTAAATTAATTCATACAAACTTTGTAATTTACAATTTGAGTACACCACAGTCTGTGACTTACAAAATACTGTGCCAAAAAGTGTTGAAAATAAAAGAAAAATGACAAATAAAGAATTACATTCCACGTACTTTATGATATATGTGAAGCATAGTCTTCTGGCCTGCGCTGCACAGTTCAATGTTGGAAGGCAGACGAACGGACATTATTATAATAGGTGTTCGAAGTTGCGCCCATTAACAGAATCGCACAGCCGACAGCGACGTCGTAAAGATTGGCGAACACGCCGAAAAACTCCGACGGAGTTGGGAATGTCTCCTGCAGCGACAACGATTCGCGCTAGTAAATCCTCCGGTGTATCCACAGGCGTTTCATACACCAGCGATTTAAAGTGTCCCCAAACAAAAAAGTCTAACGGATTGAGGTCTGGAGAGCGTGCAGGCCAAGCAACAGGTCCACTGCGTCCGATCCATTTCCCAGGATATGTTGAATTGAGGTGATTGCGAACACCTATGAAAAAATGTGCCGGTGCGCCATCGTGCATAAACCACATATTGTGGCGCAATGTTGCTGGCACATTTTGCAGTAACTGCGGTAAGATATCCCGTAGGAAAACCAAGTACGTACTGCCATTGAGTACATCTGGGAGTAAATATGGTCCTATGAGATAATCGCCGAGGACACCTGCCCATATGTTCACACTGAACTTTTGTTGTGCGTTCGACGGGAAAACAGTGTGCGGATTTGTATATAACCATGTGTGCATATTGTGCGTGTTTACCACGCCCTCTCTCGTAAATGTTGCTTCATCAGTAAATAAAATATTTTCCAGAAATTGTGGATTATTTTCTGTTACATTAAGCAACCAGCGTACGAATTCTGTCCGCTGAGCACAATCTGTTACTGATAACAGTTGTACCCGCTGCACATGAAAGGGGTGCATGTTTTCTGCACGCAGAACACGCCACACACTTTGGTGAGAAACACCGACTTCAGACGCAGCAGCTCGTGTACGGGTGGAGGGGTTATCTTTAAAAATATTCAGTACATCTTCTTCCATTGCAGGTGTTCGTACATGTCGAGGTTTCCCTGCATCAAGGCTTGCTGTATTAAACGATCCAGTCTCCCGTAATCGTCTATCGATTTTTATGAAGAGTTTCGAACTTGGGCAACGTCTCCTTGGAAATTGCTCACGGTACATGCGCTGTGCTAGACATGCATTTCCATGAGCTTGCCCGTACATCAGATGCATGTCCGCATATTCTTCGTTAGAGTATTCCGGCATAATTATTATACATCAACTTACTACAATCCCACTTACAACAGCCTCCCTTTAACATAACGCCCACTGATGACTGCTGTTTTATTACACTTTTCTTCCTATACACATAGAAAATTTGCATAAAAAGTACTTCTTCTTCATCATCCTGAAAGTTCATGGAGGAAACGCAGCAGTCACGGAGTTTGCTTTAAGACAAGGCGAGAGCTGCACAATATGTCATTCACTTGACCAGACTGAATAATGAAAGGGTATTGATAGAGGTTGATCAGAAATGTATAATTGAAAGATATTAAAACGGGGTGTTTACAATCGTCATGGGCGGAGTTTCGCCCTTTCCGAGCGTGCAACAGTACAGAGTTGTAACTAGGGAACTGCTTGATTTCTCCCATACAATTAAACTGATATGGTTTATTGTCAGCTTCTTCGAAAGCTTTCGGAATGGACCAAATTTTATAACATTTTCCTTGATGTAGGTAGAGTTGCATTTTTGGAATTAAAGATTAACTATTTTGCTAAATATTTGATTTTGTATTTTTTCACTGTTTCAGAGCTTGTAACTCGCCATTAATTCTCAATATTCTAAAACAACTTATGTCATTTCGTAGGATTTTTTCTGCTCTTTCTAAATATGTGCTTCGTTTTTATGTAGCATTATCGATAGTTTAGCAATGAGGGTTTTTTTACAAATTTTCGATTTTTCATTCTATTTGCTGTAACTTGAAAATTATTGAGATCCGGCCAGGCATTATATACTGATTTATTCTCCATGTGATCTCCTCTATTACCCCTATTAATATTGGACCCCTTTAACGGAACACCCTGTATATATATACATTATTATTATTATTCTAATCATCCGAATGTTTTTATATATTTATAGGTGATGTAAATACAATCTACTAAGAACATTTTAAAAGATTGTGTCGAAATACCGTAAGGAAACCATGCATATAAACATTGTTTACATTTCTTCTGACCTTCCTACTCTCACTTCCGGTATTTGAATAATTTCTTTCTGTTTATTAAATTGGCCATAACTCCTGTTCTAGAAAACCGTAGGAATAAAATTAAAACATATTTGGAATCGTAAAAGACTGCTCTTTCAAATAAAACAATAAAAAATCAAAAATACAAAAATTTCACCAAAACAGCTATTTTAACCCTTAAATGCATGATTTTTTATTTTGTTTCGAAACAGTTAGATATGATTCTCAGAAAGATTTATTACACAGGAAAAATAATGAAAAAAAATCAGGGATACATTTTTCGTATCATACGTCAACCTTTTTTTATGTTGCAAATCTGCAATGCAAGTAAAATCTACTGCCGTAACTAAACTACTGCAAATTAGTAAATATTTTAATAAGTATGGATCTAAATACCTTATTTTATATAAATTTTTATTTTGTAAAACTTAACCCTTAAATGCACGACTTATTCTTTTAGAATTGGGTTCTTTATTTTCATATTAAAGATTAGACATCAGAAATTTTAAGGTATATTTTTAACTTTATTTAGTAGCATGTTTTTGTAACTTTCAGAAGATTAATATTTCTATATAAATATAGTGGTTGCTAAAAGTTAAATAAAATGTGATGCAGATATGCATCACTATGCATTTAATCCCTTGAGGGGCGGTGAGATATATTTTATCCCACCTACAATTTATGAAGATTTACACCAGAAAATTTTTATGAAATTTTACTTTTCTAACTTTGGTGGAAAAAAGTCGTAAAATTGATTTTCCTTATTGTGCAATTTTTTTTTCTAAATTTCCGGTGGGAGTTCAGCATTATACAAACGCAATTGCTTGCCCCTCAAAGGGTTAAAGGTAGGCCTTATGTGTGTACCGTAACATTTAAAAAAAAATAGTTCTTATCATCCAAACTCTTTGAAATTTTTATCAGTTATAATTATTCGAAATGTTTCGAAGAATGCGCAAACGTATAGATATTTAGTAAAAAAAAAAAAAAAAAAAAACATGATCCGAAGCCGCCCCCGTGTTCGCGTCCTGGAAGAAAATTTCGCATATATATATATATATATATATATACATTATTATTATTATTATAATCATCCGAATGTTTTTATATATTTATAGGTGATGTAAATACAATCTACTAAGAACATTTTAAAAGATTGTGTCGAAATACCGCCGTTGAATTACTTTTAGCATAGGAAAAAAATAAGAGTATCTACTGGAGGTGCGAAGTGGCCTGCAGTCGCAATTTTTTTTCTAACGGATTAAAATTCTTATTTTTGAAAACTAGTTACACCTTCCGTCATCATAGAAACACTGTTTACATTTCTCCTGGTCATCTTGCTCATTTCCGGTATTCAACTAATTACTTCCTGTTTATTAAATTGGTCACAACTCCTCTTCTAGTAATCATGGAAAAAAAAATTAAAGCAGATTTGTAATCGTAAAAGATTACTCTTTCAAATAAAACAATAATAATAATTTAAAAAAAAATCGAAAATGTTCTCGAAAACGGCCATTTTAAACTTAAGTGGAATAAATAATACACCACATTTCTTTAAGGGGTTAAGAGAACAATACACCTTTAACTCGTAAAAAATCATATTTTCAGTTTTTATATTAAATGAAGGTCTATTTAAATTGTAAACATTTAAATATCAAATTTGTCTTTCAGCGAATTTAGGTTTTAAAATTACACCTAAGGAATGAACGTTTTTGTTATTTTTCCTCAAATGAAAAAGCTTTAACCCTTTGAGGGGCGGTGGTATGTTTACGAAACCACTTAATTTTATCATTTTAACATTTTAGCAGTGGAAGTGCTTTGCCGCTGAAAGGGTTAACCTATTAACGACGAACCTCCTTTACACTTCTTTTAATTCTCCAACACCAGTTTTTGCTACTTTGTAATTTGGATTTCTTTAATCACTGCAAAATCTGAGATTAAACGATATGAAAATTTCCAAACTAAAATACTGGTAATCAAATTTAATTTCACTTTACCTGGCAAGTTTTCTTGCCAACCGGCTTTAATGAGTTAAATGCTTTTACTTTGGAATACTAATTTTGATATTGCAAGCAGGATTTCTTTACAGCCATTTTATGAAATATCTTAAGATTTACAGAAATCATAAATATCACCATTTCCAATAGATTTGAATCTTTTACAGAAATATATTTAACACAAAACTTACCACGTCTGGATTATTTGACACCATGTATTACATTGTCAACAATACATATTAGAGTTAAACTAATACGTATATTAATATTTTTAGCTCATAACTTTTAGGATAATGAAGGTAATGTAACAAAATTATCCATATTTTACTTGTAGTATGGTGACATCGCAAGACATGATGGAAGTACAGGGGGGGGGGGAATTAATTTCGTCACAGTGAATACTATCAGGCACAGTACATACCACTTAAGAAATATGGAACGTCCAGCTCATCTTGTAACGGATGGTGTCCGCTTTGAGAAATTGTCATGGTGCTAGCATGTTTCAAAAAAGCGTGTTAAGTCTGTTTAACCCCTTAATTCTCGCTCCCGTGATATTCACGGGCTGAGTCCGTTATTCAGATTATTTGATTCCCACTAGTTTTATAAAATAATGTAATTGGCTTTATTATTGTATCTTTTTACCTGTCGTTAAACAAGGTGAATATTTCTTTATCAAAAGAGTGGTGCCAATAAGCAATTTGAATTTTTAAACAGTAATTTAATGCGACCTTTAATGGGTAAACATCTGCTGTGCTATCTTTATAATTGTTTAACTCTTTCATGGGCAAAATACTTCAGTTGCTAAAATGTTGAAATGATTGAATAACGCCAGGTTTTACGAACAAATAAGTTTCATAATAAGTTTTCATAAAAGCTTTTTCTTCACATACATTATAAATGTAAAATTCTGTTTAAAATTTCTGGTGCCATTGTTGCATTTGGTAATTTAAAGTAAGTGGGACATATATATCCCACCGCCTTAAAGAATGAACGAAAATAAGTGTTCGGGTTGGTGTGAGTCATCCTAATTTTAACTTAACTAGGAGTTCCAACCCGGTCTTCCCGGTTCAAAAAATATAAATGAAAACTATATATATATATATATATATATATATATTAATTGAAAATTCTTAATAAATTTTTATATTTAATATGTATTTTAGATTTTCCACTAAGTATACCAAAATAATTTTTATATAAAAAATAGCAATAGCAATTATGTATTCAAATAAAGTTTTGAAACGTATTAAAACAGATATTTTCGTATTGGCTTCGTGCCAGGAGTTAACAGTCGAAGAATTTGCCAAAGATCGCTAACCTTTTTTATTCTAATAATGTCGGTGGTGTAAGCGTGATATTTGATTTCATTATAATAATTTCAGCTCAAAATATTTATCTTTCATAATCGTCTGCACGCGATACAGATTTTTCAAAATTTCATGCTCGAAAGTTACTTTAAATACCCTAAAAAATGAGTAAATTGCGGTACAGTTTTCAAACAACTTGCATTTGAAAGTCAAATTTTTCCCCATTCGACGGTGTAAAAATTGAAAATTGTGCGATATTTAGTATTTTAAAAATTGCCGTAAAATCAAATTTAATCGTCTGCTGTTGCCAACATCAAAGTGACGTCACCATTACGTACGGGCATGTTTGTCCTTTATACTACAGTTAAGTGTATTGTGACACTACGTTTCATAGTAAAACTTTGTTGTCTTGACGTGTATTATCACCTTTGTCAATTTCTTGCCACCTTATTCATACATTGTAAAATTATTTATTTTATCAATGTATTATCTGCATGTATTTTTTACTTTATTGTGTTCTAAGCTTTAATTCACTTTATAATGATTCAAGCATGTTTGCTCTTTATTTTTTTTAACTATCAAAAAGCTACTAAAATTTTATCTTTGATTTTATTTCTTTTACCAGGTAAACTGCCAAAATATCTCTTTCCTCTTACAAGAATTAAAAAAGCATGGAACGAATCTTCAAATGTTTTTCAGTTTTTAGGTCAAGTATTTTGCATCATCTTCCAAACAGGTAAGAAAATACGATAATTAAAAATTATGTCAATTTCAAATTTTAAGTTTTCCTTTCTATAAAATGTTTAGTAATGCACTCGGTAATTGAATATTGTTTATGCCATTTCCCAGAGTTTTTAAAAGTTATTTTATTCATTTTTTCGAAGTTTAGAATGAACTTTACTTTGAACCATGAATATACCGGGTTAGCATAAATGAATAACCGGATTTTAAAAATTTATAGTTTCAAAACTATTACACATATTATAATAATGCATAACTGATGCACCATGTGCATTTTACGGTGCATCAGTGCTGCATTATTTAATGTTTTAATACATCACTGCTGCATTAAGAATCGTTGACTGTGCAAAACTTCCAAATGTGTGGAACAAACTTAACCCTAGATCTACCGGGAATTTTATTCAAGTTTTAATAAAACGTTCTACACCAGAATTTTTATTTAAAACTATTTAACTTATTTATTTACCTTATTTTTGTCTGGTTTATATACTTAGTTTATTTTAAAGAAATTTCTGGTTTGAATGAATATTTTGTATGTACCTGTCGGGTCCAATGGACCCGTCTGGTAGACGGAGGGTTAATAACAGATTAGATGTTTACAAAGGTTCGCACATCGAACGATTGAAACTGAAAAAAAATTGAAATAATTCTTTTTTATTTTTATATATCACTGATATATTTAATGTCATATGATATGTCATATTTCACTTACATTTGTAATAGTTTTAAAAATATAATTTTTTTTAAATCCGGTCATTCATTTAGGCTAACTTTGTATATTACGTAAGAATTATATGTTAGTGCATTATACACTGGGCTGCTTGTCACTATTTTGATATTCTACTCGTACCACTATTTCCAACAATATATATTTATATACATTGTGGCATAGTTTTCTTAGATTTGTTGTAGAAATCTAAGGAAATGATTATTTTTCGGAAAAAGTGGTACGAATAGAATAAAAACAATTGTCGCCAGTGTCAGCCGTGTATATGCAGCGTATATACTTCTACATGTACCGGGTGTCCCAAAAATGGCTGATGGATTTTAAAGTTCCATAACTTGCAAACGGTGACAGATATTTTAAAAAAATCTTGCAGGGGTGTGATTATTATTTTTCGGAAAAAGTGGTACGAATAGAATAAAAACAATTGTCGCCAGTGTCAGCCGTGTATATGCAGCTTATATATTTCTACATGTGCTGGGTGTCCTAGATTCCATTCTAGAGTATGATGTCAGGAGTTTTTATGCTGCTATTCTCAGTTTTAATTACAAATAGCATCCATACATGGCGATGCAAGTAATAACTGCTATATCCAGGGTCCATTTCTCGGCCTCTCTCTTCTTCCATGCGATAAAAGGAGATTAAAATGTATTGAATGGATCCCGAAGTACCAAAAATTGGGTCTGGACAGAGCGCCTATTGCTCTCCGCGCCATCTATTGTTTTAAATTCGAACTAAAATCAAGAATCACGGTACAAAAACTCCTGAATCCTACATAACCCTCCTGCAAGAATTTTTTTTATATCTTTCACCGTTTGGAAGTTATTGAATTTTAAAATCCATCAGTCATTTTTGGGACACCCGGTATATAACTACTAAAAGAACTGCAACAGAAATATACTAAAATGAGTATTTTTTTAAATGGGAGTACGACTAGAATATAAAAAAGGCCTCTTGTGGAACTCTTGTGGATGCCTCTATACATACGAATTCAGCAAGTTTTCAACTGACAGCATTATCATCAGTTTTGTGCACATACTAAATCTTAATACATTTAGAAGGAATAATCAAAATGTATGTTAGTTAAAGATGTAAAAAGTTACATAACCAAGTGAAGAAGTGCAGTTCTTTATCGATTTTCATTAAAGATACACAATTTTAAGATTACTTAAAGATAGGGGTGGCCAACTGTGGCACGCTAGACACCACAAAAATTTTATAGTAATCATTGCCTTATCTAATCATCGAATCGCTGCGATTCAACAAGTCGGCTATTTCTTTAAAAAATTAGCGGTATCCGGTGTGCCACAGTTGGCCACCCCTGCTGTAAGAAATACTAATTCTTTGAATAACTTGAAAATTTTAAAGATTATAAAATATATTTTCACATTTGAATTTTTGTTATTTTTTTTTTTAATTCTTAGAATGTTTATTGAAATGCCAATGAAAATTTATTGGTTAACCAATAACTTTATATATTAGTCCAGGCAATAGGGAATTTTGCATAGCAAAATTAATGGTAGTACTGGAAATCGGCTTTCTAAATGTTTTTTGGGCCGCTGAATCCGAATATGTAACTTCCCACCAAAATTTCCCCCGGCAACCTCCCCAATTTTTGGTAAAAAGCACCCCAAAAAAGGTTTTTATTAAAAAATCAATTTTTTTTATTGTTTTAGAGAAAAGGTATCTAGAAATTCAGAAAGTAGACAAAATTTCCAACAAGTTAGATATATGACATTATGACTTAGGATCAAGGGGGAGGGGGGATCTGCCTCGGAACGTGCGCGCGGTGCTGCGTAAACTAAGTTGCGCAATTCCACTTAACCACTCACACGTTTACATTCGCCCTCCCATCTCCCCTCCGAACTTTCTCTATAAGGTTTATTTTAAGATTTTTGGGTCGCTGAATCCGAATTTTTAACTTTCCCCCAAAAATTTCCTCCCCGAACCCCCCCCCCCCCTAATAGTTGTTTTTAACTTAAATTTCTTATTGTTTTAGGGGAAAAGCATTACGAAAATCAGAAACTAGACAAAATTTGCAACAAATAGGATATATGACACTATGAATTAGGATGAACGGGGAGGGGGAGGGCTGCCTCTGAACATGCACTGCGGCCCTACTACGTGCACTAAATTATGAAGTCCAGGCAATAGGGGATTTTATCTGGCAAAATTAATACTAGTTCTGAATTTCGTCTCACTTTATGTTTTTTGGGTCGCTGAATCCGAATTTGTAACTTCCCACCAAAATTTCACCCGGCAATCCCCCAAAAAATTGATTTTTTGAAAAAATTTGGTTTTTGAGAAAAGCGCGCGGGGAATGTTCCGTGGCAGCCCCCTCTCTCTCCGTTTATCCTACGTCATAATGTCATATATCCTATTTGTTGCAAATTTTGTCTAGTTTCTGAATTTCGTAATGCTTTTCCCCTAAAGCAATAAGAAATTTAAGTTAAAAACAACTATTTGGGGGGGGGGGAATTTTGGGGGTAAATTAAAAATTCGGATTCAGCGACCCAAAAAACTTAAAGTAAACCTTATAGAGAAAGTTCGGAGGGAAGATGGGAGGGCTAATGTAAATGTGTGAGTGGTTAAGTGGAATTGCGCAACTTTGTCCACGCAGCACTGCGGCGCATGTTCCGAGGCGGAAGCAGGACGTTTCGGTCCCGACACTTCGGTCCCGCCATTTCGGTCCCGCCGTTTCGGTCCCAAGACATTTCGGTCCCGAGACATTTCGGTCCCAAGACATTTCGGTCCCGAGACAATTCGGTCCCAAGACATTTCGGTCCCGAGACATTTCGGTCCCGAGACAATTCGGTCCCGAGACATTTCGGTCCCAAGACATTTCGGTCCCGCGACATTTCGGTCCCAAGATATTTCGTTCCCGAGACAATTCGGTCCCAAGACATTTCGGTCCCGAGACATTTCGGTCCCAAGACATTTCGGTCCCGAGACAATTCAGTCCCAAGACATTTCGGTCCCGAGATATTTCGGTCCCTTCTCCAGCAAACTGAAATTTTGTGCACTTGAAATAGGTGACAATTTTATAGGGGACATTGTAGAGTTTTTTAAATAAAGGCCTTAAAATTTTAGTAAACACACACAAATTTCGTATGGTAATCATTTTAAAAAACAAGGGGGGTGGAATTGACATTTTCTATATTTTAGCGTATCATAAGTATAAGGGTCTGATAAATTAAGACATTTATAACTCGATCTATAATTATCGCAAAACACTCATATTTTGTATGGTAAACGTAATCTTTATAAAAGGAGGGACATTATCAAATTTTTTAACTGAACTCCCTAAATTTTAGTATAACTCGAATATAAGGACTCGAAAACGCAAACACTTATAACACAGATCAAAATTGTCGCAGCCCACACAAATTTCCTATGATAATCATAATCGTTTTATAAGGCAAGGGGGGGGGGGCTCTGTTGACTTTTTATATATTTTAGTGTATCTTATGTATAAGGTCCTGATAAATTAGAACATTTATAACTCTCTCTGTAATTATCGTAATCACACTTATATTTTGTACGGTAAACGTAATCTTTAAAAAAGGAGGTACATTATAAGATTTTTTAACTGAACCCTTGAAATTTTAGTTTAACCGAATATAAGGGCCCGAAAACCGCAAACACTTATAACCCGCAATCAAATTGTAGCACCCCATGCAAATTTTACATGGTAGAAGTAATCGTTTTCAGGAGTGGGGGAAAGGAGAGCTCTGTGGATTCTTTATAGAAGCTCCTCATATTTTTGTCTATCATAAATATAAAGTCCAGACAATTTAAAAATATTTATAAGTCGAGCTTTAATTTTCATATGCCCATGCCAAAATGCACATATTCAATTGTATATAATTTGCACACTATGTGATTAATAATGAAAAAATCTGCAAATATGTTTACAAATCTTTATTTTATCCTATTATTTAACAGCGCATCAATTTTAAATGTATTGCATTTTACATATTTTTTAAAAGGCGGTTCTTAACATGGAATTGTGATAAAGACACATTATTTTTTAAATTCTGCACCGGAACAGACTAGAACTTTCTATTTTATTTTAATAATTATTTTAATTTACTATTTTTTGAAAAACTATTTAAAAGTTTGCATTAATCTTTTTACATGCAACAATAATATTACCGCTATTTCTACCGGTGTCGAATGACAAGTTTAAAAATATTTTTAATTTTGAACCACTTCATTGTTTGCCCCGAGATAACTCGGGGATAAAAGCACTTTTTCCCCATACCTGTCGACGGTGAAGTGGTTTGCAACAATTACAAATCCTTTTTAATATATTTAAGACTTTTATATGCTTATTACATTCAAAAACTACGAGCACAATAAACATAAATCAAAATTTTAAAATTTCTATTGTCATAAAATATTCTTTTCGTATTTAAAATTAATTCTGTATTTCAAATATTTCTTTGTTATTTATTTGACTTATATACTTAGAAATACAGCAGCCTACGTGTTTTAATATGACAAATAAAAAATAAAAATGAAAATACAAAAAATAACATAAAATTTCAAAATAGTAATGTATAGTGAATCACTTTTACGTAAAATTTCATTTTAAATTAAGAAATTTTATAAATATATCACAATGAAGAAATTTGGAAATTTAGAAAACATATTTGGCTTTTCTTGATATCTATATGTTATTCATTCAAAAGAATATTATACATGTATATATATATGTCAAGTGTAGATGTCCTGGCTTCCCCCATTTGATTATGCTAAATAAAGATCCAGATAGAAGAATTATTCTACTCGCGCTCTCTTTGTTCTAGTCAGCCGGCGCTTTTTTGTGGCCACACGGCATTTTTCATCTTTAATGGCTTAAAAAAAACGGGACGACATGCAGTGGCGTAGCCAGGATTTCGTTTCGGGGGGGGGGAGGGTCCAGAATTTTCCCTTCATGTTGTATATATAGTAAAACCTGTCAAGATGAAATTGTAAGTATTGGTGAAAAATTCCGTTTTACACAGGTTTCCGTGTTATTTGGCGTATTTGTATAGTATTCTTTTCCGTAGCACTATGGAACATTTATGTTTAAGACAGAACTCCGTTATAGGCAGGTTCCATTTTTAAAAGTTTTGTGTGTTTATATAAATATACTTATTTGTATCATATGAATAGAATAAAACTTGTCAAAATAGTAATTGTCTATAACAGAATCCTGTCTTTGACGTAAGCATTACATGGTCTTAATATGAATTGCGATACAATTAAATTTGCTGAAAAGGGGATTTTCACCCTTCTTTAGTGAAGCATAGTGAAACCTGTGAAAGCGGAATCTTTCTATAACGGAATCCTGTCTAAAAAGGAAGAGTTTCAGAATCCCTGCGAAACGCACAATAGATCTTATAGAGGTAGTGTATCTTAGAAATATAATTAATTACACTTCTTTACATGGAAGCCTGTCTAAAATGGAGCTTTTTACCAGTCCTTGGAATCTTGTCTTGACTGTGTATATATGATAGAAGTATTTCGAGTAACTTTAAGAACTTAGGTATATCCTTATTTAATTTCTTAATTTAAAAAAAAAGTATGGATAAAAAATATAAGGCCAATCTCTATAACTGCAACTAATAATACATTCAAGTTACATTAATATTTACCAGTGAAAAAGATTCACTTATGATGTAAAAAGCTGAGCGCATACTGAAGAGTTAAATTTAATTAACCCATTCGCTGTCATTCACGAGTATACTCGTGGCTTTAATTTATTGATTACTTTGTCACCACTATTTTAGAATTAAAAAAAAAAATGCCTCATTTATTGGCAGAAATTTCGCTGTATTAGTAAAGCGAAATTTATCTTTCTGAATTTGTGCTGGCAAACGACCTTCAACAAAAAATTTGAAAATTCTTAGTTTTGACAGCGAATGGGTTAAATCGAGTTTCATATTACATAACATTTGCCTACAATAAAGTTAGGGCCAAGTGGTTAAGTGTAAAACAGCAATTTTCATGTTTAATTTCTTGCCATTGAATTAAGAATTTGTGCTGTAATAGATATTGGATAATGATTTCACATAAGTGTCAATCGCATGAGCCGTTCATGCGATCCGCCGCGCTCCCCATGGAAATTTTTGAGGTAACCCAGATAGCATGAACATTAGCAGAAAGTTTGATTTTTTCTGATATTATCTTGCCGTAACAAATTTGAATTGAGAAATTCGCAGCAAATCTCCCGCAAGGTATACCATCACCCACTTGCATGAGTAGTTTGTTGTGAAACTGATGGCAAGACTGTCTTTAATTCACGAAAATGACGAAAGCAAAAAATCTCTATGTTGAGAGACTCAACAACAATGAGAATCAGCACATACGCAGAAATTGCAGAAATTTTATTCGGTAGGCACCGTTTTTTCTAAACGCTATACTTATTAAATACCAAAAAATGCTCGAAATGGAAAGTACAAATATTACCTAAACTTGTTCATGGTGATAAAACCTGTGCATGCGCCTTCTGACGGCGCTTTCGCATCAATAGACCTGATCAGGTCTATTGATCCCTTCGAAGGGGTTAAACTTATAGTGTGATATGGAAAGATTACTACTTTGCAGTAAGTTTGCAGTATTTTTGATTACTTGTTTGCCGTTAGTTTGCAATAAATTTGATACAGCATGAATTTAACTTGCACGACAAGTTGAAAACACTCATAGTTATATTGTTAAGTAAAAAAAAATTCAAAAATTAAATTGTTTTTATTAAACGTATTTATCAATTCAAAATTATTTTAATTATTAATTGTTTAGATAACTAATTTATCAATTGCTTGTTTAAAAACTATTACATGAACTATATAATAGTTTTTATAGGGTAAATGCAAATATATATTTTTTACTTTCTTCTATCTTTACAAGAAGAAAGTATTGGATTCATGAAAATTTTTGAATTCCGGTTTTCGACGGATTTACACGTTTTAGGGGTCAGAGATTCCAAAAAACATGTTTTTACAAAATGTCTGTCTGTGACTCTGTGAGTCTGTCTGTCTGTCTGTCTATCTGTCTGTCTGTCTGTCTGTGTGTATGTGACACAAATTTTGTGGGCGCTCTATCTCAAGAACTAATGCACGGAATTTAATAAAAATTGATATTCAGTTAGTGCCTAATACAAATTAATGCTGATTAGATTTTGGTGTAAATCGCTCAACAGGTGGCGCTGCAATGCTGCATTTTTCACGATTTTTGCAATAGCTCTATCTCAAGAACTAATGCACGGATTTTGATCAAACTTCAGATTTAGTTATTCCTTGATATGAATTGATGATGATTACGTTTTGGTGTAAATCGCCCAACAGATGACGCTGTTATGATGAATTTTGCAGGATTTACACGATTTCCCCAATAGCTCTATCTTAAGAACTAATGCACGGATTTTCATCAAACTTCAGATTAAGTTAGTCCTTGATATGACTTGCTACTGATTAGGTGTTGGTGTAAATCGCCCAACAGGTGGCGCTTCTCTGCTGCCTTTTCCACGATTGCCTCAAAAGCTCTATCAATAGAACTAATGGACCAATTTTCATCTAACTTCAGATTTAGTTGTATGTTGACACAAGTTGTTGTTAATTAGGTTTTGATGTTAATCACCCAATAGGTGGCGCTGCTATGCAGAAATTTTCACGATTTTTGCTATTGCTCTATCTCAAAAACTAATGTACGGATTTTCTCCAAACTTCAGATTCAGTCAGACGTTGACATAAATTGTTGCTGATTAGGATTTGGTATAAATCACCCAATAGGTGGCGCTGCTAGGTAGCATTTTGCTGAATTTAGACGATTTCAGTGATAGTCATATCTCAAGAACTAATGCACGGAATTTCATATCGTTAGAATCCTCATGAGATGCATAGATTGCCATTTAATTTTGGCAGTGTGATAGCGAATTTTGAAGTATTAACATGTATGAGATAGAAGAAAGTTTTGGGATTGGTACATCCGACTAGTTTAATTTTCGGTTATTATAACGTTATTAACTTCATTAGGACGTATAAAAGTGATAAGGGTTCTGAAGATAAACATGTTGTTTATTCATTTATTAGTTAGCTTATAATATTATTTTTGCTCTTTAATTATAATTAATTAATAATTTCTTACTTTTTGCGAATTGTAAATTATAACTGTACTTAAAAAATGAAAATCTGCATAATATCACCTAACACTGTTAAAAGGTATTTTTACGTATTTGTACAATGTTGCATTATTATTATTATTATTATTACTATTATTATTATGTTTAATTAATTAATTAATTATTACTTAGACTTTATGTTTTTGACTGATTTTTCAAAAAATTCCTATATTATTTTTTGGAAATTATAAATTAAAACTTTTGAATAAAAACTTTAAGTGCTATTAACCCTAGATCTACCGGGAATTTTATTCAAGTTTTAATAAAACGTTCTACACCAGAATTTTTATTTAAAACTATTTAACTTATTTATTTACCTTATTTTTGTCTGGTTTATATACTTAGTTTATTTTAAAGAAATTTCTGGTTTGAATGAATATTTTGTATGTACCTGTCGGGTCCAATGGACCCGTCTGGTAGACGGAGGGTTAATAATTGCGACTAACAATTGCTATTAATTAATTCTCAAAAAAGTTAGGAATTTTAGTATAAAAATTAAATTAATATTTTATTAAATATATTTTTTTATTTAATGTATCCTTAATTTATTAAATTAATAACATTATTAATATACATTAAATTTTTTTACTTTAAAATAAACTCAATACATAATACATTTTATATTCAATTTATCATATAGTAGTTATAAACTGAAATTTATCTTTTACATGTTTATTTATTTTATATTTAAAGTCACCGAAATTTAAAACTATTAATATAATTAATAATAAAACTAAAATAAAAAATTATTAATTTTTTTTTCTGGGAAAGTGGGAGGAAAAGGGTAATATTAAAAATCAATAAATAAACGACAAATACAAACAAGTTGGAAATTGCTCGTCAAACGTGGCAAATGAGGTGCGTTCGTACTATAATTAGTTTTATAATTATTTTTTGCACCCCATATTGTACTGAATGGATGTTTTTTTTTTTTTGCACTTCATGAGTGCATAGCCTGTGACATCATTAAAATGCACTTGCAATAATTTTTTCCCATTTCCCGTAATGTAACGCAAAACTTTTGACTGTCTCTGTAATTAAACTATACACCGATTTTCATAAAATTTCAAATGGCTCGACAAAATTTTGTAACAATTATATATTTAAAATATCAGACCACTCGAAAGGCTGTAACATCATTAAAATGCACTTGCAATAATTTTTTCCCATTGGCTGTAATGTAACGGAAATTTTTTGACTGTCCCTGTCATTAAATTATACATCCGATTTTCTTAAAATTTGAAATGGCTCGACAACATTTTGCAACAATTATATATTTAAAATTTCAGACCATTCGGAAGGCTGTAACATCATTAAAATGCACTTGCAATAATTTTTCCCATTGGCCACAATGTAAAGAAAAACTTTTGACAGTCCCTGTAATTAAACTATGCATCCGATATCCATAAAATTTGAAATGGCTCGACAAAATTATGCAACAATCATATATTTAAAATTTCAGACCATTCGGTTGGGTTGTTTTTGCTCTGTTATATGCGGACCGACAGACGGGCAGACGGACGGACTGAACGACGACTATAGGTGCTACGTATTTATATAATTACGAACGCACCTAAAAACCTTAGTTTTGTCAGTTAAAAATTGAAAATAAAATTAATTAAAATAATACTTACACTATTACATAAAATAAAAAATAATCATCTTATTACAAAGAAAT
This sequence comes from Maratus speciosus, assembly GCA_963932465.1. NCBI lineage: Eukaryota > Metazoa > Arthropoda > Arachnida > Araneae > Salticidae > Maratus > Maratus speciosus. Next base: position 57,795,226 of record OZ010787.1, read on the forward strand.
AGGCCCAGTTTCAATAAAATTAGTTCACAAAAATCGTCTGCAATGGGTGAGAAGACTGTTAAAAATGCAACCAATAATTATTTTTAAAAAAATGAAGCTGTGGGTGGAATTTTCTGACAACAAAATATTTTTCCTGGCACACCTAATTACCAAATCACTATTGTTTTCCCAATGTTTATAATGGTAAAGTAACTTATGAAAACAAAATTATAACTTTGTATTATAAAAGTAATAAGAAAAAATAAATATTTTTGCTTCAATAAATATATCTCATTACTGAATTATTAAAGGAGAGGATGTAGAAGAATGATTTGAGGAAATATTTACCTACAATAGCTTATAAGTATACAATTGAATTATTGAAGACATTATTAATCTAATTGTAAGAGTTGGGTTGGGTTGATTTTTGACGGCCAATTATCTACACGAGGGATATAGGCCCGGGGGGAGTGCCCTCCGTGGGGGTCTTTCTAAGGGAACCTAATCCGTATTAACGCATGGAAGATCCACGGCTCGAAGAAAACCACGAAAACTCCGAACGATTAGGCCGACGGGCGCGATTGGGATCGAACCCAGCACCTCCCGTCTACCAGCTTCGAGATCTAATTGTAAGAAGGAGAAAAAATAAGAACAGTTTTTTAAATTATTAAATTAATGATGATAATTAAAAGTTCTAAAAAACGTATGAAAACAACCAAAAAATCATCTATGGCAGTTTATAGTATATATAAAATACCTAATATTAATAACAAATAATAAAGCTTAAAAAATCCATTTTGTTAAATAATAATAATAATAAAATGACAATGTCCCCTGTAAAATTATATCACATTGTTCAAGCAAACAAATTTTCAGCTCGCTGTGATTTCATTATCACGAGTTATAAAAGTTTAAATTTATCGGGCTGTTATATTCAGCTTTTTTTTTTAATTTGGGGTGTGGGGGGTGTTAAAAAAATTAAAAAAGGTCCCAAATAATGTTTAAATTACAGCGTTTGGCGGCCCACGACAATTAGAATACGAGTTATAAGGTGGTGGGCACCGAAATGACAAGGGACCGAAATGGGTAAGGACCGAAATGGCCAGGGACCGAAATGTCTCGGGACCGAAATGGCCAGGGACCGAAATGTCTCGGGACCGAAATAGACAGGGACCGAAATGTCTCGGGACCGAAATAGCCAGGGACCGAAATGTCTCGGGACCGAAATGGCCAGGGAACGAAATGTCTCGGGACCGAAATGGCCAGGGACCAAAATGTCTCGGGGTCGAAATGGCCAGGGACCGAAATGTCTCGGGACCGAAATGGCCAGGGACCGAAATGTCTCGAGACCGAAACGGCGGGACCGAAATGGCGGGACCGAAGTGTCGGGACCGAAATGTCGTGTACCCTCCGAGGCAGATCCCCCCTTCCCCTTCATCCTAAGTCATAATGTCATAAATCTAATTTGTTGCAAATTTTGTCTACTTTCTGAATTTCTAGCTACTTTTCCCCTAAAACAATAAAAAAATTGATTTTTTTGTAATGAAAACCTTTTTTGGGGGCTTTTTACCAAAATTTGGAGGGGTTGCCGGGGGAAATTTTGGTGGGAAGTTACAAATTCGGATTCAGCGACCCAAAAAACATCTAGAAAGCCGATTTTCAGTACTACCATTAATTTTTCTAGGTAGAGTCCCCATACGGTCTCTATTGCCTGGACTATATGTAGAGTAATAAATTAGATTGCATTAAATGAAGAGTGACATGCGGTTGTTTTAAGGCTTCATAAACTTGTCCCTTCTTCGATACAATATGAAAAACTGGTAATTAGTTTTTTTTAATGCGGAAACGATTTTTGTTTTCGTTTTTAACCCACCTTTTATTCAATATTTCAAATCGGAACTTCGAGTATTGACAACCGTTATCCTACCTATTCGAATATTTTTATTTACTTTTTGCACACCAATGGCGTATTTTAGCGACACTGATTGGCACAATAGATGCCTTTTGTGAAAGCCAGTTATTGTTATCAATATTCGTTTTAAATCAGATTGATGCCATCATCACACATGTATATATAGTGTGTCTACAGTATATACAGTGTATATACAGTGTGTCCACGTATAAACTGACCGGCCTTTATTTTCGCAACCGTTGGTCCTAGATGCATACTTCCAATTACAAAAAGGGTTTAAATAATGTAAAGAATTATTTTTAAAGCAATTTGGGTCAAGAAAAACATTTATCAAAAAATTACGAAATTTAAATTTTTATACGGTCCTCCGGTCCTATAAGTGATACTTGGTAAAAATTTATTGTGACACTAACAAGTAAGACAAAAAAATCCCCATTCAACTAACGTTAAAATTGACCGAGTTATGAAACTTTGAAATGCATGACTTATATCACTTTTTTGCAACTCAAAACAGAGGATTTCTGTTATGCTTTCAGGGGTTGTATGTAAAGTGCTTAAACTTATTTCAAGGTATCTGCGCTTTGAATGAAATAGTACAACTATTATGTCCGATCGAAGTTAAATTTTATATACTAACTTAAATCCGATAGCAATGTAATATTATTATGATTTTTGACGCTTACCATCTTATAGATACTTATATTAGAGGATAACACAAAAAAATTCGGATAGATTACCGTCAACAAGTTTAAGAAAGAGTTTTAGATTAGATAACATAAACATGCGATGGTTGTGTTTCTTAACTTTTATAATTACGTTTTATGTATTTTTTAACGCTGAATAAAAATAGTACCTTCACTTTTAACCATCATGTCAGGATTTTTCGGAAATCGTACATTTCAATGTTAAAAACTAGCGAAAAATCTGATACTAATAAAATAGATGTAAGACTTTTTATTCAGTTTAATTTTAATTATTTCAATAATTTATTCGATTTTTTGGCTTATACCGGGTTACTTACAGCTAAACAGCTCAGGGGTCGGATGAGGTTGAGAGGGGAGGGAAGATCAATTTTAACTTTGAGCTTTTTAACTTTGAAATTTGCTTTTTGAGAGAAATCCTGACGTGATGGTTTAAAATAAAGGTCATTTTCGGATTCAGCGCTTAAAAATACATGAGAATCAATTTTCAAAAAATAAAAAACATGCCACAACCCAAAATTTGAAAGGCAATGTAATCTAACAGCATTTTAAAATATGTATCATTTTATAAAGAATTGAGGCTGTTGTTTTTCATCATTTTATTTAACCCCTTAACGGTCGCATTAAATTACGGTTTAAAAAATCACATTGCTTATTGGCACCACTTTTTTGAAAAAGAAATGCTCACCTTGTTTAATGACAGGTAAAATTATGCCATAATAAAGCCAATTGCACTATTTTAAAAAACTGGTGGGAATCAAACAAATCTGAATAATCTGAAAAAAGGACAGAGCCCGTGAATATGACGGGAGCGAGAATTAAGGGGTTAACAAAAATTCTGTTATTTGTATCCTCGTATATGTTCGTACAAATTGTATATTTTGCAGTAATATGTCAGAATGATTAAAGATTTCAAATTTATATTGTATTGCTAATTTTACTCTCAACCAGTTCTTTAATATATCTCACGAAGTTATGCTTCTACTAAATTTGTGAATGACCCTTAATTTGTAGCAAAAAATATGCTCCAACTTTAAATAGCTATTACTCGGTCAACTTTAATCGTAGAAAAACGGGACGTTTTTTGCCTTAATTATCAGCGTAACAGGAAAATTTTACTAAATATAACTTATAGGACCGGGGGACCGTATAAAAATTTAGAATCTGTAATTCCTCATTAAATTGTTTTTTCGCATCAAACTTTTTTATCTTAACTTTGCACCTAATTTTGATCACTTTTGTAATTGGAAGTACGCATCTAGGACCAACGGTTGCGAAAATAAAGGTCAGTCAGGTTATACGTAGACACACTGTATTTAAGAAAAGAATTCTTCTATCTGTAATGACTCCGTAAAAAATCTCGTTCTGAAAAATGGTTCTGTGTAGAAAAAGAATAGTAGATGGAAGATGGGAACTGGCGACATAACAGTCATAGTATTAGCAGCCAAGTGATCTTAATTGAAAAAAAAAAATCAACGATAATCAACAGTATCAATAGAACTGATAAAACGCATGTGTTATGCAGGCGATAATACAGTCGTGAAATAGCAACCGAATAATTTTACTGGGAAAGCATTAACTCTTTCAGAGGCAAAGTACTTCCCTTGCTAAAATGTTTAAATGATTGAATGACACCGGTAATTATGAAAAGATTTGTATGAAAGTATGTAAAAACTTTTATTCGTGTTACAGAGCAAAATGTAATTCCTAAATTCTGTTGCAAATGTGGCAAATGGGAATTAAAATTCAGTGATATACCGGGTGTCCGAAAAGTCTGAAAGCGGTCGAATAACTCAAGAAATACAGAGCAGATTGAAAAACGAAAATATACGTGTTAGAAATTTTTACTAAAGCTACCCAGTAATACCAAATTTGATCCCCGCAACCGACCTCCCGGGGTCAGAGGGGGGTTCAACTTTGAAATCTTGAATGATAACCTCCCTTTTTCATCGCAGATTCGGATTCTACGGGCAAAAATACGTAACTTTTGTATTTAACATTTTTTTCGGATCCTCTTTGATTACCGTGTAATCGAGCATATTCGACAGATACATATTTTGGTTTTCCCAGCCTGGTTTTGCCATCTCGAAATCTTATTGGCCAGAACTTTCGTCGTCAAAGTAGTCGTCTTTTGCGGGAATAGTGTTTCTCGAAAACCATCAGTGGTGGTTGTTTCGATGACGCTTTATATGCTTTTTCAATAAAAATTAATAGAAATATATTAAATTAGAATATAGTTAGAAATATATTAAAATTAAATATTAGAAATATATTAAATTTATTTACATATTTTTTTTTATCCAGTCAATCATTTCTAAAGAATAACCTGCGTTATTTGATTTTTTAACGTGTAAATATACACCTTCCCTCCCGCACATAAAAAGGATAATCTTCATTATTTTGGGGCTGGGTGTGCAAATATTCTGTGTTTTGATGGCTTCTACTTTTTTTTTTAATATCATCTAATTCAGGAGGCTAATGCGGGTGTACAGTTTTTTTTAAATTATTACTATAGAATAATATATAGGACAAAATATTAAAATTAAAAAAAACATATAAAAACATTTTATGCTGGCTGAGCAAAGGATGGGGAAGTGGCGTTAATTTCACGGGAGGTGGAGTTATATGTTTTGATGATTGATTAGTTACTGTAACTCCAAAATATCAAGTCGGGCAGAAATTTTTTCAATAATTCTTATAATCGTAATAATTTATTGCAATTTGAAATATTTTTCAATTTAACATATTTTTCCTAATTTTAAACAATTGAATTTTTTGATCTTTTTGAACTTTTTCATTTAAAAAATAATTAAACACTTTAAGCTCTCTTGATTATTTCTTGGGGGAGACGGCGCTTTAATTTTCTTGGGGTAAGGATGATGTAGAAAATTGTTTAATTATTTATTTATTATTACAATAAAATATCAAAAGTGACAAAATACAGGGTGTCCGAAAAGTCTGGAAACGGTCGAATAACTCAAGAAATCAGTGGTGGAAAATTGGCGCAGAGGTGGAGCCTATTGACACCACTAAATTATAGTAGTATTTTGCCTCTTAACTAATGATCAAATTTCTGAGTTTTTATTATACGGAATAATACCATAAAAATTTAGTGGTGTCAATAGGCTCCACCTCTGCGCCAATTTTCCACCACTGCAAGAAATTCATATACGATTGAAAAACAAAAAAATACGTGTTAACCCTAGAACTACCGGAAATTTTACTCAAGTTTTATAAAAACATTCTACACCAGAATTTTTACTTAAAACTATTTAATTTGTTTATTTAACTAATTATTGTCTGATTTATACATTTAGTTTGTTTTGAAGAAATTTCTGGTTTGAATAAATATTTTGAATGTACATGTCGGGTCCAATGGACCCGTCTGGTAGACGGAAGGTTAAATATTTTTTTAAAGCTATTCCGTGATGCAAAGTTCACACCCCACCCCGGCCACCTGGGGTTACAGGCGTTCCAACTTTGAAATCATCAATGATAATCCCCATTTTTTATTTCAGATTCGGGTTCTACGGACAAAAATCGGCAACTTTTGCTTTCAACATTTTTTTTTTTTAATCTTTGTACATGACGGTGTAATCGAGCAAAATGTGTCAGATACATATTTTGTTTTCTCAACCATGTTTTGCAATCACGAAATGTGATGAGTCAAAGCTTTTGTTGCCAAAGTGGTGGCCTTAGCTGGAATTGTGTTTCTCGAAAACTATCAATGGAGGTTGTTTTGATGACAAAAGTGCTTTATATGCTTTTGCCATGAAAATTAACAGAAATATATTGAATTAGATTTCTATTTGTGCTTTTATTTTATCCATTCAATCCATTCTAATCAATTAACCTGCGTTTTTTTATATTTTAATGTGTAAACATGCCCATCCTCTTCCGAACAGAAATAAAGATAATCTACGTTATTTAGCAGAAGTAGGCGTGGGTATTCAATATTTCGATGGCTTCTGCTGTTTTTTTTTATACTCTAAATCGTGGTGAGGATGTGAGTGTATGGGATTTTTTTTACTATTGCTATAGAGTAACATATAGGACAAAATAAAAAGAAGTACATATAACCTTTTTTTGTGTGCGGGCGGAGCAAAGAATGGGGAAGTAGTGTAAATTTCAGGTGGTCGTGGGATTGGAGATTTAGATCATTGATTAGCTACAGCAACCAGAAAATATCAAGTATGCAAAAAATTTTCAATAATTCTAATACATGTAATGATTTTTTGTAAATTAATTTATTTTTTCAATTTAAAATTTTTTCATAAATTTAAACAATAGAAAAATTTTGATATTTGAAACTTTTTAATTAAAAAAATAATTTAACTCTTTAACTCTGTCGGGATTTTTGAGGCACATATATTCAGCGTCAAAATGTACATGTGGAATTTGTTTTGGGCACCATTAATAAATGAATAATATACTATTTGACTTTTTTAATTAAAGGATTTTTTGATATTTCACAAGTAAAGGGGATAGTTGAAAAAACACGGTGTATTCTAAATGAAATTTGTGTACGCGATGTGGTTTCGAAAGGGTTAAAGTGTAATGATTGTTTGCTGGGGTAGACGACGTTTTAATTTTCATAACAGAAGGATAATGTAGAAAATTGTTTATTTATTATTACAATAAAATAACTTAGGTGACAAAAAATGTAATCTAAAACATAATTGGCAGAACAAATTAAAAACAGATCAGTTTATTTTCTACATTTTTTAAGCCCTAGAAGGAGCATTTATTAATATATTTCATTCAGTTAGTTTTACGTTCAATGTTAAATTTTTGTAACAAATAAGTTAAACCAATTGAACAATTAAAAAAAAAATCTAACAATATGATACATAAAACCCATTAAAAACTTAGTTTCCGTTAAAAAGAAATCTAAATAAATTTTTAACATTTTCATTTTTCAAGTTGCAAATATTAGTATTGCAGATTTTGTATTATGCTTATGATGAATGTGTACGAAATGATATGGCACATGTAAAATACAAAAAAAAAAAAAAAAAAAAAAAATTAAAAATCTAAGATTTATTTCGATTTAATTTGAAGGGTACCTAAGTTTTTAGGATATTTAAATTATCATATTATTGTTTAACTTTTGTTTTTATTTTTTAATGCTCATTTGGTTTAACCCTAACCGGCGCGGAGTAATTTTGTTTATAAACTGATGAAATGATAGACTGAGATCCGAATTTATAAACGAGTTTATTGGAAAGTATAAACTTGTTTATTTTTTGAAGTACGTTATAAATGTAAAATTTTAATTAAATATTCTGGGTGCCAGTAAAATGAAAATTATGTGTCCTTTTTTAAGGACACTGCCCGCAAAAGGGTTAACTTATTTGTTACAAGACTTTAACATTAAACGTCGAACTAACTGAATGAAATATATGAATAAATGTCCCTTCTCGGGCTTAAATAATGTAGGAAAAAACTGATTTGTTTTTAATTTGTTCTGCAAATAACGTTTTTGTTTATATATTTTTGCACATTTGTTATATTATTGTAATAATTAACAAATAATTAAACGATTTTCTACACTGTCCTTTCCCCCATGAAAATTAAAACGTCTTCTCCCCCAGGAAATAATCAACAATGCTTAAAGAGTTAAATTATATTTTAAATTCAAAAGTTTAAAAGATAAAAAAGAAAATTCCAATTGTTTAAAATTATTAGGTCGTTCGGAAAGTCGTGTCCGTTTGGGGTAATCAATTCGCACCGAAAATTTCTACCATTTAATTATTAGACGTTGATTCCGATGTCTAATAAGTACCGGGCAGGATTTTCCGGTATGAATTGATTTTCCCAAGCGGACACGACCTCTCGAGCAACACAATAATAAAAATAAAATTATGAAAAAATGTTAAAATGGAAAAATATATTAATTTACAAAAAAGTATTACATTTATTAGATTTTTTGAACGTTTTCTGCCCTACTTGCTAGTCAGTAGTTGCAGTAACTAATCAATCATCAAAACCTATAATCCCCCCCCCCCCCATCTGAAATTTACGCTAACTTCCCATCCTTTGCTCAGCCAGCACAAAAAGATTTTATATGTTTGTTTGTTTTTTGCCCTATATGTTATTATAGAGTAATAATTAAAAAAACTCATACACTCCCATTCGGCCCGAATTAAGTGATTTTTTAACAGCAGAAGACATCGAAACACAGAATATCAACACACCCCGCACCCATATAATGAAGACTATCATTTCTCTGTTCGGGAGGGGAGGTGCTTATTTACTTGTTAAAATATCAAAATACGAAATTTTTTTATTTAAAAATGATCGACCGGATAAAAAAAAAATGCAAATAGAAAACTAATTTAATACGTTTCTATTAATTTTTATGAAAAAAACATATAAAGCACCATGAAAACAATCTCTGATGATGGTTTTCTGGAAACACTATTTCAGCAAAAGACGGCTACTTTGACGTTAAAAGTTCTGGCCAATCAGATTTCGAGATGTCAAAACCTGGTTGGGAAAACCAAAATATGTATCTGTTTTATTTGCTCGATTACATCGTGATTAACGAGGTTGAGAAAAAAATGTTAAATACGAAAGTTACGTATTTTTGCCCGTAGAATCCGAATCTGCAATAAAAAATGGGGGTTATCTTTAGAAATTTCAAAGTTGGACCCCCTCTGACCCCCGGTGGGTCGGTTGCGGGGGTCAAATTTGGTATCAGTGAGTAGCTTTTTAAAAAATATTTAACACGCATATTTTCTTTTTTCAATCTGCTTTGTATTTCTCGAGTTATTCGACCCTTTCCAGACTTTTCGGACACCCTGTATATATAATATAATGATGCCCTTCGAGGGGTTAACCAGGGCTCGCAGCGTTCCTAAAATTTTCGCACTTTGCTATCACTATTTTAAAACGATAATCTATATTGATGACTTATATTGTAGATTTTAAAGGATATCACGAATATATTTGATTTGAAATAGTGGTATCAACTATGGAAAAATTTAGGAACGCTGCGAGCCTGTGTTAACTCTAGAACGTCAAGCCGATGTCGATTCTATATCGACCAAATGGTAATATGTCGATTCGAACCAGAAATTTCTTCATAGAATAAGTAGAATAAAATCCACAGAGAGCTAAGTTAATTGAATAAATTAAATACTTAAAAATAAAAATTCTGATGTGAAATGTTTTTATCAAAGTTGAGTAAAATTTCCGGACGTTCTAGTGTTAAGGAAAATCCAAGGGGAATTTCTTCAATTCATGAAAAGTGAGCAGGTTTCAACTCAAACATTTTTATTAGAGAAAAGTCAAGTCCACAGATTAGTCGGAAGAACTCTCAGCAAAACTCACAAGGGAACCACTTTTGGGGCTGCTCGCACGTAGCATTGAGACCTGGTGCATTTTAAAGCCATATATCACGAAGATTGAGAATCGATAAAATGTTTCTGTTGAAATAATATTTCTTGATTTTACAGCTGCATAACTTTCTCAAAATGCAATTTTCGAGACCACTTTTCAGACTCTTAACACTGAAGTGTTTAAAAGAAAAGCATTTAAAAATAAAAATTAGTTAATAATAAGTATAAAATATTGAAAAAAGTTTAAAAATTTTTTCAAGAACCCATGCATTTATTTGACTTTGAAAAAAATGCAACATTATATTAACATTTTTGGCGGAGACCTGGCGATTATTTTCAAATGTAGAGCTTTCCGGCAACTCTAGCCAATTTGTCTTGCGTGAGTTGACTTCAGTAGAAATTGTAATGTCTGACCTAATTAGTCACAGTAATATTTCTAAATTGTGTGAAAATATTAGTTTATGATTACTTTTACCAAAGGACCATTTAACACAGCAACATTTCGTTTTAAACATTCGAAACTTTACTCCATTCGATTTCAAAAGAAAATAGTTTGCTTACTTTGTATTTCACTAAAGAATAGTTTTCAATGATCTTGAAAACTTTTATAGAAATATATTTACTATATATATATTTATCGTCTGCATAGAGAATAAGAAAAGAAAAAACCTTATGCTATCAAGTCCCAAACAAATCGTAATCTGGTATAATTCTAATATGTACTGTATGTACTGTACATTTACTCCCCGGATAAAGCGGGCGGATAAATTGTATTTGGCAACTTAACTCACTTTTGGCATGAAATAACCAAATAAAAATGTAATAATAAAAAATTAAAAGTATAAAAAAGTATATAAAATATGATTTTAACACAGAAATTTTATCGGTTCTCTAACTTTTTTGTATAGCGCTACAAAATAAACCAGGTCTCGATGCTAGGTGCAAGCAGCACCAAAAGTGGTTCTGTTCTCGGTATTAACTCCTCTCAGCGCAACCCAGTATTAAACTCCATACTAACTTAATTTAAAATTCGATATTAAAATCTTCGTAATAAAAATAAACAATCTCTGTATAAGTACATAAATATATTCCTTGATTCGCTGATGTCGCGTGCTTTCAGATGACAAGACAAACACGAAAACAGTGTTCTCTAAGCCGGTGCATTAGTTTATATCGATCACGGCGTAGGAACACGAGACCCAAAAATTCGCATAGCGAAAACACCTCTGCAATAACGAGCTTGCCCGCCGATACTCGTTAAGTGTATGGAAAAGAAAAGATGCAATACGACGGCGATTTTTTACGTGAAAGATACTAAAGCGTATCCTTTTGAGAAAAAAAAAAAACAGGCTTGTAGCTTAACCCTTTAGAGCACAGCTTTGCATATATGCAAACAATAGTGTTTTGAATTTAATAGATATTTTTATTTGTATATACTTAATTCACATCAGAAAATTAAAATAGCAATATTTGCTTTAATTCATAACAGACATTCCGTATTTAAATAAAGCGAAATTAACCATTGAAACTTTCTGGTTTAAACTCAGATTCTCTGAATTACGAAATTTCTAGAACGAATTCTATCATGGGCATTAAAGGGTTAAAGTTTAAGTTTTATAAATAAATAATTATATAAAATAAGGTATTTGGAGACATACGTATTAAAATATTTACTAATTTGCAATATTTTAGCGTAAAACAACAACACGACAGTAGTTTTTACTTGTATTGCGGATGTGCAACAGAAGAAAAGATTGACTATTATATGAAAAGTGTATCTCTGATTTTTTTTCATTATTTCTCCTGTGTAATAAACCTTTCAGAGAATCATACATAATTTTTTCGAAAAAAAATAAAAAATTGCGCATTTAAAGGTTAAATAGAATATTGTAAAATGGAATGAATTTGGATACGGGAAAGCTAAGTTATCAGGTGCAGAAAAAAATTGAGGTTGATAAAGTAAACAAAAAGTATGCTAACAGGGTTCGTACAGGTCCTTGAATTTCCAGACTAAGAAGTTCTTTGGTACCAGTATTTTCTTATAGAAAATCATTCCTTAAATAAGGCAAAATTTCTCGCGTTTAAACTAGATTTATTTTCCTATAAAAATATATTGATATATGACTTGAAAATAAAGGTACCCGTACAAACCGTGGTTAAAGAGCTCAAAAGTAAATTAAATGAAAACAAAAAGAACATTAAAATATGTTATACTATCACATCTCCCTCCGAAAAAAGACTTATGAAACGGATACCCCTGGGTCTACTTGCTCAAAATAATGCAGTCGTTTGTTGGCAGGCATCAGAGATGGTGACTATTTAGCATACTTGCGAACTTTCCCCTAAACTTCCGTAAAATACGAGTTAAATTGACCCAGGTTAAACACGTTTCGAACCAGAAATTTACTAAAGAAAATAATTCAAATAGAGAAACATGATATTAAATCTATAATGATACATCAAATAAATTTTCTGGTAAGTAACGGGTATAATCTGGTTCAATTTAGCTCACATTTTACGGAAGTTTAGTTAAATGTTGGCAAGTATGATTTAATAACCTTACTTGTTAACTGTATTCTAAAATACAGCTTAATTTCTCTAACTACAATTAATTTTTTTAAATTACTAAAGTCTTCCATAAACAAGAGTACAATAAATATTTCAATAGTGACTAGAATAAATAATAATGTCATATAAAAAACACAGTAAAAAAAAAAATTATAGTACAATATTTTTTCTCATACGAAGGATGAGTTCATGTTGTGCATTTTGTACATTATGTGTAATACTTTATGCATTTACTCTTACTTTATTTTTTTAAATATCGCTATTCTTACTTTGTAACTTAAACATCTTCATAGCTAAATATTATAAAATCATAAAATTCTTTTCAAAATTTGTTAAATAAGTATCTCAAAATTATAACAACAACAACAACAATAATAATAGTAATAATAATAGTAATAATAATAATAATAATAATAATAATAATAACAAATAATAAATAGCACAATGATGATAAATTAGATTTTTGTTTTCAATAATTTTGGATAGACACAATTCTTTCATAGCATTGAGAATATCTTATTAAAATATTGTTTATAAAAACTTGTCATACTTATCTAAAAGAAAAAGAAAATTTCCCGTTAATTCCATTAAAATAATTGTAGCAAAATCTTTGAACATAACTTAAACAAATATATAACATACTAATATATCAGCAATAATAATTTAACAGTATAAATAATAAACATTAAATTTCAGCTAGCTTTCTATTACAGTGCGTGTGAAAAGTTTAAGCACAATATAAAATTTCAAAATAAAATTTTAATATTGACTGAAAGTTACTTTCCTTTTCACATGACCTGCAAATTGTAGTTATTATTTAACAGATTTATGCTGGGTCTCAGGACTCTTAAAGCTCTAAAATTTTCGAAATTTTAATTTTTTTTAGATGTTAAACTTCTATGTTTTCTGAACATTTTGATATAATTGTTATCTTGAAATTCCCATTAAAACAGAAGTTATGGCATTTAGAATTATACTCGCTCAATAGCTGAAGCGGTGTTTCCAAAATTTTGCAGTCATTTTTCTCCAAATGACGCTTTTGGGCATAACGCGCACGGTATCTCAAAAACTTTTGAATATTTTTTCATGAAATTTTCAAAACATATGATTCATGTTAGTCTGTATAAACTGAACCTAAAATTTCCTTTTTATTGTAAAAAGAAAACATTTTTTTAGGGGTTTATATTGTTGAAATTTTCTAAATTTTGCATTAGCTAAATACAACTTTGTATTAAAAATATAAAAATGCTTTAAATACAAATTTATTTAGGTTCAGTGTAATTATTATAATTTGAGGTATAAGTAGGCACCAAAATTTTCATTCTAGTTGCAAAATTTATTTTGTAATCATGCGCATAATCTGTTATGCCGATTTTCTGCTCGTCAAATGTCCCCAATTAGAATGTCGTCAATTAGAGCCCCCTGTAAATGCTAATTCTGCCCAATGCAATTTTTCAAATATTTGAAATGAAAGAACATACTTGTATCTTTCATTCCAATTTAAAATAATTTCTTAATATCAAATACATTTTAAGATATTAAAAATTGAGAATGGTCCTTTTTTTTTCATTTTTTCCAATTTTAAGAGTCCCGAGACCCCTTAAAATTTATCCCAAATAATAGAATTTACCAAAAGAACAAAAATGAGTGTGTCAAAAGTTTAAGCACAGTAGTTCTTTAGTCTTTAGAAGAACAAGAATGAAAAAAATAATACTTGATTATTGCTTCATTCTGCTGAGTTACTTTAAATATACGGTCTTCCATCGATAAAATGAGGTTCTGTATTGTTTCTGTTTCAATTTTAAACCACGCCTCCTCAATGCATCTTTCAAATCTTTCAAATCAACTAAAGAATACTGCTTTCCATTTGGATAAACTGCATGGGTGAAAATACCCCACATATTTTCTATAGGGTTTTAATCAGGGCTAATTGCCTGCAATTTCAAAACAGATACGTTTTTCGACTTAAGACACGTTGAAGTTGAGTTTGAGGTGTGGATCGGAGCATTATCATCTTGAAATAACCATTTTTCTCCCCCGCAAAACCTCGGCAACAAAGAGCAAATGATTGGTAACTGTGTCTTGATAGTTTTCAGAGTTTTTACGACCGCTGACGAATGCTAGAGTTGTCTGACCCTTGAAAGAAATAGCTCCCCATACCATAACACAACCATACCATGTTGTCGACTAAATATACTCCTAGGTTCTTTGCGAAGATCATGCCAATAGTACTTAAACCCATCGGGACCATCGAGGTTCCATTCCCCCCCCCCCCCCACTGAATATGACATTCAACCACTTATCACCAAATGACATACGCTCTTTGGACCACTGTAATCTAGCTTCTTTATGGTAAACGAGCCATTTTACTGTTTTTGATGAATTCCGATTCCAAAACTCTTCGATGAACAGTTTTTTTCCATATGTCCTCCAATAGCATGTTTTATTCGCGAAGGAGAGTAATTACCAGTTGAAGCCAAGTTTCTGATGCGGCGGTCTTCGCGCAAAGTGACTTTCCTGAGCGGAAGTTTCGTTTGAAATCATTACCACGAGCCAAAACTGAATGAATACCTCGTTTTGATCTTTTAATTCACTTGCAATTTCAGAAACAGACTTGTGTTTTGCTGCCATACTCCGGATATTTATCACCTCCTCCATTGAAAATTCTTTCGACTTATGCATTTTTTACTAACTCAAAAACAACAACTGACTGCTTCTTATACACCCAGAAATCGTTTGTGTGCGCAACCACTTACATCAGTTTGTAAAATTTGCATAAAAATTATTTTATGCTTAAACTTTTGACACGGTTATTTTTGTTCTATTCTTAAACTCCTTGGTTTTAAATAAAATATAAAAGATAATTTTATTGAATATGGTGTTAAAACTGCTATTATTAACAAATACAAGAAAGATATTGAAATAAAGGGAATATTTAAAGTTTTATTTTAAAATTGTTATTGTGCTTAAACTATTGACACGTACTGTATATAGACATGTGTCATTAGGTCAGCGGTGGTCAACTGTGGTACGCCGTATACACTAATTTTTTTAAAGAAATAGCGGACTTCTTGAATCGCAGAGATTCGATGATTAGATAAAGCAATGATTACTATAAAATTTTAGTGGTGTCTAGCGTGCCACAGTTGGCCTCCCCTGCATTAGGTGCACTCCAGTTCCCCTTAACCCTTTCAGGGGCAAGTAATTGTGTTTCTGTAGTGTCGAATTCACACCGGAATCTTCAAAAAATTTTATTGCAAAATAAGGAAAAATCCTTTTATGACTTTTTTCCACCAAAGTCGGAAAAGTAAAATTTAATAAATAATTTCTGGCGCAAATATTCATTAATCTTAGGTAGGATGTAATATATCCTACCAATCCCCCCCCCCCCCCCAAGGGGTTAACCCCTTAATTCTCGCGCTCGTGACATTCACGGCGGTAGAAGCTATTCTTTTTATTCAGATTGTTTGAACCCCACCAGTTTTTTTAAAATAGTGTAATTGGCTTTATTCTCACATCATTTTATCTGCCATTAAATAATATGAATATTTCTACTTCAAAAAAGCGGTGGCCGTCAAACAATCTGAATTTTTAAAAAAGTAGCTTACACTTATCGGGAGCGACGGTTAACCCCTTCAAGGGCGGTGGTTCATTTTTGGACCACCTAATTTTAATTCCTAAATGCCGCATTGACACCAGAATTTTAGAAGGAAAATTTTCCATTTATTATCCGAAGAGCTTTTACCTATTTTTGTTATTTAAAACAAATTAGTTTGTAAATTCTGGTGTCAGTCAATCATTTTATAATTTTACGAATAGAAGTGGTTTGCCCCTAAAAGGGTTAAGGGGTTAATATCCTTAATTTCAAATTTGTAGATATCTTCATCATATTAATTCATCTCTCATTATATTAAATCACATATTTGATACACTTCGCAGTAATTTATATTATTTTTTAAATTCACCAATTGATAATTAATATTACATAATATTTTTAATACTAATACCATAGTATGCACAAACTTAACCATTAACGGTCGAAGTACTCCTACCAGGCACAGGCAAAGTTTTGTTTCTTTAATCCTCAAATGTCACAATGGGGCTGGAATTCAAGATAAAATATTTTTGTAAATAAGCAAATGCATTTATTCGTGTGCATGAAAAACACAAAACTTTATTTAAAAATACTGGTGTCAATGTGACATTTGTGGATTAAAATTAAAGGCCGCAACTGTGGCGGCGTCGACCGCCAAAAAGTTAATTCAAATGGGCATAATTCGAAAATTTTTTAAACATACCAATAAGAATGCTGCGTCTTTTTAACTTAAACAAGGTCATAATTGAAACGAGTAATTAATTATTCACTGAATAAGACAATATGAGGTATAATTCTCCTCATAGGTCAATCTAAGCTTAATTAAATTCATCACTGGTTGAAAAATGGAGTAAATATTTACACATAATGTTTAATAAAAGAATACTTATTCATTATGTTCTAGCTTTTTAATATCGTTTCCCTACACAAAAACTTAGAAAATTGAGAAACTGGCTTTCCTTCTACAGTACTTAATAACATATTTCTCCAAAAGATAGTAATTCAATAACCAGAATTCGTTACCGGTGTATGAAAAAAAAAATGATGCAATACGGCGCCGAGTTTAGCGTGAAAGAACCGAGAACGCATCCTTTTGAGAATTAAAAATAGACTTACAGCTTAAATAAAATACTCTAAATTGAAATGAATTTGGATGCGGGTAAGCTCAGTTATTGGGTGAAGAAACAATTAAAATCTGAGCTAGGAAAAATAAAGAAAACGTATTTTAAAATGGTATAAGTTAATTAAACAGGGGAAATTATAGAATAAAATCTATTATATATACTATTATATTATATGATTTTTCAACAATGAAAATATGTATTTTAAACTTAATTTAAGTTATATTGCCAAAATAAGGGCTTATGTTGATAATAAGAAAGGTCTATCAATTGCATTCTTTTATACAATTAAAAAAACTGAATACTTTTCATAAATAAATGTGCTTTTGTAGCAATTTATTAAGGAAGTTTCATTTAATACAACTTTTTTAAATAAAATTACTATTAAATCACAAGATAAAATCGACATTATAGAAATTAGACAATTATTAGAATATCTTAAAAAATAACACCAATCCAATATTTTTAAAAGCACTGATTAATAAAAAGGAGAAAGGAAAAAAAATCTAAACACAGAAGGAAAGAACAAATCAATAGGAAAATCATTTCTGAGCCTTATTTACCTCCTTCAGGGGCAATGGTTCATTTCTGGATCACTTAATTTTAATTTTTAAATGCCACATTGGCACCAGAATATTGGAATGAAAATTTTCTTTTTGTTAAGTATGTGATAAAAATCTTTCTGCTTATTTTCAAATAAATTTGTTTGTAAATTCTGCTGCCATTCACTCATTTCAGTATTTCACGAATAGAAGTACCTTGCCCCTGAAAGGGTTAATCATAGAAAACTGTTACAAACTGTATAATTAAAACAGGTGATTGCGAACTATTCAGTTAAAATGTCAAATAGAAATTTTCTAATCTTAAGTGCACGCACCTTGTGCATGTATAGAGATTGGTTGGTTTTAAGTGTTTTTTGTTGTTGTTTCGTTTTTTATAATTTAGGTTCCATATTTCGTGTTTTTCGTTTGATGAGGAGGGGAGGTGCTAGATAAGACCAAATACTTTCTTTTGCTAGATTATTTTTAATTTGTGTGTTTCTCTGCAGCATTTTAGAGTAATTCACATGAAGGTGTGACTGTTTTTGTTGGTAATTATGATATTTATAGCTTATAAAAAACGGGGTGTCCCAAAAATGACTGATGGATTTTAAAATTCAATAACTTGCAAATGGGGACAAATATTAAAGAACTTCTTGCAGGAGTGTTATGTAAGATGTCAGGAGTTTTTATGCTGCGATTCTCAGTTTTAGTTACAAATAACATCGATAGATGGCACTGCAAGCAATAACCGCTAAATCCAGGCTCGATTCTTCGGCCCCTTTCTTCATCCATGCAAAAAAAGGAGATTAAAATGCATTGAATGGATCCCGAAGTACCAAAAATTGGGTCTGGACTGATCACCTAACGCTCTCAGCGCCATCTATTGTTTGAAATTCGAACTAAAATCAAGAATCACAGTAAAAAACTCCTGACATCACACAAAACCCCCCTGCAAGAATTTTTTTAATATCTCTCACCGTTTGCAAGTTATTGAATTTTAAAATCCATCAGTCATTTTTGGGACACCCAGTATATGATACGACAACTATTACTGTGTATCTTCAAATCGTATTAAAATGTCATGGAATTTGGACATTTTTTTACAAAAGATAAGACCTAGAAAATAAAGAAATAGAAGACCATTTTTGGATCCTAAAGAAATTTATACGGGACGACTAGTGTTGGAAGGCGTCCCACGTAAATCGGGGCTCCAAATGCTCTGGACGCACCACTAATTTCTTACCGTTTATTCCGCCACCTTTTATTGCTGGTAATTCTAACATTAGATAAGAATAACAGCACCAGAATCCTGTCCTATTTGTAGGCTCTACTAAATTCTTCTATCTATCAAGTGTGTGGTTTCCTACGAACGCAAGAGCCTCTGCTCGTGCTTCCCACCATTCCATCAAGAGATACAACTCCAATGGACGCTTGAGTATCTGCTAGTGCCATCTTACTTGTGCCACGCAAATCATTACATCTCCAATGGCCGCTTGAGTATTTGCTCGTGCCATCCTACTTGTGCCACGCAATTCATTCTTTTCCCTTCTTGCCGCCCCTTGTCGCGAGAGGGGTTCATCCCCCGGCGCCCAGGAGCAGTGATGTATTTTTTTTATTTTATTTATTTATTTATTTACTTTAAATGTTCTTATACTCCCGCCCTCTGTCGCGAGTAGGCGTTTTCCTGGCGGGCAGGCATTCGCCTATTTTTTGTAAACCCACTTTGTTCTTTTTCAAATAAATTCTGGGTTCTGTGTTCGGTGGTGCATGGCCGCCCTTGACGGGTAAGCGTCGCCCCTTACGCCTTTTGTGTATGTCCGTCTGCATACGGCCGGACAGGGCTGGACTCACTAACATGCCCCAACATGTCGGGGTACATACCGGGAGAGACGTTAAGCTCTAAGGGGTAGGCCTAGCCGGCACTGAGCAGTCTCTCTTAGGCTGCCTAACATTAGATAAGGCGAAGAAAATTACTTTAACCCCTTAATTCTCGTGCCCTGAAGATTTAAAACCAGAGAAATTTAGCTGGCATTTCCATCTGATGTCTTTTGAAAATTCACGTTCGATTTTTGTTTCTACATTCTATGTTTCAGTAAATTACGGATTCTGATGAATCAAGCATTTCTGATGATAATTTGATTTTAGTCATAGCTACCAACTTTTACGCTTTTTTCTTACCAATAAAATTTAAAAGAAATGTTTGACTTTTTTAATTGCAGATTTCGCCGATTGGGTAAGAGAAAACGTTCTTTTATATTTTAGTGGTAAAAAATAAGCGTAAAAGTTGGCAGCAATGATTTTAGTTGATAAGCACAGGAGTCGTACTTGTCCTGAAATTTTACGACCATGAAATTCTTCGATACCGGTATTTTCCTACGGAAAAATCTCTTATTAAATAAGGCGAAATGTCGCGCGTTTAACCTAGATTTATTTTTCTATAAACAAATAGTGATATTTGTCTTGAAAAAAATCCCTTAAGAGTATGACCCCTGTAGTAAACATTTTATGTAGATATATATTGTTTTAAATATTATTTGTAAACATTTGTAAAGTAGCAAAAATTTTAAAAATAAGGATCTTATTCGTATTAATTTGTATAGTGTAAAACAAACATTAAGGTGCAAAATTCCCGAATGATGGCTTTTCGGCAAATGTAAATTCGTTCGATAACTTTTTTTTTTTTTTTTTTTTTTTTTGCCTCAGACATACAACTAATTGCATATTTTATATAGAAATCTTTTCAATCTTTTAGAAATATCTTTAGAAATTACTCAATTTCTGCAATAAAAAAATAGGTACTTTTTTTATAGTTTTTTAAATATTAAGCGATCCTTAAGGGGTTAAAATACTAGGGATGACCACCAAAAAGAGCCTATTCTGACATTATATATATATATATATATATCAAAACAGGAACGTCCGTTCAAAATTTCTGCGTGGTCATACATAATAAAGGGCATACAAATGAATTGTATAACCTCTTCTAAAGCCAGTTAAAAAGGTGCCAGACTCAAAAATTGAAACCCCAATTTTCTTTAGAGACCATTCTGGCTTCTGAAGACTCTTTTATTCCTTTCCATTATCCCTACTCAATGCAGTGAAGTTAAATTAATTAACCCTTAAATGCATGAATTATTCATTTAGAATTGTGTTTTTTATTTTTATATTAAGGATTAGACACCAGAAATCTTTATTTAGTAGCAAATTTTTGTGAGAATTAATATTTCTATATAAATATAGTGGTTGTAAGAACTTAATTTATGTATTAAAAATTAAATAAAAAGGTGATGGAAATTTACATCACTATGCAATTAAGGGTTAAGTAGAAGTTTTCAATATATTAAAAGTATTTTCTTTGCATTTCCTTACAATTTACTCTATAGAAGACTTACTTCCTTCCAGCTTTGATTTTATTTTTCCCTATCGTTTCACTTTTGGAAAAAAGTTTCATGTAACCCTTTTTCCGTTTTCCTTTGCACATCATTAAAAAAGTTTAACATACCAAAAATTTTTCTAGAAAAACAGAAATTATCTTTCGGATAAAGATGAAATCTATTGAGTCTGTCTTTCGAGAAACTTCCTCAGAACAAAAAAAATCTTGCAGAACCACACACGGAAATATGCAATAGGTTTCCGCTCTTTCTCTTTGCATGTTCATCATCCTTTGTTTCCGCTAATGAGATTTTTTGACTACTTCTAAGAAAAAAATCATGGAAATGTACATTGCATTCATTCAGATACTGTGACAATCATATGGCAGTTTGTGTAATACCATGATGTTTTAACATACATTTTTGTGTTCTTTAATCACAGAAAAATGTTAAAAATTCAACGATTAAACGTGGTGACTGCAAATTCTCAGATTGAAATATTATATAGAAATTTTCTAACCTGAATCGGTTAGTCATCCGAAATATATTATGACGTAATGTCATAAATATAAAATGTGATGTCATAAATATAAAATGTGATGTCATAAATATAAAATTATGAGAAAAGGCTTTTTTTTAGCCCTCTGAGTGTTTTGAGGGATTTTCTGGATTTTCATAAAAATGCTTATAAAACTAATGTTAATTTAAATTTTCTAATATACACTTTATGGTCCCTTTATTTGACATTCAGCTTAACCCTTTAATGCGCAGCTTTGCATATATGCAAACAGCAGTGTTTTGGATTTAATAGATTTTTTTATTCGTATATACCTAATACGCACCAGAAAATTAAAATAGCAGTATTTGCTTTAATTAGTAACAGGCGTTCCGTATTTAAATAAAGCGAAATTAATCATTGAAACTTTCTGGTGCAAAGTCAGATTGTCTGACCTACGTAATTTCTAGAACGTATTCTATCATGGCAATTAAAGGGTTAAAGGTTAAGTTTTGTAAAAAATAAATAATTATACAAAATAAGGTATTTGGAGACATATTTCTTAAAATATTTACTAATTTGCAATATTTTAGCGTAAAACAGATTCTGTGCAGATGTGCAACAGAAAAAAGATTGACGTATTATATAAAAAATGTATCTCTGATTTTTTTCATTATTTTTCCTGCGTAATAAACCTTTCAGAGAATCATATAATTTTTTAGAAACAAAATAAAAAATCGCGTATTTAAGGGTTAAAATACAATTCTGCTGAAATTATTTTTGTCTACAACCGATATAAGTTCTTTTAGGGAAACGTAAAAGTACGTGCAAACCGCTTACATGGGTTTAAATTCATTTCCTCACTTTGTGATTTTTCAATACATCAGTATGATCAAAAAGCTAAAACCTCAACAAATAATTTTCAATTGACTCGCAATTTTTTATGGAGGATCCTTAATGTACATTTCAAAAAATTAACTTTCGGATGATCAGTAAAATATATGTATGTACTTTTTAAAATGAAAATGTTAAGTAAATATTCATTTTTACTGTATTTTCATATATGTCAGGACATTTAATTTACATTTTCTTAACCGATCACTCGCCGGTGTTGCGTTGAATGCAATAGTAAAAATAAATGCGCATGCTTAAATTAACTATGGAGCAACCACTATTTTTGAATTAAAAAAATTGCCTTATTTAATTATCAGAAACTTTGACATAAAATAAAGCTAGGATTATCTTTCAAAATTTGTGGTGACAAACGTATTTCAGCATAAAAGTTGAAGATTCCTATCATATAGTTTCGGCAGTTAATGGATTAACAGAACCCTTTAAGCAAGGGGTGGCCAAATGTGGCAATTAGTGGTATGCGGCGCATACCACTAATTTTATAAAGAAATAGTCGATTTGCTGAATAGCAGAGATTCGATGATTAGCTAAGCAATGATTACTATAAAATTTTAGTGGTGTCTAGCGTGCCACATTTGGCCACCCCCAGCTTTATGCTGTGGAGTGTGAATTTCTTCCTACTTAATTTTAATCCACAGATGTCACATTGATACCAGTATTGATAAACAAAATATTTTTTATATACACAGAGTTGCCAAGTCTCCGGCTTTTCGCAAACCACTATTATCTTACAGAAAATTTTGTTATTTTAAATCGTCCAAATATTCCAATTAAATAAAACAACATTTTCTGTATTAAAATACTGGTATCCAAAAATGCCGAGACTTGGCAGCTTTGTGCACACATTTACTTATTTACAACTAAATTTTATCTTAAATTCCGGTCATATTGTAACGTTTCAGGTTTAAAATAAATACCGCCACTGTGGCGGTTTCGATCACAAAGGGTTAGGAACGATATACATGGAACCATTTATCCGGAAACCAGTTAACCGGAAAACCAGTTATCCAGAATGATATTTTCAATTGACTTATTTCACAAAAATGAGCCATACAGTCCCAGTTTAATATGTATATTGCTTTAAGCATTACAACATGCATGATATAACGTGATTCCAAGAACTAAGCTTTAAAATAGAAGCATATTTAGTTATATTGGGAATTTTGATTTTTATGCATAGGAAAAATGGAAGTTTTTGTTTCCAAGGTATTTCTATAAATTACCTTCTTTTAAACTTTGATTAATATCTGATCTTGTTTGGACCTGATTCTTTCTGAATAGTCTAATAATTAATTTGAGAACAAAACACTGTCATAGCCACATATATTCTAAAAATCTGACCAAACAAATGTTGGTTTAATGCCCAACCAGTTATCCGGAATACATCTGGCCCTAATGATTCCGGATAAATGGTTCTGTACTTATTCGAATTCACGCTTTTTGGACATGTGTAATTCCGTTCGCGGGCAGTATTTGTGCTTTCCATGAGTTACATTATTTCTCAAAAGACATATCCAAAATTCGTATTTTTACAAGAATGCTATGCCTATAAAATACTTCAATTAGAAACAGTACCATTAATATATATATTCATTTATAACAGGGGTGGCCAACCGTGGCACGCTCCACACCGCTAAAATTTTACAGTAATCATTGCCTTATCTAATCACCGAATCTCTGCGATTCAAGAAGTCAATTTTTTCTGTAAAATTTTAGTGGTATCGGGCTTGCCACAGTTGGCCACCCCTGATTTATAATGTAAACACGAATAGAGAAGAAAATATTTTTGTTAAACAATTAACATGCAAGTGTAATCCCCATGGGCGGGGCTTCCTGTTTAAAAGACGAAAAACATCCGTCTTCAATGTGTTACAATGATTAACTTTTCGGAAATCTGGTCCTTAATGTTACAAAGCATACTTGTAAAAGTATTAATAAAATGTTTCAGAAAATTCAAAATTGTAAGGGCGGTGTTGCTAGTTTGGATACTTTTGTATTTAGCTTGCTTAATTGCTACAACTTTTATGAAATAAAAAATTTCCCTTATTTAATGACAGATTAAGTATGACGAATATTGCAATTTCTAAAAAGTGATAGTAATCAAGCAGTCTGATTTTTTTTAAAAGAGAAGCTCAACTGGCAACACTATGTAGAAGAAGTGTGGTTTTAAAATTTTCTTAATTTTTTTAAATTAAAATCTTAAAATTTTACGACAATAGTTTTGAGTTTTTTCTCTGTTAAATAATTTTCCTTCATAAAACACTTTAACCCTTATCGGACGCTAGCTTTTTATACATGATTTTATTTTTATATTCTATTCGCACCACTATATTTAAAAAATAAATTTTGTAGTACATTTCTCTTGCAGTTGCTGTCAAAGTTTAAGTAAAAGTTTTTCTTAAAAAAAGTATTGCCAATCGAATAAAATCCGTGTAAGAAATGCTGGTCCCGACATAGAGGTGGCCCGAGGCCCGGCCCCCGATTAGGGAAATTTTTTCAACGGGCCGGCAGACAAAATAAACGGGACGGGCCTGCAGGACAAGGCCGATAAAAATAAATAAGCTGGCCTATCGACCTGA
Organism: Maratus speciosus; assembly: GCA_963932465.1. NCBI lineage: Eukaryota > Metazoa > Arthropoda > Arachnida > Araneae > Salticidae > Maratus > Maratus speciosus. The sequence goes on from OZ010787.1 coordinate 57,820,345, forward strand.
TATAAAAATGTAAGCGAAGCAGATAAAATACGAGCCGTTTTCAATGAATGTGACTTTCTCGATAAGTATAAATGTGCGTCACGAGCCGATGCGAGTTTAACAACATCAATGCAGAAATGTAGCATGTCCATCGTAGAGATCGGCATCGTACAGTTACATGTCTGATCTCGGGTTTAATTGTTACAGCAGACTCTTGCCGGGCCGAGATCAGGCTTGCAATTTTTTCTGCATAGTTGTGCCGGGACGGAACTGGTCTTAATCGTTCTCAGGATGTGTAGGGCAGGCATTATGTTTAGTAAATGTATTAATAGCGATAATGAACTTCTGTTAGCAGTATCTTTGGAAATATACCTTAACCCTTTCAAGGGCAAGATACTTGTATTCGTAAACTGTTGAAATAATTGAGTGACACCAGTATTTACAAGGAAATTTATTTATAAACAAGTAAATGTATATTTTCGCATACATAATAAAAGTGAAATTTTCATTAAAAAATTCGCGTGCCAATGTGGACATGAGGGATTAAAATTATGTGATGCCATAGCGGCATCACTCCCTTCAAGGGGTTAAGGTGGTTCTCATACTCACTGCTCAACAATGCGAAACTTTCAGGCACATTTTCTGACCCATTTTTAACTGTAAAGGCATAAAATTGACAGGCCTTACTATTGAAGGCATTTGGAATCGAATAGCTTTTACCATTTTTGATAAATTACTTACATAGATAACAACGATTCTTATCACGTGACTGTAGGTTATTCTCCTTTCCTGTGGTATCGCTTCCGGAAATTCGATTCAAAACGCTCATTTTGGCAGTATTTTCTGAAAGATATATTGCTTTTATCTAAGAGAAAAAAAAACGACATTTACATAGTTTTTGAATAAGAATACCTGCCAAACTTACGCGTTTCCGAAAAGGAATGAATTCATAAATGCGTCAGAATGGATTTGAGAAAAGCCTTAAAAATAAGTGAAATAGTTTTACAAATCTACTTTTTAATATGCTGCTTCAAAAGTTATCATGTTTTTAACCCTTTATTCTAAACTACATTAATTTTTTAATAATTCCTTATTTGAATTTTTAAACGTCTGTAGAGACAATGACTAAAAGACTGTAAGTAATCATTAATGTTACTGTTGTGTGTTTTCTGTTTTGCGAACACATAGTAATCTAAAATATACTGTAAAATGTTCTCATAAATATGTATGTAGTATTCATTAAAAGAATCTTAAATGTATGTCGAGAAAAAACGGAACTTTTTGTAGAAATTGAGCCGGGTCGGGTCAAGCCGGGCCTGTTTTCACTGATTTTTGTAGGGCCGGGCCAAGGTAGCTTTCGTTCGGGCCGGGACCGGTCCTGGAAATTCCGGCCCGTGCAGACCTCTATCCCGATGTCACGTGGGAAGTGATATATCGTCTGTACCATGTCAAACTATCCAATATGAAAACAGCGTTGCTAGCGGGCTACTTTTTTTTAAATTCAGATTTCTTGATTAGCACCACTTTTCTGAAATGGTAAAATTAGCTTTGCCAGTGGGCTACTTTTTTTTGACTCAGATTTCTTGATTGGCATCCCTTTTCTGAAATGGTAGAATTCCGCTTGTTTTCACTCTAATTACTATGTCATTAAATATGACGAATTTTACTATTTTAAAAAAGTGGTGCTAATCAAGAAATCTGAATTTTAAAAAAGTAGGCCACTGGCAGCACTGTTTTCATGTAGGGTAGTTTGACGTGGTACCAAAGATATGACTGACAAGGTTTAATAACATATCAGAAATATATTATAAAATACTACTCCCTCTGTCCCAAATTACTACATTTGTTTACTTTTGTACTGATTATTGATACTGATGGTTTTATGATTTTGTTTGAACATTTTTTAGAGATTACCGGGTGCTATGCTATCAATAAACAACATTTACTTACCAAGCATTCCCTCCGTCTCTCCTTAAATAAGTACCAAATTAGTTTAAAAAATCCAGGGGTCGCATGCTCTTAAACCATGCCCCATTTTGTAAGGATTCTTCCACCAGTAATAGCATAAAACTACCTTCTAGCTAATGAATCGTTAGTTTTTTAGGAAGAAAATCATCTTTATGGTATACTGCTGGTAGAGTCCTTACAAAATGGTGTCGATCTACTAAACTGCATCGGAAGTTATTTTTACTCCACCCACTTGAAATGTAGCAACTAATTTGGGACAAAATTTTTGACCTGAATGTCGCAACTAATTTGAAATGGAGGTAGTAAAATTTATAAAAATCAGTTCAAAGTGTACCAGGTCCTCTTAAATAATAATAATAAAGTAATGCATGCCGGGTAAAAACGAATAAAAATGAGAGCGTTTAATAAAAGTATGTTGATTTTCATTTGCGCTTTATCGGCGTTACACATTTTTAGATTTATTTTAACCCTTTCGACTCCGACGTCTCTTGCACAAATTTTATTCGGTCGGCGCCACTTTTTTAAAAGAAGTTTCCTTCAAGTACACGTTTTCAAAAAGGCTCTGATTAACCCCTTAATTCTCGCTCTCGTCATATTCACGGGCTGTGTCTTTTACTCAGATTGTTGGATTCCCATCAGTTTTATGAAATAGTGTAATTGGCTTTATTGTAGTATCGTTTTACCTGTCATCAAATAAGGTGACTATTTCTTTTTCAAAAAAGTGGTGTCAATAAGCAATTTGAATTTTTAAACCGCAATTTAATTCGAGCGTTAAGGGGTTAAGTAAGGCAAATTTTATTTTCCTTTATTACTGTTTGCCAAAAACAAATTTTGCAAAGAAAAATGATATTGCGTCAGACGCGACAAAAGAGTCCAAGGGTTAACTTTATCTCCAGCTTTATTTCTTTTTAACACTTTTCAACATAGTTGGAAAAGTTTTTAAGACTTCATCTGGTCATCTGTCTTTTCGTGCTCTAACTTGCGTTAAATACTAAGATTTTTATGTAACTGATATAAGTTACTGAGACAGCATGTTCGATACTAAAAATGAGGTGTGTATCATTTATAGTTCATTTACAGGGACAGTAAGAAAAAATTTGTTACATAATGGCTCAGGGTAAAAAATCGTTTGCGATGTATTTTAATAATGTCACACTCTTTCAAACATATTGAAATTGTTATACGTCACTGAGATGCACAACAAGATACTTACTGTGGAATATGGTGTGGAAGCATTTATTGTTTATTTATAGGGACACACAAAAACATTCGCTTACAGTACTGTCTATGCTTGTTGGACTTCTTGCTGGAAATGCGTTTTCAGTTGTAGTATGCGTTTTAAAATTTAACTTTTTTTTCATATTACTTGGTGTGCAGAAATTCTGTACATCCTATACAGGCTGCACAAAATAAGCCGAGTACATTTTTCTTTTACTGGCGAAAATTGCTGAAAGAGAATTTTCAACCGTGTTAAGCATTTACAAACTGAACAAAATGTTTGCATACTATGTATTAGTATAAAACAAATCTATAGACCACAGAATCTATAGAATATAATCACAGAGCTATCCATATGAATTCGTATATTTTTCCAACTACAGATGGTAAATACTGAGATTGGATTTTTAAATGTGTTATAGGGGAAGGTGGCCTAAAATGATCTTAGCGGGAAAAACGATCCACATAGGTTTTCTTCCAGACAGGTCGCGCTATCTACAGGGTAACACATAAACTAGTTGTGCTAAGTGAAGAAGAAGCAATGGTGGTATTCAAATGATTGCAATATTACGCTTCTGAAAAGAATTCTTTGAAAAAGCGGTTTTTACAATATCTGTTATAAGATAAGCAGTAACGTTCATATTTATTTAGATATATAGTAATTCATGTACAGAAGTATGACTTGGTTTACTTAATTGAGTAGGTTTTTAGATGTGAATTACACTTGCTAGGTTTGTTATGTTTCTCGGCGTCATCCAGTTATATGACCTAAAATAGATGGCCATATTGCCGGGTAAAATGATCCATTATGTGAATCGTTTTACTACAATAATGGCTGAATAAAATCCGGTACCGCGTCTTAGCCATCATGGGAGCCAAATGTGTGACTGCCCCAAAACCTTTTTCTTTGAGTTCAAATGTTATCCTACCGATCATAATTTTCAAATATTCCATTTTATTGTTTTTCAAAATTATTTGTGACGCTTTTTTATTTTAAAATTTACATAAAAGAAATTATGTATGCTATTTGATTGCAAAACTTATTTTATTTCATTATGTATTGTCATAATTACTTTTATATTCTTTATTTTGCCGATAAAAAACAATTTACAATTATTTTTAAATGAAAGATTATTTTGCCCTTGGGTGAGGGTAAAATTATCTTTTGGACACTTTTTCAAAAATCTATATTTTTCGTTACTCAATTTGGGTTTAAAATATTATTAAAATATATTTATAATGCAAAATATAGTGCAAAACATATTAGCATAGGGCCAAAGTTTCATTTACACAGTTATGTTATTTTATACAAGTTTTTCCCTTAAGGGGATCATTTTACGCCACCTTCGCCTACTTTTCCAAATTGTTTACTTATATATCATATTTCACTTTATTGAACGGTGAAGTTGTGTTATAGTATTTTGAATGTATTGGAAAGTGTTTCATAATCTATGCTTAACGTATGATTTTTTTCTTGTCAAATTTAACTTTCTATTCCTTTTTTTTATTTAAACTATTTACTCTAAATCTAATCGTTTTGCTTCTTAATTTTCTTTTAGATTTTTGAAACTCTTTGTTTTAATAAGTGTGCATTGATCATAGATGCTCTGAAAAAAATATTTAAAGAAATTTATTTATTACCTTATACACTACTATTTCATATAAACATCTTCTTTATGCAGTGATAACGGAGGAAGTATAACATAATTGTTATACCTGGAAAAATCCAACGCCATTATGCTTTTTGCTATCAAATGTAATAATCTATAGGTGTGGCTTGACAGGATTTTCGAAACATCCGTTTCCATAACATCTAGTTATAAAGTAAAGGGTAGGAATGGCAGAAAAGTGTGAAATAAAACATCTTAAACTACAAAAGAAAGCAATGTACAGGGTACCCCTTCTTATCGTTTAACCAAAAGCTAATTCCTTAAACGTACGTAATAGAGGTATAGTTCTAGTTGGCAAAAACTTTTCAACTGTTGGTCTTCATCATATGAAAACCCATTTACGTCAAAAAAGTTATTTAAACAATAACAACAACGAAAAAATCGAAAAATTAATATTTATGGAGTTCCTGGGTCCTATAAGTTATATTAACCCACTTGCATCATTAGCGCATATATGCGTGCATTTCAGAAATTTCTTTTTTATTCAAAAATTCCGAATCCGTCAGGAAAGAAAAATTTTTACTTTGTGTTATCGCGAAACGTCTACACATTGAATAAAGCAAAAATTATTATTCAGAATTTCTTTTATATATTCAGAATTTCTGAATAAAATTGTAATTCATGAAATGCATGAATATATGCGCTAATGATGCAAATGGGTTATGCCTGTTCTAAAATCCAAAGGTACTTGTGACACATTTCTGAATTCCTTTTTGTTTTAAATGTATGAAATTGGTAGGTATTTCTATTCAGAAACTATGTGATCGAAGAGCGTTTTTCATTTTTTGATAAAGCAAAATATCTTTCAGAAAATACTGTCAAAGTTGGCATTTAGAACCGAATTCCCGGACGCGACACTGCGGGAAAGGAGAAAACCCTGTCGTCACATGACAAAAATCACTTGTAACTCGATAAATGATTTATTTATCAAAAACTGAAAAACGCCATTCGATTCCAAAGCACTTCAACAGTCATGTGTGTTAACTTTATGCCTTTAAGCTTAAAATGAGTCGATTTTCGCGTTTATTGAGCAGGGAATTTGAAAACTATCTTAAGAAAGAGTTTCTTCACTCATTAGAAAGTAAAATAATTAGACCAAAACATACCGAGTTATGACATTTTGAATATCATGAATTTTCAGAGTTTTCTGGTACTAAAAACGTGTATCTACGATTTTAGTGGCAGAAAAGCCAAAAATTCATAAAATTCAAAGTGTCATAACTCGGTATGTTTTTGGTCATACAAAAAATGGAATTTTTACTCTTTTACTTGTTATAGATGGAGAAAGTTTATCTAAATATAACTTATAGGACCAATAGACTGGATAAAAATTTAATTTTCGTAACTTTTAACGAAATACTTTTTGGGTATACATATATTTTCAAATTATGAAGAACAACACTTTTGCAATTTGATCTATACCTCTAAAATAAGGAATTAAGAATTATCTATCGTCAGCGACAAGATCGGATACTCTGTATATTTTACATTACATAATTCAATTTTATTGATCCGTTTAGTTAACGCTAAAATTTTCGCAGAGCTTCAATAAAGCTCCAAAAATGGAATAAACTAAAAATTATAGAAATGTACGTACTTTTCCGTTAAACCACCGCCCCTTGAATACTAGGAATACCCTTAAAACACTGACACAAAAATGGCAGCTGTCATAGGCGGATTTTTTTAATGGAGTTATGAATAAAAAGGAGGAGACATATAGTGTACTGTCTACCAGTTGCGAGTGAAGTATCTGAGGAGGTTGGCACAAGATGGCGGCTGATTTTCTAAAATCCGATTACAGTTTCTGATGGGAAAACTTCCCACCAGTAAAATTGAGTAGAAAATTTCATCTTATTCATGGAAATACTTTTTCACAGATATGGTAAAATTTTCTATTTGGTTTTACTGGTGTCAGTTTACCTGGTAAAACAGTCAGTTTGTTTTACTGGTTGTCACAATATGGCGGAAATACAGGGACTGACCCCCGCCAAAATAAACTTCAACCAGGAAAATTGAAATTCTGTTTCTGCTATTATTTATGACTGAATTTTTGCATTAATAAGGCGTTTAAATAAGGAAATAATTTCTATATAAATTTACTGGTGGAAGTTTCCACCGGCCCCTGCGAAAGCGGTTACAGTTGAAGTTTCACCATTTTAAGGATATGTCAATTCCTCTTTATTAATAGTTTCATGATTTTTTTTAAAGCGTTTCTACGGTTCCCCGAATTTATGCACCAGTAATTTTTAAAATGTTTCCTTGACTTAAGGATTTGAAATTGCAGTGCCGGGAAAATCTAACTCATGCCGGTAAGAGATCAGGCTTACATTTTTTCCCAACATAGTCGAGCCGAGCTGGAACAGGACTTAATTGTTCTCAGGATGTGTAGGGCAGGCAATATAATTTGTAAAAATATTAATAGCGATAATGAACTTCTGTTAACGCAATCTTAGGAAAACTGTTCATCTCCGAAAAATAAGGAAAAGAAAACTTTTAGAAATTATTGGTGTTCAAATTCAACGGATCGTACAAACGCTGAAAAATATCCGCCTACGCCATATTTGGTAGTTAGATGTTCACCAGTTGTAATTTTGCTCGAAAGCGCCAAATGTGGTAAACTGCTTATTTCATTCAGAAATCATTTTTTTTTTCAAGGTTTGCTTTTTCGATGATTTTATTTTTATTGCCGATAATATATGACTTACTCAGTTCGGCAATTGCCAAATAATGAATGCAATTAAATTATTCAAAAGTATTATTCATATTGTGAAATTTTACTATAAAAATGCATGATATAATTATGTATTCTTCATTTCGGAGCATCAAAATAGTGCTGTGGTCAATGAATGAATATATGCACACCAAAATGTGATTTTAACCCTAGATCTACCGGGAATTTTATTCAAGTTTTAATAAAACGTTCTACACCAGAATTTTTATTTAAAACTATTTAACTTATTTATTTACCTTATTTTTGTCTGGTTTATATACTTAGTTTATTTTAAAGAAATTTCTGGTTTGAATGAATATTTTGTATGTACCTGTCGGGTCCAATGGACCCGTCTGGTAGACGGAGGGTTAAGATTCCCGCTTTACATTAACATCTGTTGTGATTTATATACCTCTGCTGTGCACCCGTATATTTCTGTGAATATTCTATGAATTACACTTAATTGAACTTATGTAACGTCACTCTCGTGAAAAGAAATTCAAATATTTTCAGCAATTCTAAGTGAAATCATCATCTTTATGCCGGCTGTGTGCTGAAACTACTGTTTTCATTCTTTGCAAGTTTTCTCTGCATTTTACATTTAATAAAATAGTTACACTTTTAATTAAACTACACATACTATGTCATTTGTATTCCCATTCCAATCGTCTACATAGGTTAGTTTCCGTATCCACTTTTCGTAATTAATTGCGAATGGAATCTTTAATAGTTTTCGCGCCCACATTTGAACCTGTCACAAAGTGGCGTTCGTCTAACAGAAAAGTACCTAAATATACATATATCAGGGTTCGTCCCACATAGCATTTTTAGTTTGCAGAAAATTTGCAAAAGTCTTGCGTTGAAAACCTGTAAAGTTGCAGCAAGCTCAGCATGACAAGACTGAAAGTTCATAACAAGACTGCAGCAAGATAATGCAAACGCCGAAGTCACCATACTTTGAACTTGCAGCTGACTTGTCGTGCAAGTTAAATTCATGCTGTACCAAATTTATTGCAAATTAAGGCAAACAAGTAATCAAAAATATTGCAAAGTAGTAATCTTTCCATGCCACATTAACTGTTTACAACTGTTACACTATAGGTTTAACCCCATCGCAGAGGTCCACAGACCTGATCACGGGTATTGATGCTTATGCCCCGTTAAAGTGCATGCATCATTCTTCCCACCACAAACAAGTTTGGGTACTATTTGTACTTTTCAACTCGAGCCTTTTTTTATTTGGTGTTTGACAAGTATAGCGTTTAAAAAAAGCGGTACCAACCGAATAAAACTTCTGCATATCTGCTGATTATATATTCTCTCAACAGGGAGGCGCCCCACCAGTGGCTGAGAGGTTCTGCTCTCGAAACTGGTAGACGGGAAGTGCTGGGTTCGATCCCAATTGCGCCCGTCGGCCTAATCGTTCGGAGTTTTCGTGGTTTTCTTCGAACCTTGGATTTCCAAGCGTTAATACGGGTTAGGTTCCCTTAGAAAGACCCCCACGAAGGGCACTCCTCCCCTGGGCCTATATCCCTCGTGCAGATAATTGGCCGTCAAAAATCAACCCAACCCAACTCAACAGGGAGATTTTTTGCTTTCGTCACTTTCGTGAATTAAAGACAGTCTCGCCATTAGTTTCACAACAAACTACTCATGCAAGTGGGTGATGGTATACCTTGCGGGAAATTTGCTGAGAATTTCTCAATACAAATTTGTCACGGTAAGATACTATCAGAAAAAATCAAATTTGCTGCTAATGTTCATGCTATCTGGGGTATGCCTCAGGGGAAGAATACCAGATTTTTTGTAAAGTAATGTTTGAACTATATTTAATGAAACAAATTCTGTATTTAACTATGGCGACCATTACATTACGGAAAGTCTGATAGTCAAACACTTAATTTCACTGAATCTCTTGAAGTGTATGAATCCTGCATAATTATTACGTACAGCTAAAATAGCATGACCAACATTTCTGTTAAGAGGGGATACAAAACTTTCATTTTGATGAGAAATCACATTCATTTCATGATAAGGGATGTTTAAGGTCACGATGGTGTTATAAGCTCTTCATATATTTAAAAAAAAACATAGATATAATTAATATGCATCAAATTTTTCTAAATAAAGCTATATGTATGATCTTGTATGGCATATTTAAACAATCTTTGGAAAAAAAACTGGAGTGATTCCACTTGACTTACCGACCACTTTATAAAACATCGTAGTTTCAGATAAATTTCTGACCCTATGGAATCATCACACTATGACTCTCATTTTGAAACTGGAGACGTTATGTCCATGGAACTACTAATAAAAAGGAACTGACATATCCTTAAAATAGTGAAGCTTCAACTGTAACCGCTGTCACAAGGGTTGTTTACAGCCGGTGGAAACTTCCATCAGAAGATTTATATAGAAAATTTCTCCTTATTTAAACGCCTTATTATTACAAAATTTCAGCCATAAATAATGGTAGAAACAGATTTTCATTTTTACTGGTAGGAGTTTACTTTGGTGGAAGTCAGGCCCTATGTTTCCGCCATATTCTGACAATCAGGGAAACAAACGGTCAGCTTTACAAGGCACCAGAAAAAACAAATAGAAATTTTTAGGACATTTGTAAGAAACAAGTTCCATGAATAAGACACTTAAATAAGACGTAAATTTTTATTGAATTTTACTGGTGGGACGCTTGCCCTGACGGTAATCAGAAACTAAAGATCCGATTTTTAAAAAAAGCAGGCGCCATCTTGTGGCAACCTCCTCAGTTACTTCACTCGCAACTAGTAAACTGCACGCTATATGTCTCCTCCTCTTTATTCATAACTCCATTGTTATGTCTGAGCTACTAATGCTCGAATAGACCGCAACAATATTTATCACTTATATTCTGTCACATTTTCTTGGTGATTTTTCCAATAGAATAGGTCGCAAAATGGTTTAACCCCTTAATTCTCGCTCCCGTCAATGTCACAGGCTGAGGTGTCGTTCGTTATTTCTCGCTCCCGTCATATTTCCGGGCTAGAGATTTATTGCTGGATAAAACTTCTGAAACCAGAAAAATTTAACTGGCATTTCGGTGTGAAGTCTTTGAATATTGCCGTTTGAATTTGGCTTTTGCGCTGACTGAAATGTTGGGCTTGGTATTGCATGTTTCGAAATATGTAACACTCAAAAAGTTATTAATAATCAGAATTTAATGTATGTATGCCCCACCAGTGGCTGAGAGGTTCTGCTCTCGAAGCTGGTAGACGGGAGGTGCTGGGTTCGATCCCAATCGCGCCCGTCGGCCTAATCGTTCGGAGTTTTCGTGGTTTTCTTCGAACCTTGGATTTCCAAGCGTTAATACGGGTTAGGTTCCCTTTGAAAGACCCCCACGAAGGGCACCCCCCCCCCCTGGGCCTATATCCCTCGTGCAGATAATTGGCCGTCATAAATACAACCAATCTTAATGTATGTATATTATTTCAAATATTATTTGTAAAAATGTGTGTGATGATGATAAATAAAGATGTAAGATGTGAAAAATAAAGGTTTTATTCGCATTAATATGTACGGTGTAAAACAAACATTAAGACACAGAATTCTCGCATGATGGCTGTTCTACAAATATGAATTTGTTCTATAACATCTTTTTTTTTTTTTTGCCTTAAAAAAAAAACTAATTGCATATTTTATTTAGAAAACTTATAATTATTCAATTTCTGTAATAAAATAAATAGGTACTTTTTTGATGGTTTTTCCAAATACACTGCTCAAAACAATTAAAGGATATTGCAGTTTTAGGCGGATTTTGTATCTGGTAAACTGTTTAGCTGATTGATACATGGTCGACAGACATAGTAGGTTATATGAGAATAAATTACACATGTTTGGCAGAAAAAAATGCATTTTATTGCGCATTTGTGTACTAAAGGAAAAAAACACAATTTGTGCATATGAGAAAAAAAGAATAAGAAAAGGTGTTTTCTTCAAAGAAAATCATTTTCAGTAGGGGGTATGGTTTCCACGGGCGCCCAGCAACGTTGAACACCTTTGAGGCATGGACTCAATGACGCTATTAATGACGAGTTGGGGTATTCTGCCCCACTCTTCCAGAAGAGCTCTTTCCAGTTCTTGGAGAGTTTGTGGGGATTGTTGGCGGCCAGAAACTCGTCTTCCTAGAGCGTCCCAAACGTGCTAGATTGGATTCATGTCTCGAGAACACGCTGGCCATTCCATTCGAACGATTCCTTCCTCGAAAAGGAAATCCTCCATCAGGTTTGCACGATGTGGCCTGCAGTTATCGTCCATTAAAATGAAGTTATCTCCGATTGCTGCGGCGTAAGGGACTACAATAGGTCTGAGGATCTCATCCCTATATCGGCGACCAGTCAGAGCTCCATCTCGAATGATGTAGAGGTCAGTGCGCCCGTCAATGAAGATGCCACCATACACCAACACTCCTCCACCGCCAAATCTGACACTTTCGTGCACGAACGCAGGATTACTCCTACTGCCACGGTCCCTCCAGATGAAAATACGCCTATTATCCGGATGCACAGAAAAACGGGACTCGTCAGAAAACAGAATATTGCTCCATTCATTTCTCCTCCAGTTGACATGCTCGGTTGCCCACTCCCTGCGGTCGCGACGATGCCTTGATGTTAATCTAACACATACCATCGGTCGGCGAGCATACAGACCTACAGCATGGAGCCGGTTTCGGACAGTCTGAGTTGAAATCGTGGTGCCTGTAGCCGAGCGAAGGTGTTGTTGGAGAAGAGTAGCGTTCATGGTTCGGTGTCTCCGAGCTGTTAACGCTAAATACCGATCTTCATTGAGCGTTGTTGCCCGTCTACGACCTTGCCCTGGTCTTCGGCCTGCACATCCACTCTCCAAAAAACGGTTCCAGATCCTGGAAATGACACTTTGTGACACTCCAATGGCTTGCGCTACTTCGGCTTGAGTTTGGCCCCCTTCTAACCTACCAACAATTCTCAAAGCTTCTGAATCTGTCAAATGACTTCGCTGAGACATCGTACCCATCGAAACAAAGCAATCACTGAATGCCGATCATCCTTGTCTTCATTCTCTTTTATCCAGTTGAAAGTCAAATTTCATTCGCTGCCGCTGAAGCGACGTTTTTGACGTCGAACTCAAAATTTGCATACTCCACAGTTTGAAAACCAGAAAAATTTGCATTTGTGATTCTCTTCTTCTATTTTCGGCAAAAAAAAATTCGTTTATATCTTTATTTTATATAAAACTTCAAATATCCTTTAATTGTTTTGAGCAGTGTATTAAGCGACCGTGAAGGGGTTAAATACCTAATACGCCGACCGATTTGTATGGAAAACTATACAGTTTATTCAGCAGTAGCAAAATGGGAGCTCAATTGAAAGAATGGAGTCATGAATAAAGAGGAGGAGACATGTAATGTGTTGTCTACCAGTTACAAGGGAAGTAACTGAGGAGGTTATCACAAGATGGCGGCTGTTTCTTTTTATTCGGATCAACAGTTTCTTATTACCGCCGGGGCAAACTTCCGCCAGTAAATTTGAATAAAAAAATTCGTCTTATTTAAGCGCCTTAATCATGCAAAAATTCACCCCCAAACATGGTAAAAATTACTATTTCTTTTTTACTGGCGGCAGATTGCCCAGGTATTATAATCTTTTTCGCTAAAACTGAAAGGAGGTTGCCCTGGCCTCATAATATGGCTTAAATACAGCGTCTGACTCAAGGAGCTTAAACTCAAGGAGCGTTCTTCAATGTTTTGGGAGGATGAGGGGGCGTGGCAGGCTTCACTTTCGTAGCATTGCGTAGCGGAGCGTTGCCTTCTCCATTAGTTCAACCTCCTTGGTCTGACTATAGACGAAGTAAACTGCCGCCAGTAAAAATGAGTACATGTTTTTTCCATAATTTATGACTGAAACTTTGCATTAGTAAGATATTTAAATAAGCAGAAATTTTCTATTTAACCCTAGATCTACCGGGAATTTTATTCAAGTTTTAATAAAACGTTCTACACCAGAATTTTTATTTAAAACTATTTAACTTATTAATTTACCTTATTTTTGTCTGGTTTATATACTTAGTTTATTTTAAAGAAATTTCTGGTTTGAATGAATATTTTGTATGTACCTGTCGGGTCCAATGGACCCGTCTGGTAGACGGAGGGTTAAAGTTACTGGTGAAGGTTTGCTTCGGCGGTAATCATCCCCTGCGAAAGTGGTTACAGTTGAAGCTTCACTATTTGAAGGATATGTTAGTTCCTCTTTATTAATAGTTCAAAGATTGAAAGTACCGTTTGGATACTATCGTATTCATTCGCACACTCACACACATGCATCATGATTACAATATCTCCAATACACTGTAAAAAAAGACACATATTTCTTAACCCTTTCAGGGACAAGAAATTGCGTTTCAGTAATGTTGAATTTTTACCGGAATTTCTGAAAAATTTTATTTCAAAATAAGGAAAAGCAATTTTACAACCTTTTTTCCAGTAAAGTTGTAAAAGTAAAATTAAATAAAAATTTTCCGGTGCAAATTTGGATTAAAATTAGGTGGGATATAATATATCCCACCGCCCTTCAAGGGGTTATTATACGATAATAGAATATAAAAACGTACTAAATCACAATATAACTTCTTCCGAGTAACCCACAATTTCCACAAGCTTTCCTTTATCTTCAGAAACCTCAAAAACCAATATATTTCTAAATTTAAAGAAGCATTTATAAAAACAAAGTTTTTTTGCTGGCCATAATTTTCGGAAGTATTTCCGAGGAGATTTCATAGTGCCTTAACGCTAGAACGCCCGGAAGGAGTCGATTCGACTCCGACCATGTGGTTATATGTCAACTGGAACCAGAAATTTTTTCATAAAATAAGTTAAATTTAAATCACGCAGATCTGCGTTAAATAAATCAATTAAATAATTTTAAATAAAAATTCTGATGTCAAATATTTTTATGAAACTTGAGCAAAATTTCCGGGCGTTCTAGTGTTAATGAATTTTCTTAACCAGAATGTAGACTTTTTGGCTGCTCAGGGCTTACTGCGTTCCTAAAATTTTCTACCTCTACTACCACTATTATTAAACCGTACAATTTCCGGTATATTTTTAGTGACGATGTTAAAAGAATGTACAACGAAAATTTCTGTTTTAAAATAGTGGTAGCAAAGGTAGCAAAATATAGGAGAGCTGCGAGCTCTAAATGCTGGTACCGTAATTTCCGCCCTATAATCCGCGGATTAAACAATCATGTTTCGACTCAGAAATTTTAGTTAATAATTGAAGTTAAATATTTACCGCGATTTAATAAGTTACATTTTATGAAATAAGATTTCTGTGACTAAACAAAATTGTTTGCTCCGCAGATTATAGGCCGGGAATTACGGTAATTCTTAAGAAAACACTTTCATGTTCATCAAACATGCAGTGTTGCCAGTGGGCTACTTTTTTTAAATTCAGTTTTTTTGATTGACACTACTTTTTTAAAATAATAAAATTCGCCTTATTTAATGACATATTAATTAAGGCAAAAACAAGGGGAATTTTACCACTTCAGAAAAGTGGTACCAATCAAGAAATCTGAATTTTAAAAAAGTAGCCCACTGGCAATACTGCAAACATGTTTAACAGGCAAACATGCTACATTAACAGCATTAACCCTTAAATGAGAGATTTTTTATTTTGTTTCGAAAAAATTATATATGATACTCTGAAAGGTTTATAACACAGGAAAAATAATGAAAAAAAATCAGAGATATATTTTTCATATAATACGTCAATCTTTTCTTCTGTTGCACATCTGCAATACACGTAAAAACTACTGTCATGCGGCTGTTTTACGCTAAAATAATGCAAATTAGTAAATACTTTAAATAAGTATGTCTCCAAATACCTTATTTTATATAATTATTTATATTTAAAAACTTAATCTTTAACCTTTAATTCCCATAATAGATTACGTTCTGGAAATTACGTAGTTCAGAGAATCTGACTTTACACCAGAAAGTTAAGTTGGTTAATTTCACTTTATTTAAATACGGCATGCGTGATTTTTTAATTAAAGCAAATATTGTTATTTTAATTTTCTGGTGTTAATTGGGTATATCCGAATAAAAAAATCAAATTCAAAATAGTGTCCTTTGCATATATGCAAAGCTGCGCACTAAAGTGTTAACATTTATAACATTTTGTTATTCTTGCCGCAGCTAAAAATATTTACCTGAGAGTTCACAGCTTCAGAAACACCGATAATTTGCGAAGATTGATTAATGCACTGTAGAAACTGCTAGGAAATGCTTAAAAAAATTACTGAGAGCGAATAAATCTTTGTTTTTATAAATGCTTTCTTAAATATCAAAAATCTATTGTTTTTGGGTCTCCTAAAGATAAAGGAACTCATTTTTGATCTGCGAGAATTTCGGAAGAGGTTATATTATATTTACCTTTCTGTCTATACACCGTGTCCCAAAAGTTTAGACAATCAATAAAATTTGCATTAACATAAAAAATAATAAGGTACAATTAAAATTCGTAAGAAAGGTAATAAATAAAAGCAGTTTTGCTGATATACACACATAAATTATGATCACAGTTTTGAAATTATAAAATATACATTAAATTATATAAAAATGTGCTATCCCAAAAGTATAGACACCTGTAATTTTTTTGGGTTTTACATTTATAAATGTAATTAAAAACTTACTTTTAATATTTAAATGTATTGCCACGACACTTTATAACATCAAATACACGCTGTTTCATAGAATTAACTAAGCATTGCATTACAGATGGAAGTATTTCATACCACGCTTTGTCAGCTACAATTTTTAAGTCATTTGCGAATGTATATTGTTTTCCATTTTCATATCTTTTGCGAGATAAGATCCCCCTTATGTTCTCCATGGGATTCAAATCTGGACTAAGTGTTGGTCAGTCTAATAGTGCGATATTGTTTTGCCTAAACCATGTTTTCGATGATGTGGAGGTATGGATGGATGCACCATCTTGTTGGAAAACACAGTCCGCTCCTGCTAGCAAATCCATAATTGGCAGGCAGTAAATTAGTACGTAAAATATTCTGATAATATTCTGATTTCATTTTTCTGTCCATAAATCCTAGAAATGTTTGGCGAGATAGAAAACCTTGCTTAAAGCAGACACATAAAGATTCGCGTCTAAAGTGGGCTAGAAAGCATATGTCATATGGTGAAAAATGGATTTCTGCAATCTTCAGTGATGAAAAGAAATGGAATTTACACGGCCCTGGTGGTCATATACTAGCATGACCTAAGACAATAACCCAAGAACTGTTTCAGCAGACAACAAGGCGGAAAATCCGTAATAAACTGTGGAGGGTTTTCTTTCAACGGCCAAACATTTCTAGGATTTATGGACAGAAAAGTGAAATCAGAGGATTATCAAATATTTTATGTACCAATTTACTGCCAATTATGGATTTGCTAGCAGGACTGGACTGTGTTTTCCAACAAGATCCATCCATGCCTCCACATCATCGAAAACATGGTTTAGGCAAAACTGCATGACACTGTTACTTTTATAAATGGAAAACCAAAAAAAATTACAGGTGTCTATAATTTTGGGACAGCACATTTTTATATAATTTAATGTATATTTTATAATTTCAAACCTTTGATCATAATTTATATGTGTATATCAGCAAAACTGCTTTTATTTATTACCTATCTCACGAATTTTAATTGTACCTTATTACTTTTTATGTTAATGCAAATTTTATTGATTGTCTAAGCTTTTGGGACACAGTGTATTACATTTTCGTAAATTAAGAAACTATTTTCTTTTACAGTTTACAGCGCCCTTTGCACTCGTGAGATGAAACTCACTCACCAGCGGTGAGTGAGTCACCTCTCCAGTGCAAAGGGTTAAAATACTTACTAACACTATGAAAAATTTCAAACAGTATGGCTTTCATATATGTTTTATACATATAATTTTATTAATATTATTAATATTTATTGTTAATTTATTAAAATTAAAACATTGAATATGGTTAAATAAAATAAATGATTGATTTTTGTATTTTATTATTCTTTTCAATTAAGTGAATTATTATCTTTGTCAAAATACTTTTGAGCGCTACTGTATAATTTATTTAATTATCTGTTATTACATCTCTGGAAAAACAAAATTAAGAAGAAAAAAAAAGGCGAAAGAATTTAACTTGGTCAAACAAGAACTGGCACCCAAATAAAGTATTTGGCGAAAAACACCAGCAGAAAATTCACATGTAAGTTAAGGAATTAGTAATTTTTAGGTAAATTTCATTTCATTGAGTGAATAAATGAGTTTAGTAATTAAACATTTTGTTATTTTTATAATGTAATTTCTTTTGTAAGAAACGCATACAAGCACACATTGTGGGTGCTTTATTGTGAAAAAAAATTGTGGTGTGGTGAATTCTGAATAAAATAAAAGTGCGTAGCTGATCTAAAAGGGTTGGGCAACACTAGTTTGGGGGAAGAGTTCACCCATGGATGCAACTTCAAGGTTGATGAGGTTCAGGTATTTCGAAATGGTCAAGGATAAGCCATAAACGTAATATATTAAATAAAGTTTGGTAACTTTCTTGCACTCTACAATAAAATCCCCTTATATACTTTCATATTCATACGTTTTTCTTGTAATAATTATGAAAATATACAGAAAAAAATTCTTTTATGCCTCTTGCAAAATTACGAGATCTTTTCGCTACTGTTGTTGCTCCATAAAAGATTTTATTTCTAAAATATTACATGTTTTGTGTATAACGAAGTTTTTCTGTTTTATACAATTGATCAAGCTACCTTAGACATTATAAATTTATTTAACCCTTAAATGCATGACTTTTTATTTTGTTTCGAAAATATATATATATATATGATTCTAAGAAAGGTTTATTACGCAGGAAAAATAATTTAAAAAAATCAGAGATAATTTTTTCGTATAATACGTTGTCTTTTTGTTATGTTGCACATCTGCAACGCAAGCAGAAGCATGCTGTTAGTGCAAAATTAGTAATTATTTTAATAAGTATAAATCTAGGTAACTTATTTTATATGAATTTTATTTTGTAAAACTTAACGCCAGGGCTCGCAGCGTTCCTAAAATTTTCGCACTTTGCTACCACTAAATTAAAACGATAATCTTTGTTGTATAGTTCTATAATAGATGTTAAAGAAATCTACCACGAAGAATTCTTATTTAAAATACTGGTAGCAAAGTGCAAAAATTTTAGGAACGGTGCGAGCCCTGCTTAACCCTTAAATGCATGAACTATTCTTTTAGAATTGTGTTTTTTATTCTTATATTAAAGATTAGACACCAGAAATTTTAAGGTAGATTTTAAACATTATTTATTAGCATATTTATGTGATTTTAACCCGGAAGTACTCGCTAGTGAGAATGCCCAATTGCTTTTCTTTTACTTTACATTCATATAAAATCAACTTTCTTTGGTTGGCTTAGCACTTTTCTTCACAAAATAGGTAAAATAATTGAAAAACATTTTGAAATTTTAATTAAAATGATTTAAATAAGAGTCTTAAAAAAGTACGACTGTGAGAGAAAATCTCATGCAGCGAGTTCTCCCGGGTTAACAGGATTAATATTTCTATATAAATATATTGGTTTCTAAAAGTTAAATAAAAAGTTATGCAGATATGCATCACTATCAGGGCTGCCACAGGCGACTATTTTTTAATTCTACTTCGCACCACTTTCTGAAAACAAAAATATTTCACATACGGTTTGACAACATTTGCAAGAGAAATATACTACAGAATTTTTTTTTTTAAATCGTGGTGCGAATAGAATAAAAAAACAGTCGCCTGTGGCAGCCCTGCACTACGCGTTTAAGGGTTAAAACAGTTTTATCTAAATATTTAATTTTGCAAGCAAATTGCATTATATTACATGATTTTGTTATTTTTCTTTTTATAGTGGGATGGTTTACGTGCGTTGGAGGTATTCCATTTGTATCTTTGGTGATGTTGATCATTGGTAAGTTTTAAATATTATTAACAACAATTCCATTTAAATATTAAATTAAAGGTCACTTTCATGAATCACTAATAATCTTTATTGCTCGATAATAGATGTGGCAAAATATTCAGCAATTTGCTGATTAATAATGTCCTATTGTTTCTCGACAACAAAATAACACACCATTAAGCAGGTTATGAATAAATAAATTTTATTCTTTGGGTTCTATGCTTAATTTTCTCGAAACCAAAGCAAGGTTGTCAGTTTGGTCTCCATTTTTATCCAGAAATTCCAAATTCATACCAGAATTTAAAATTAGTATTTTTTATTTCATTTAATGGCAGACATTTTGTTATTACTTAAAGTAAAAATTCTTCTTTTGAAATTTCCGGTGTAAGTTTAAAAATTCGAAATAAAAATGGAGGCCATAACGAACGAACCAAAACGAAAGGCAAAGAAAACGGAAGCTGATAAGTGTAATTATAGTAAAATAATTATGAATTAAAATGTATGTTTGCTGCTGTATATGGGAGATTCTCAAAAGGCGGGATCATTAAACGTTAACTATATGTAATTTTTCAAATTTTCAAATTTAAGGCCAATTTTTTTTAATAGTATAGTATATAAGTCTACAAAATTATACACAAACTTAAAAGACAGCAACTATTCTGGAAAATTAATTATTAAAGCATTTAATTAGCAGTTGTGTACTTTACAAATTTCGGCCATTTTTTCGCACGTACGTTACAGATTTTGGACATTGCTGACAGATTTTGGACGTTGCGCTTAGTATTTAAAAAATTCTTAAGACTAAGAATATAGTAAATTTTCCTATAATTGTATGTGTATACATATATATATGTATAATTAACTTTTTGTTATCCAGTAATAATAATAATAAAATCAGATGTTAATCTTTGATATTAAAATATTTACTACTTTTTTAGAAGTAATATCTTAATTTTATAGGAATTACACATTATGCAAAAAACATACATTTACATAATATTCGAAGTATCCAACATATAATTTATTCTTTTTTTTCTCAAAAAAAAAAAAAAAAAAAAAACAAGTTATTCTGCCATTTTTTTAATGCACATATCTATAATTTCTTTATCAAAAGAAAAGTCTCGTCTTGCTGTCACTGGGTGAGGTGGATTTGGTGATTTCAACAAAATATCTTCATATTTTAAATTTGTGCTGTCTTTTTTAGATAGATAACGAAACCTGTTAAAATCAATGTCTGCCTGAGGAGTCAAAAAATTTATAGAAAATATTTGTTCACCATTATCAATGCTGATCTTTTCAATAATATCTGGCCATAAGATTTCAACATGAATTAATACAAAGTACCATTCGCCAATGTCAATCTATTTTCAACTGTGAGGAGTCAATTGTAGAAACAATATTTTTCCCCCCAGCTTCACTGGTAATGCATTCTTGATTGTTTTTTCCAGAGATTGTAAAAACCAGATCTATTTCTTATTTGAATAGTACCAAATTTGTTTGTCGTGTGTACGGAGTGAATCTTTTGAGTACCTTTAACAGTTTTAGCTGGCTGTCTTCTATATTTTGAATACTGTCAATTTCTGTTTTTTTTTTTTTTTTTTAACCAAAGTTACAGCTTGAAAAGTGGCTTAAACTTTTTATTTACCTTGCATTTTGGTGGGGGAGCAAAGAGGAAGAATGGAATTTTAAGGAGATGGGATTCTTAAACCTTGAATTAAAAAAAAAAAAAGAACTCAAGTACAATAATTTAACAAAAAAATATTTATTTTATTTTTTAAGATGTATGTTAGAACAATGGACTCTGTTATAATATATTTATTTATGTATTTAGAAAATTAAAATTATTAATGGATCGCAGCGGTCGCCATATTGTGTCTATCGTTACACACATTAGTTGAGCATGCTTCAAGTCAAGTTATATTATTACACGTACTAAATACACTTTATTTATACAAAACACAGTAATTATTTACGATAAAACATTATAATAAAAATCTCTTTATACGTTTCAGGACACCAAATCATCTTTGAAAATAAATTTACCGAAAATAAAATCGGCGTTTCCATCGTTACATGATTCGGACATCCACTTTCTTATTTGAGAAAAGTGCATTTATTGCAAAAAAGTCTTATAAAAACACATACAAATAATTTAAATTTTTTTAAAAACAATTTTAAAGTTAGATAAAAGAGTTTAAAGTACTTACTTGATGTATTTTTCGTGGAAATGATAGTTTTGTCGCGTACGTTACTTTCGGACATAACAAAATACAAAAAATTTTGTAATAGAAAAGTCCTTTTATCTTCAAAAAAGCAATAAATCAGCCTGCCATCTCTTAACGAAATTATCAAAAAATCATCCGTTTCCTTTATGCATTCGCTGTTTACCATTAGAACCACCTGGAAGCAAGTTAAAACTCTTTTTCTTCGTGGTACATTGGAGCAGTTAATGTTATGAATGTCCGAAATTGCCCTCTTTAGCATAAAATAATAAAATTTTAACATATTTATACAAAGTTTTTACAATAAATTATGTCATTTTCTGTCTCTGAATAGAATTAAAAACTCAGTGTAAAAAAAATAAATAAAGTCAATGATAATTAAAGTTATGTTTGAAAGGCTTAAAGTTATGACGTGTGTCCAGTGCCTACCTTTTGAGAATCGCCCATATGATATCGAGAGCTGCCAAGTCTCTGGTTTTTTGGATACCTGTATTTTAATATAGAAATCGTTTTTCTATTTAACCCTTACCGGCGCGGTGTCCTTAAAAAAGGACACCTAATTTTAATTCCAAAACTGACAAACGGCACGAAGAATATTTAACTAAAATTTTCCTATTATAATGTACATGAAAATAAGAAAGTTCGTATTTTCTAATAAATCCGTTTATAAATCGCTGTGTCAGTCCATTATTTCATTTCATTTCATCAGTTTATAATCAGAATTACTCCGCGCCGGTAAGGGTTAATTGGAACATTTGGACGATTTAAGAGAACTAAATTTTCTCTAAGGTAATAGTGGTGTGCAAAAAGCAGGAGGCATGGTCGATTGGTATTTGTTTATTACTAGTTTGTTCGATTGTTTATTTGATTATTATGTGTTTTTAGATATTTCTCTCCTTACTACTTTAACACTAACTATACCAAAAACGGGTCCTTTGACCAGTACCAAATGAAAATATTTCGATTCGAACCAAATTTCTTTTCATAAAATAAATAAAGTATAAATCACACAGAACAGAACTTATTAGTTAACTTATCAGTCAAATGAAAATGTTAAATAGTGTTAAATAAAAATTTTCGTGTAAAATATTTTTATAAAACTTGAGTAAAATTTCCGCTACGTTTAGTGTTAAATTGTAGTAACATTAGCTTTAATATTCAGGGGATGTAAGTGTTGTTTTCAGATAATGGTACATTTTGGATTTAAAAAAAGCTAAATTTTATTGCTTTAATTGCTGATTTTTATCTAAAATTTCTCTATATAACAAAATAGGGAGCAATATTAGCTAACGAATAGCAATAAGTTTTTTAAATGTCTAAAACTGCCATTACTTTGTTCTAGAAACGTTATTACCATAACTCCAAAACGCCTCGGTAATGACATTTTCACGTAAATATTTTAAACTTTACAATTTAAAGCAGTCCCGAACCTTTTATATAAATCATTCGGTAAAGTTCAATTATTAAATGTATATTTCAGAAATAATAAACTTGGTAGTGACACACTGTGAAAATTCACTAAAAGTTTTGAAAAAGAGAGATCAACTAAAGGAGCACTTACATAGTTAAACACAAAAGACATCACAAAGTGCAAGAACATGTAAAACAGTGCAATCGAAGAGCGTTATCAATATGAAAAGACCTAATAGAGAGCTGAATGAAAAATTATTGTGCGCCAGTGTCGTAGCGTCAGTGGACGTTGGATCACTTTAATACCAGTGTTATTATATGCTAAACTTGGTCTTATTTAATCATATGAACTTCAAATATTAAATAAGGCTAAATTTAGTATATAATAATAATTGTAGAAAAGTTATGCAGCGTCCCCCTGGCGGAATTCTCTACTGGGACAAACTTTAAATAAGGGTAATTAATAGAAATGTTTTCTGTTATATTTAACGTGCTAAATACACAGGGTGATTCAAAATGTATGGAACAAAATACTTTAGATATCCCATTCATTTTTAATCACCCTATATAAAAAAAGAGAGGAATGAAATATATCCAGTTAATCAGGGAGACACGGCAGTCTTCGTGGGTAATGCTTTTGGTGTTTTATATATATAATATGGGAAAATAATAAGTAAAAACTAAAAATGTGGTAAAATGAATTAAAAGTAAAAGAAAGGGCGGGGGGATTACAAATAATGTATTCCTTGTGCGAGTCGTTGGGCTCAAATCGTTATGTTTGTTGTTCTATTCATCGTTGAGGGTGCACCAGGGATGAGATTTCCGCTTTTTTGCACACCAGTATTTTGTTAGAGAAAATGTTGTTCTATTAAATCGCAAAAATGTTCTGATTAAATAAAATAACATTTTCTCTAACAAAATACTGGTGTGCAAAAAAGCGGGAATCTCATCCCTGGGGTGCACCTTCTTGAGTAAAAGATAATTGTGAGCTTCCGGTGGCGACTTCGGCTGGCACAGGAGGCTTTGTTCGTGATACCTGACCGGCTTGTAGGAGACGCGAATACAGACGTCCTCTACTGAAGGGTTGCTATCTCGTGGCTGATTCCTGAGTAAAAGGAAGATGCGAGTCATCGGTACCAACTGCAGCCGACAAAGAATGCCTTGTTCACGGAACCAGCCAACAAGTAGGAGACGCGAGTTGGCAAAGTACCAACCCCTTCTACCGGAATGTTGTCCTCTTCGTGTACAACTTGGTGTTTTGGGGTCTTATTTTGCTTTGCCCCGAGTGCTGTCGCGTACAGGGTATTATTTACTGAGTAGTGCGTGAGTATCTTGTCGCAATTCCTGTTACGTGCGATCTGGGAACAGTGAGCTAGTCAAACTCTATTTTCTCGGTTGCCAACCGGTCCAGTGAGTCTATGCCCAGGCAGAGTTTCTGCGTCGCCGGTTTGGATGAGCAGTCTATTTTTTCTGGGTTCGAGTTCCCCCCCCCCCCCCCCCCCAATGGCTGTGTTCGGAGCTCGGAGTTCGTGACTTCGGATTGCTCCGTTGCTCCTTGTGAATTTGAGCTGATTATGGCAGTTTGGAATTCCGTGCTCTTTGGTTGCCAGGGTTATCAATTGAGGTGGTATCATAGTTGCCAACTTTTACGCTTTTTCCTTACCACTAAAATTTAACAGTAAATTTTGCCTTTATTAATCGTCGAAATCTGCGATTAACGAAGCAATAAATATCTTTTATATTTTAGTGGTAACAAAAAAGCGTAAAAGGTGCCAGCTATGGGCTCTATTGATCCCTGGGGCGGGGCATTTGATTTATTCAAAGCTTCGGCCTACTTGTTCGTGCAAACTGACTCATTCAGTGTCGTGGCTTTTGGTGCAGTTAGAGGCGCTTTGGCGCTTTGGCGAGTGTTCTGGTATGTGGTTGAGTGGCGCAAGTGGCAGCGCTTTGTAACTTGCCGATGTTCTTGAGATGCGATCTTTAACCCCTTGAGGGGCGGTGGGATATATTTTATCCCACCTACGATTAATGAAGATCTGCACCAGAAAAAATTTATGAAATTTTACTTTTCTAACTTTGGTGGAAAAAAAAAAAGTCGTAAAATTGCTTTTCCTTATTTTGAAATATTTTTTTTTCTAAATTTCCGGTGGGAATTCAGAATTACACAAGCGCAATTGCTTGCCCCTCAAGGGGTTAACGATCCGCCCTGTTTGCTCAGGTTTTTCTTTAACCCTAGATCTACCGGGAATTTTATTCAAGTTTTAATAAAACGTTCTACACCAGAATTTTTATTTAAAACTATTTAACTGATTTATTTACCTTATTTTTGTCTGGTTTATATACTTAGTTTATTTTAAAGAAATTTCTGGTTTGAATGAATATTTTGTATGTACCTGTCGGGTCCAATGGACCCGTCTGGTAGACGGAGGGTTAACCGAGGTTCCTTGGGTATCCGGTAGGGTCATTTGGCACCCAGAGGGAACCTGTCGCTGCCTTCCAAGGAGTAACGCTAGCGACTTTGTCCACTCTAGTGCAGACATTTTCTTGGATTTTCGACTGGTCATAACGCATTGCCGGCGAGCCATTTTTATCAAATCTGAATTTTAAAACAGTAGAAGCTCCTCCCTGTTCTGAAAGTCTTTTGTAAATTGGTGTTTTAGATAGGTTTTCCAAGTTTGTGCATCGGTAAATATCTTTCAATGTACGAATTTAATATAAAATGTCTTACAATCTAAAACAAATATGGACAATATGATATAAATGCATTTTCTGTAAGGTAGAAGCCACGCCCTTAGTCAATGATGTTTTTTGAATGAAAACGAGAATTCTCGTCTCCCGTCGTGAATGTGTTAATATTTCGCGGGTGGCAAATTACCAGCCTGATTGGGTGTTTCGAATTTAGGAGTTTTCTACTGGGGTGCACCAGATGCCCCCCTTTCTTGGCTATTGCTACTGGCGGGATTACTGTCGTTGTGGCTGGACTTCAGTCAGTGCCTTTGGCAATTGAAGGATCACTTTGGGATTCCTTATTCGACAGTATAGGATAATTCTATCCTGGATCGGGGAACTCTTGAATTTTATACCCAAATAATCGTTTTTTAACTATAAATCTTTCATTTATTAAATATAAAAGTTTCAAGCCTTGGTACATTTAGAAATTTTAAATTTTTTAAGTATTAATTTTTCATATTTAAACTAGCTTAAAAAAATTTTTTGAGGAAAAGTTTAAAAATTCATGGTTTACTTGCTTAATTTACATTATTTAGCTAAGGGCATAAAATTTATTATTATCTGAGAATCACCCGTAGATGAGACAAAAAAAAAAAAAAAAAAAAAAAAAAAATTCGTTTTTTAACTACCGTATAAAATTTTATTAATTAAATATACAGCATGTCTCATTTGTACTCAATTTTAATTAATTTTTTTGTGTACCATAGCAGAGCTGCCAAGTCTCCAGCTTTTTGGATACCGGTATTTTATTGCAGAAAATTATATTTTCTTTAATTGGAACATATGAGTGATTTGAAAGCCTCAAAGACAATAGTGGTATGCAAAAAAGCCGGAAATGTGGCAACTCTGCTATAGTTTGACAATTTAGAGACTCGTTCGGACTGTTAAGTTTCAATGTACAAAGTTCTTCAGAAAATGTGTTTCAATTTCAAAAAGTGGAAGAGGAACCAAATATAAGCACCATTAGACAAAGATTTTACTTTCATGAATGCTGCTTTTAGATTGTAGAAAGCGTTACTTAAGCCAGCACATAACATCATTTATATGCGCTGCTCGGATTTTCAACAGCATACGATTTCATATAAATAAGGTGTCTTATTTTTTGAAAAAATATTTCGAAAGACACTTATAACCAAATATGGTTGAGTTAAAAATAATTACATGCTCCATATATTTCGCCTATGCTCGTGGAATGTTGGCATGCTAAGCCTGACATTCTGGGTTCGATTCCAGGCCTAGCTATTTTAAATTTAGTTGTATTTTTAAAAAATCTTTTGAAAATTTCTACAATCAAATGTGACTGAGGTAAAAATTATTTCCCAGGGCTATATTGTAGTAGAATTTACATGCATATTTAGAAACTTGATCAGTTTAAGCGCTTTATGATATTTCGCCTGATACTGGCAGCTCTAAATAGCTATCTCTACTTGCTAAAAGCAGTTTTCTTGAGCACATATTCTTTAAGAATTTTTTAATTGCTACTTTCTATGTTTTTCGTTAAAAATATGATTACGAAATGCCGTTTTATGCCAAGTAATCATATTTTTGATTTGGCTAAATGACATTTCCGAATACACATGTTTTGACATGCTTATTGAGTGTTCATAATACCATTTTTTTTAATTCACTCAATTTTTTTAACAGGAAGCATTTATGTTCATGACTGTAGAATACAACCGAAAATTCCAGTATATTTAATTGTTTCTGGACTGTTAGGAACAATTCAGCATTTTATGGTAATTTGGACAAAATACGTGCCTAAAGAGTCTCAAGGACGTCTTAAAGTTTATAGGGCATATTGTCGATCAATCAATGGACTTTTCCACATGTTCTTGTTAATATGGTTCATATTAGGTAAGTAAAAGTATCTTTTTAAATTACAAAATAGTTTAAAAGCGGTTTAAAAACACAGAAAAACTTAAATAGTCTTAAATAGACGCCTTCTGAACTAGATTTATGTAAGCTGGATCGGGTTTTTTTTCCCCTGTAAGATATTTTGTAGTGAAAGTTTTGGTTTAGCAAAGGGTAGAATAAATTATTGGGGGAAATGATTTGAATATAAAAGACGATTTTATAGCAGAATAATAGATGATTCTTCATATTAGTATTAAAATATATAATATGCTTGAGTGAAATTAACCAATGTTGTAGTATGCTTCTAAATTTGAACTATTTTAAATTCGACTGAGATTTAGTCATCTGGCAAGAGATATTTACAAAAATAAGTTGTAGGATTGATTGTTTCGTTGTTGCAAAAGAGAAAAACTGATTATGCCAGAGACAGTCCTGAAAAAAATTAATAACATAGCTGCCAACTTTTACGCTTTTCTGCTACCACTAAAATTTAATAGAGATTTTCTTCTTGTTTAATCGTGAGATTTCGATGATTAAATAAGTTAACATTTCTATAAAATTTTAGTGGTAGGAAGAAAGCGTAAAGGTTGGCGGCTATGCAATAATTACAATCTCAAAGACATTTTTCGCATCCTTTGATAAAATTCAGAATATTTATTACCTCATGTATTTAATTTAAGAAAGATAAAAAAACTTTTATTTTTAGCTCTCTAAGCTAGCTTAACCACTTAGTAAATCTAGCTTACCCCTTCCTAGTTAGTCAAGGATAACTCTGAATAATAAATATTTATAACATGAGAGGCAACTTCTCTAATAAACTATTAATGATGTAAAGATACAATTATTTAAAATGAGATTTCGATGCATTGTTAATATAAATATAGACTGAATATCGATAAAGTGAGATAAATAGTATAGTGTATGAACGTAACATCAGAAAATATTCCATAATTCAATCGCTTTACACTGAAGAGCAGTTGAATTAGAAATACCTATCTAGTATAGTGTAGCTCCACCTTTCGCCTTTATGACGGCTATAATTCGTCGCGGCAAGGACTCAAAAATACGCTGAAGCATTTTGGAGGCATACCGATCCACGAAAACTAAACAATCTTATACTTCACGAAAATTTGAGAGAGAAGGGTCAGAGGCTTGAACATATCTTTCGATGCATTTCAAATGTGATCCATGGGATTGATGTCAGGTAATCTCTGTAACCAGAGAAGCAAGTTGACATTGAGACCGATAGCACGGTGCCTTGTCTTATTGAAAGGAGATTCCAAGCCCTGGATTCCAGGGGATGCTGCAGTCGAACAAACGGAAGCACATGGTCGTCAAGCGTATCTCTGTAACGTTGACCTATTACGGATGATATCACACATACCAAGGGCCCCATTTCAGTACACGCAAACAATCCCAGATGAGAATGCGATCTCCACCAGCTTGAAGAGTACCCTAAGGTAAGACGATCTTTCGCTTAATGGTTTTGCGCCGTACTCGTACTCTACTATAGGCATGTACCAGTGTGAACCTCGGCTCATCAGTCCAGGAAACATTTATCCATATTTTTAGGGTCCAGTGGTGATATTCCCGCAGTAGCGTAGCGACAGGGAGTGCTGGATCACTTTACTACTAGTATTATTGTATGCTAAATTTGGCCTTATTTAATCGTATAACGGTCAAAGATTAAATAAGGTCAAATTGTTCACATAGTAAGATTGATAATAGAGGGATCCAGCGTACCCTTACACTACGCTACTGTGTTCCCGAGCCCATACTAGGCATTGCGCCCTGCGATGTTTGGTCAACAGTTTCGTGGGACGATGTCTTCTGTACCCAATAACTACGATATGGTTCTGCATAATGTGGCGGCTTATACGTTGCTGTGCACCAGCATTAAATTGCCGAGCGATCTGTTGTACCATTCGTCTATCCGCTGTTAGAGAGCTAGCTGTCGATGCCTCCGCTCATCCACACGCTAATATCCAGGGAAGCTGGCCCTGGCAGGGATGGTGGTACCAGAATACACGTACATACGGTATAGAGATCTACAGAGATGACCACCCTGGGAACCCAGCTTTCGCTTTAGAGTTGTTCTGCAATCCCGGGGGAGGGAGGGGGATACATTTCAGCCTCTGAAGCTGAACATGGTTAAAGGCAGGGTTGCCAAGTTTCCGGTTTTTTGGATACCAGTATTTTAATACAGAGAATATTCTTTTACTTTATTGGAACATTTGAGAGATTTAACACAAGAACGCCCGGAAGGAGTCGACTCGACTCCGACCATATGATTAAATGTCAGCTGGAACCATAAATTCTTTCATAAAACAAGATAAATTTAAACCACACAGATTTACGTTAAATAAATCAATCAAATAATTTTAAATAAAATTTCTGGTGTCAAACATTTTTATGAAACTTGAATAAAATTTCCGGGCGTTCTAGTGTTAAAAAAATAAAATTTTGTCTAAGATAATAGTGGTGCACAAAAAGCCGGAGACTTGGCAACTCTGATTTAAGGTCATTTGACAACTGACCAAAGAAAGTATTTTTGTATTAACTCTAAGATTTACAAGTTCGCATATCATTTTTTAACAAATAACCGTGAATTTCTATGGATTTCATAATTTGATACAGAGTTTAAAGCCATTTTAGATTACATATGACCACTTTGCCTAACCGATAAAATATATTATTTCCTTAAAAAGAAAAATATATCTGGGTCATTCTCTGAAAAGTGGCTGTTTTTTTTTTGTTTTTTTTTTTAAATTGCGGCCCAATAAAATTGCCTTAAAAATCTCAAAATTTAGCCTACAAGTATCTTATTGCTATATTTATCAAAAAATAATATGAACCAAACTGTGCCTGATCATTACCGTCTCAATACTCAAGGCCTCCGGATTCATTTCGTGACGTACCAAAAGAAGATTAACCCCTTGAAGGGCAAGCAATTGCGTTTGTGTAATGCTTAATTCCCACCGGAAATTTAGAAAATTTTTATTTCAAAATAAGGAAAAGCAATTTTACGACTTTTCTCCACTAAAATCAGAAAACTAAAATTTCCTAAAATTTTTCTGGTACAAATCCTGATTAATCGTAGGTGGTACATAATATATACTGCCGCCCCTTAACCCCTTGATTTTTTTTTTTTTTTTTTTTTTTTTTTTTGTTACACGTTATTTTTTTTGCGTTATTTATTTTTTTTAAACTTTTGTTTATTTTCAAAGTTCATAGTCTGCTAAACATACATGAAGATATTGTAACGAAATTTTTTATACACCTCACCATGCATTATTCAAAAAACTTTAATGACATTGTAGCCACTACTCGGAGCCGCTAACAATCCGCTTCCTAGGAACACTGAATTCCACACTCCATATTTTGGAATACAGCGGTATCACTGACAAAATTATTGTTCACTTTCAAGACATTGGCATGATGTAATTACATTGTACTTAACACTAGATTGCCCGCGAGCAGCCATTTTGACTGCTACCAAATGAATATATCTCGGTTTGAACCAGAAATTTTTTTATAAAACTGGTTAAAAAGGTACAGAATCCAAAAACTAGTTAAATGCATAAGTTAATAATTTAAAATAAAAATTCTGGTGTGAAATATTTTTCTAAAATTTGAGAAAAATTCTCGGTCTTTCTAGTGTTAAAGCAAGGCAAATGTATTAAGATATCTATTATAGTATCTTCCTATTTGATAATTATTTTTATAAACCAAGTTCCAATTGGAATGGGATACCCTCCATTTGAATAATTTTATTCAGACCTCGGTTCAGTAGAAAAAAAATTTTCTTCACGTGTAAGATTGCTCCTCTTATTTTTTTCGGTATATTTTGGGACTAGACTGTATGCATTTCCAATGATCATATACAGTCGAACTTGTTTATCGCCAACCCTGATGTAACGAAAACCCACTTTTAATAAACAAAAAAAAAAAAAAAAAAAAAAAAAAAAAAAAAGGAGTTGACAGGGCTCCCACTGGTCCGTTTTTCGAAAACCAGTAATTTTTTAGAAAGAAATTCGTGGTAGGTTTCTGCAAGAATTGCAAGAAAAACACTCTTCCCGGTATGCTTCTATGAAATTTATAAAGATTTTTCTTTAAATAAAAGTGGTGTTCAAAAAAACGGACCGAGTAGGATCCCTGTACAGAAATACATACCTAAAAAATCAGATTTGAGGAGGGGCAATTATACCAGCAAAAAAGGATGAAAATCCAACAAACATTTGGAATTTTACTTACTTTGCCAAATCAAAGTTCAGTGATACCTCGGCTAACGAATGTTTTGGCTGGCGATCATTATTTTCTGTTTTTCTAAATCGACCCTCGAACATGCTAGTAAATTTAAATTCAGCTTACGAATTTTTTTTTCTTTTGTCGAGGAGTCAGTTTTGGTTAATGAATATTTCAGCTAACGAATGTAATCTTGGAACTAGTATGCTCGTTAGCCGAGGTATCACTGTATGTCACTTCATGCATGTTCTATGTTTTGATAGAAAAGAGGGGGAGCAGAAAGGTTTAAAATGACTGAAATTTGATCGTGAATTGGGAATCCTATAACAGGGCTGCACACAGGCGACTATTTTTTAACTCTATGACGCACCACTTTCTCAAAACAAAAATCCTTCACATACGTTTTGCCAACATGTTCAAGAGAAATATACAACAAAATATGTATTTTGAAAATAGTGGTGCGAATAGAATATAAAAATAGTCGCCTGTGGCAGCCCTGCTATAATTAATTTAGGCTGTTATTTTTTCCATTTATTTATTTATGTTTTATAGAAATAAAGAAATATTTGTTACATTGTAAACAAAAATAATATACTTTTTAACAGTTTATGAAAATAATAATCGTTTAAAACTAGTTTTGCCAAAATTTACATGTCTAGTTTCCATATTTTTCGGTTCTTATTTCTTTTTTATATCCATAAAAATTGATCATATATGTTGTTATAACTTGAAAAATAAAATTTTCTCTTGCTTGATTTCCCAGCATAGTTTGTACAGATTTTAATGGTCTTTATTTTTTAAAAAATCATGTAAATCCGTTAACTTGTACAAAAGCTATCGCGGAACCTGTTAAAAATAGTGTTTCAAGGAAATTGAGTTTAACCCCTTTGGGACCGGTGGCTTTTACACGAATTTTATTCAGTTGGCACCACTTTTTTTTTTTTTAATTTTCCTTTACTTGAACAATCACGAAAATGTTTTAATTAAGGAAACTAAATATTACATTTCTTTTCTACTGGTGCCTAAAACAAATTCTGTATGCTCTTTTTCAGGGTGCATATATGCATCCATGGTCCCGAACGGGTTAAAGTTTTGACCAACATGTTCACAATCAGACATAATTTAAATTGGTTACCTTTAGTACAGGGGTGCCAAACTGTGGCCCGCCGAATACCACTAATTTTTTAAAAAAATAGTCGACTGATGGAATCGCAGATATTCGATGCTTAGATAAGGCAGTGATAACTGTAAAATTTTAATGGTATCCTGCGGGCCACAGTTCGACACCCCTGCTTTAGTATGACCTCAATTTTAAGAATTTTTCTATCGTACCAACTGTACGACATTGCTAAAGGTTCAAACATTGTAAAAATAATAAAATTAATAAATACCTACATTATTTTGCCCTTTCAAACAAACCTTTCTGGCCCCCTTAAATGAAACAGGTCGAAGAAACTGAGATATTATCCTATTTGTATCTATTTGTAGTTATTAATCTTCATGGACTAAATGCCATTTAACGAAAATATACAACACGAACAAAAAAAGAAATTATTTTGTCCCTAGTTTTTAAAGTTTAGTGAATTTTATAAATGGAAAATGCACGGTATGAAAGAGACGTAAAAGAAATTTAATGAAAAATTACTTATTCTTGAAATCCACTTGATTTAAAATAAATAATAAATGTGTTTTCACAGATTACTTTTGTAGGACTTTTAACAATTCATAAATTCAGAATTTAAAAAATGTAAAAGTAAACGTGTTACAGTTTCTGTTTTAGCACAGTGTGTGTCAAAAGTTTAAGCACAACATAAAATTTCAAGAAAAAACTTTATTATTGACTAAAAGTTACTTTCATTTCCACATGACCTGCAAATTGTAGTTATTATTTAACAAATTTATGCTTTAAAATTTATCTCAAATAATAGAATTTATCAAAAGAATAAAATTGAGTGTGTCAAAAATTTAAGCACAGTAGTTCTTTAATCTTTAGTAGAACAAGAATAAAAAAAATTACTTGATTATTGCTTCATTCTGCTGAGTTACTTTAAATATACGGTCTTCCATCGATAAAATGAGGTTCCGTATTGTTTCTGGTTCAATTTTAAACCACGCGTTCTCAATGGCATCTTTCAAATCTTTAACTGAAGTACATTGCTTTCCATTTGGATAAACTGCGTGACTGCGAATACCCCACATATTTTCTATAGGTTTTAAATCAGGGCTAATTGCTCGCCATTTCAAAAGGGATACTTTTTTCGACTTAAGCCACGTTGAAGTTGAGTTTGAGGTATAGCTTGAAGCATTATCATGGTGAAATAACCATTTTTCTCCCCTTAAAACCTCGGCAACAGGGCCAAATGATTGGTAACTGTCTCTTTATAGTTTACAGAGTTTTCACGACCACTGATGAATTATAGAGCAGAGTTCGTACGGTTCCTTGAATTTCAAGACCAGAAAATTCTTCGGTACCTGTATTTTCTTATACAAATTATCTCCTTTAAATAATGGCAAAATTTCGCGCGTTTGAACTATTATTTAAAAAAAAATGCTGGTATGTCACCTTGAAAATAACAGTACCCGTTCATACCCTGTAAACTGTATCTGACCATTGAAAGAAATAGCCCCCCATACCATTACACAACCACCACCATTTTGTCGGTTAAATATATTTCTAGGTTCTATGCGAAGATTATGCCAATGCTACTTAAACCCACCAGGGCCATCGATGTTCTATTTTTTTCATAACTGAATATGACTTTCAACCACTTGTCACCAAATGACATATGCTGTTTGTCCCACTGTAATCTAGCTTTTTTACAGTGTCGTTTCAGATGTCATGGTAAGTGAGCCATTTTACGATTTTTGATGTATTCAGATTCCAAAACTCTTCTATGAACAGTTTGTTTTCGATATTTGTCCTCCAACTGCATGTTTTATTTGCGAAAGAGAGTAATTACCGATTGAAGTCAAGTTTCTGATGAGGCGGTCTTCGCGCAAAGTGACTTTCCTGAGCGGAATTTTCGTTTGAAATCATTACCACGAGCCAAAACTTGATGAATACTTCGTTTTGATCTTTTTAATACACTTGCAATTTCAGAAACAGACTTATGTTTTGCTCTCATACTCCAGATATTTATCACCTGCTCCTCTGAAAATTCTTTCGGCTTAGGCATTTTGTACTAACAACAACTGATTACTTCTTATACACCCAGAAATCCTTTGCGTGCGCAACCGCTTACAGGGTTGCCACAGGCGACTATTTTTTTAATTCTATTTCGCACCGTTTGTTCAAAACAAAAATCTTTTACATAGGCCTTAATAACATTTGTAAGAGAAATATGCTACAAAATGTATATTTTTTAAGTAGTGGTGAGAACAGAATATAAAAATAGTCGCCTGTGGCAGCCCTGCGCTTTCAATTTGTAAAATCTGCTTAAAAACGATTTTGTGCTTAAACTTTTGACACGTTTTTGTTCTATTCTCAAACTCCATGATGTAAAATTAAATTTAAAAGATAATTTTATTGAATATGGTGTTAAAATTGCTATTATGAACATAAGCAAGACAGATATTGAAATAAAGTGAACATTTAAACTTTTATTTTAAAATTGTTATTGTGTTTAAACTATGGACACGCACTGTAATATATAAGTTATCATTCAGCATAACTGCCAACTTTTACACTTTTTTGTTACCACTAAAATATAAAAGCTATTTTTTACTTGGTTAATCGCATATTTCGACGATTAATAAAAGTAAAATTTACTGTTAAATTTTAGTGGTAAGAAAAAGCATAAATGTTGGCAGCTATGCATTCAGTAATTTTCAACTATTTACTATTTGTTTTTATTAACCCTTTCCGGCACACTGTGCCCGGGTCGGGATACTTAATATTAATTCCAAACTTACGAACGACACCAAGAATATTTTAGTAAAATTTTGCTTTTACAATGAACATTAAAAGTAACATGTTTTTAATTACTAAAAAAGTCGTTTTAAAATTCCGGTGTCAGTCAATGATTTCATCATTTTACAACAAAAATTACCTGCGCCGGAAAGGGTTAAAGGATACAAGATCTTAAACTTGTTATCATTTTATTATTAGCTCGTTAATTTTCTTATAACGAGAAAATGCTGTGATCCCATGTCTTTGTTATAACCCACTTCGATTGTATAAATAAATTAAACGTATAAAGAAATATTTAATTACATATTTTTTCCAACTTTAGGTTGCGTTTGGGTGTACAGTGTGCATTCAGAAGTTGATTACAGAGATCCGGAAAAAGAAGAATATTGCAATGAAACATTATATAAATTCTCCTTTTGGATCTTCAACCTGTCTTTCATTTTACTCGGACTTCTACTCGTTCTAAGTGCGTGTTTTCTTGCTTGTGCCGTTGCCAATTAAGAATTCAGTTAACTTGCTCATCTCATATGCTGAACTTCATTTCCAGTATTAGCCATGGATCATCTGTTTCATATTACGTTTTATGTAATCGCATTCAGCATTTATATTCTAAAAATTTAAAAATAACTACGGATTCCATATCTTTGAACAGGATGTTTGCTTAGTAAAATGAATATCGTTATGTTTGTAAAATGCTTACTGTTCATAAGATGCTACGAACAATAAAAGAACATTTTTAAGAAGTCTCATTTTAAATAAAATGCGCTAGCTGATATTTTTACTTAAAATAACCTGTTTCGCAAGAAAAGCGCAAACAATAACTAAAGTATACAGTGTTCAGCAAACGTTTAGACAATCATCGAGTACGCTTCTGTACTCAGAAGTATGTAACGAATTGTTGTAACTCCACTGTCATATATTACTGGGGACTTATCTTTCATACACAAGCAACAAATTTTAATTTATACGCTTTACTTAATATATAATGACAAAAAAACAACTTTAACATTGTGGCAAAAGTATAGACAATTTGTCTGTTAACAGAAAACTACTCATAAATTAAAATCGAATTGCACCTACATTGTCTGCTATTAATGCAAAAATGTCACTTCCCATCGAAAAAACTAAATCCTGCATCGTTTGGGGTCTATTTCGTAAGACAACGTTCAACAGCAGACCGAAGTTCATTTACAGAAGAGTATTGTATAAAATTTGCATTAACCGTATGCGATATGATGCCACAAAAGTTTTCGTTTGGGTTCAGATCAGGGCCACAAGCGGGCCAGCCCAGAACAGTAATATTTTGAGAGTTAAACCAATTTTTTGATTTGTATGCAACATCAATCTTGCTCAAATACATACTTTGGAAGAGCTAAATGTTCACCAAATGGCTGTAAATTGTTTTCCAATGTATGTATGTTGTCTTACGCTGCTTAGCGACCATTGAGAAATTCCAAAGATACTTGAGAATTAAAACAAAGTAAGGCCCAAATTATTAACCCTTAAATGCATAGGGTAGAATGCGTTCCCGAAATTTCATAATTCAGAGAATCGGAATTCATACCAGAAAATATAAATTGTAAATTTCGGTTTATTTAATAACGAAATGGCTGTTATTAAATGGAGTGAAATTTTCTTTTTTATTTTTCTGGTGGAAATACGGAATATGTGAATAAAAAATCCAATAAATAGGGAACAATTATTGTATCAAAAACGATACCATATGCGTTTAAGGGCTAACTCTTTCGAGGGCGGTTTCCTTGACACCTAATTTTAATTCCAAAACAGACAGTCGGCACCAAAAAGATTTAATTAAAAGTTTTCTTTTATAATGTTCGTGAAAATAAGCAAGTTCATATTTTCCAATAAATTCGTTTATAAATTCTGGTTTCAGTCCATTAATTCATCAGTTTTATAAACAGAATTACTCCTCAACGGAAAGGGGTAAATTTATTAAGAGATTTCAAGGCTGGTTGTTTTATCTTTTTCATGTAAACTAATGTACATCTTTCTATAATTCATCTATGAAAGTATCCGTTGACGCAGAAAGTTCTGACTCACTTTTAATGCGATTAGCAGTAATCATTTGTCTAGATGCCAGTTTATGGATCTTTCTATAATCTCGTTTTCTGGCCATACGAGGCCTTCCAGATTTATGTTTTGCTTTGAAAGAGTCACCCTAAGAGTCGCATTTTTGGACGATTCAAAGTAGCTGAAATTTCTGCAACAGTCTTCCCTTTCGATTTCAGCTTCCATGCTTTAATTACTTCCTCTGACTGAAAATTTCCAGCTCTCGACATCTTCACTAACCGATACTATCGCGAGGTGCACTTAAATACTTCATGCGTGTGACGTCATAGGTTTGAAATTTGCGTTTTTCCGTGAACATTTGCCAAAAAATCACAAAAGTGTCTAAACTTTTGCAATATGCAAATTTCACTTTTTTCATTTAAATTAAGTAATATCCTACACTGCAAATAAAGGCGTCTAAAATTCAGACACATATGTGACTGAAAAAGTAATTCAGACACTTAAGTGTCTGAATATGAAGTTTCAGACACCATAGAAGTCTGAAATTAAGACACTTAAGTGTCTTACTATGATCATGGTATAAACACTGTAAACTGAAATGTCTGAAATTCAGACACTTAAGTGTCTGAAAATGGAGTGTTCAATTTTCAGACATTTTAAAGTGTCTTAATTTTTAAGACACGTGTATGCATCTGAATTTAAGACGTTTCAAACGTCTGAATCGCATCCATCTTTGGTCAACCTGCATGTTCGGCAATAGGCAACTGTCTTTTTTTTTTTTTTTTTTTTTTTTTTTTTTTTTTTTTTTTTTTTAAAGCTTTATACGTTGTAAAAAATATCCGTTAAAATATGGAAGTTGTACTGGCTATTCAGCCATTTACGTATTTTAATGTAATTTTTTTCCCCGTAAATTCCAGAAAAATTTTCATTTTTTTGCATATTTCTGTATTTAAAAAGTTCCATTTAAAAGATAATATGTAACTTTTCAAGGATAAACCCATATAATTCATTCCCCACTTTCAAAAACTACGTATATTAATTAGACATGATTTATTTATTTATATTCAAACCAGTTTCGTATCCAAGAGGCGAGCTGCTGTGTAGAAAATGTCAAATTTAAGTACGGAAGTTTCAATAAAAGCTTGTTCTAACCTTAGAATGCGTGATTTCGCAGAAACCATGAAATTTTTCATTTTAGCCAAGTTTCCGTTATACAGAGGTTTACTTCAGTTTTATTTACTGTTTATTGAGTTTCATTTAGCAAATAATGTTCTGTAGTCCATTTAAAAAAATACGGTATAACCATGCTGAAAGTGAAATTTTGCCCAGTCCCATACGATTCTGTCTTAAGTTTGATTGCATAATAACTTACCGTTATAAAAACCTGTTTAACCCTAGATCTACCGGGAATTTTATTCAAGTTTTAATAAAACGTTCTACACCAGAATTTTTATTTAAAACTATTTAACTTATTTATTTACCTTATTTTTGTCTGGTTTATATACTTAGTTTATTTTAAAGAAATTTCTGGTTTGAATGAATATTTTGTATGTACCTGTCGGGTCCAATGGACCCGTCTGGTAGACGGAGGGTTAAAGAGGATAGCTTATAATTCGATAGGTAATTTATTCATCATTTCGACCACAAACAAAAATGAATAAAAATTTATACATTTCCAAAACATTAAATATTTCATGCCAGAAGAATCTTTCTTTGGATTAGAAATTAAACATTCAATTATAAGATGAATAGTGCCGCCATCTATTGCTGTCAAAGTAGTTTATCTGGAAACAATTTTATTCGTTTTCTGGTAAAAAGAAAAGGATTTTCTAATTATGTACTGCATTCTAGAAGTCAACTAATTAAACCCTGTAAACTACTTAATTCGTAACCTCTATAATCTCTATTTAAATTTAAAAAAAATTGTAGTCCACTTTCCTTTTAATAACAGTTCAAAGACCACTATTAAATAAGCTGCAGTTTCATATTTTAAATCAGTACATTACTACTGATGTTCAACTTATAACCCAATTTACTTAAAACCTTTATTTTATGGCGTGCATCCCTTGGCTTCTGGCGGGGGGGGGGGGGGGGGGAGAGGTCCTCATTTGCACTCTAACAATTCCTCTGGTAGAAAAGAAAAAACTGAACTTAAAATACCACATATTCAAATAAATTTCTAGAAAGAAAATGTGTAACAGGGATGTGGAGGGTATACGCCGTATTCCTTCTGGATTTTAAAAAAATACTCCGTATACCCTGTTTCTCAAATAAAACTGCAACGAAAACTCTATACATGACTTTAGCCTATACCCTCTGCCTCTAGCGTATACCCTCTAATTTTTTTACGACTAGAACACTGTGTGAAAAATATTTACAATTGTACTAAATTGGAAAAAAAAAACTTACTGCTACTTAAGAGGACAGGTAAAGCAAAATTCAACTAAAAAATCGATTTTTACTTTTTTATATCATTAAATAGTTCAAACTTTTATCTTTCCAACGTTGTGTCACACATATTTATATATAAAAGAAATAAGTATTCAAATTAATAATTTTTTCTAAAAATACTTCACAGCTTAATGGCCTTTTAAATCTGACTTTTTCTTAAAACTTAGATTTTTCATGTTTATGTTCCTTTTTTTTCAATATCTATTAAAATTAAAAACTCAGATTTCTATTTAATATTTATATTATGATAAATTGTATATTTTAACACAGGGTATTAATGAGTTGTTGAGAATTATTTATTTTTGGCAGTGAAATCTTACCAAAAGTGATAATTTAAAAATGACTTTCAATAAATAATTAATAATTAATTTTGAGTTTCACTTAGAAAGAAAATAGTCAGTTAAAATACGTAAATCGTGTTATTTTAACTACTCTAAAAAATCTAGACCTCTGTCTTTCACAATTTCTGAGAAAAAAGTACATAAAGTTGGTGAATTTAACATGGCGGAGATAGGACTTACCCGATCCCCTTAAAAACATTGCCTTGTGCTTTATAAATACTTTATTTCAACGATTGGCCGATGAAAGCGTGGTCGAATGGATAAGGCACTGAACTCCTATACAACAGGACCTCAGATCGAATCCCACCTCGGGTAAGTATTAAAAGTTTACAGTAGAATTGAATACAAATTAGATGTACCGTGATCCTTCGGGAAGGTGGTTGTTGAAATATGGTGGTTAGTCCTTGAAAAATATATTTTATCTTTTTAAATGGAAATTTTTAAATACAGAAATATGCACAAACTAAACGGATTTTTTTTTTTTTTTTTGGAATTTAGATCAGAAAATTTCCATTAATATATGTAAATTATACCGGAGTCTCGAGTGGCTACAATTTCCATATTTTTAGCGATATATATATATATTTTGCAGTGTATAATGCTTACAGAAGAAAAAAAAAAAGGTGAAAAAATGTTTGTCAAAGTGGTCAAACATGGATGCAATTCAGACATTTGAAGTGTCTGAAATTCAGACGCATACAAGTATCTTAAAAATTAAGACACTTTAAAACGTCTGAAAATTGAACACTCCGTTTCAGACACTTAAATGTCTGAATTTAAGACATTTCAGTTTACAGTGTACATTAAAACCGTTATTTCTGTCCTAAAACGTTTCAAATATATTCAAAAATAAGTACAGCCATTTGTATAATCTAAGTATTCGTATTTTTTATTTAAAGGTTAAAAATCACCAGTGTCTAAACTTTTGCTGAGGACTGTAATACATCTATCAGGGTTGCTATTCGGGCCAGGGAATTTTTCAAGAAAAATATCGATATTTGCTTATTGAAAAACCCGTCTTATGAAATCAAACAATTACATAAGGCGAGTTTTTATGTACGAAAATGCTGCTATGTTCCCTAAAAAATTCCCTGACCGGTAGCAATCCGGATCTATTTATTATAATAACGACATATCGTCGGTACCATGTCAAACTATCCAATGTGAAAAAAATGGGCTACTTTCTTAAAATTCATATTTCTTGATTGGCACTACTTTTTTGAAATAGTGAAATTCGCCTTATTTAACCTTATTTAATGACACATTAATTAAGGCGTAAACAAGGGGAATTTTACCACTTCAGAAAAGTGGTACCAATCAAGAAATCTGAATTTTTAAAAAGTAGCCCACTGTTTTCACATTGGATAGTTTGACGTGTTACCGACAACATGAGAGGTAAAATATGAGTGTCTACAGCATGGTTGCCAGTTTGGCCTACATTTTTATTCCAAAACTATAAATTTCTACTGGAAGTTTCGAAAAAAGAATTTTTGCTGCATATAATCACGAAATATCTCTAAATAAAACAAAATATACAACACTTAATTTCTGGTATGAACTTGAAATTACTAAATAAAAATGGAGGCCAAACTGTCAACCCTGGCTTACAGTAGAATCTTCAGCTTTTGGAGTGAAAGTCGTCTATCGCCACAAATTCCGAAAGGTAAAATTTGTCTTATTTAATTGGAAAGTTTCTGTTATTAAAAATGGTAAATTTTTCTATTTGAAAATAGTAGTAGCTTGGTGGCCGTGCGAAACTGGTTAAAAATCCCTAGTCTAGAGGATATTGGACAAATCTGACTTCTGAACTGAAAGTCTGCTGTTATCCACAGCTGCCAACTTTTGCTCTCTTTTCTTAAAACTAAAATTTAGAAATAAATTTTGCCTTATTTAATCGCAGCCTTCGACAATTTAATAAGGTCAAAATTGCTATTAAATTTGAGTAATAAGAAAAAAACTTTAACTCTGTCGACTATGCATTATCTTTACGTTAATGTTTATTTACTCGTTTAACTGATTTATGAGAACTTGCCCAGGCAAGTATTGCGTCAATTTGATAAGTAATAATTTGACAAAACATTTCAATCTGAGCATGCGCCTTGTGCTAAACTGTGTAAAATATGTCCTATTTTGAAAAGGACAATGCTCTTTTTTAGGGCATTTAAGTTTAAAAAAAATAAATTAGAATAATCTGATCGTCGGGTAAACTTATTCTAATCTCAATCAATGTGTCTTAATTTTAATGTTTGAAAACTGAGTAAAATTGACCCATTAATGCCGAGTTTATTTTACACATTTTTAATACCTCGGTACCAGTTGACACCAGTTTTCTCATATTGTAAATTTTAACTTACTTAATCTCTCAAAGATTCAGATTAAGTAATATTAAAATATCCTTACTAAAATACTGGTTTTCTTATTTAAAACTTTCGTATTTCTTATATGGCAGATTTTCGTACTAACAGGCGTTAATGAGTTAATACCTGCACAGAGTGTAGGTATTAAAATAAGCTTCTAAAACAGGGTTCGAATGGGTACCGTTATTTTCAAGGCCAAATATCATTTTTTTTAATATAGAAAATTAAATCTAGTTTAAGCGGACGAAATTTCGCCTTATTTAAGGAAAGATTTTCCTTAAGAAAATACTGGTATCGAAGAATTTCCTAGTCTGGAAATTCAAGGACCCGTACGAATCCTGTAAAATAGTACTGCTAAAATGAGCTACTAAAATGGTACTAAAATGAGCACCAGTAGCGTAGCGGAAGGGAAGAGGTGACTCGATCATTTTATATTATTACCAGTTTATTGTATGCCAAATTTTGCTTTCTTTAATCGTATAACGTTCAATGATTATTTAAAGCCAAATTTTCTATATAGTAATGCTGGTAGTTAAATGATCCAGTACCCCCTTAATGTTACGTCACTGATGAGCACTATCCTATCAAAAACACAAAAATTAAACTTTTTAATTAAAAAAAAAGTCAGTACTCTCTGTCAGAACTATTAAAAATGTATTACTCTAGTTGAAAGTTTTATATTTAGTGCATATTTTTAGTTTTGTAAATTGCCAAACGTTTTACTAAAAATTTGCTTTTTACAATTTTGAAACTTTTAGGAATTTTGTGGCAACATGTTCTAGTCATGGGTTCGTTGACAGAAAGTGTGGGCTTTTTCCCCAGATAGAATATCTACGAAGTATTGGCTGGGAAGTTTCAATATAAATTCTCAGTTTGATACAGAAAATTATTTTTATACAGAATTATTTTTTTCCATCCTGTAACGATCGTAGGTATGCAGTTCTACAAAAATATTGAGAAAAATAAACTTCACCCTTTCGGGTCCGAAATTTTTATTTTTATTTTGGTGGAAATTATTGTTATGTATAAAGAAATGTAGTTAACCAATTAATAAAAAACTAAGATTTGCTGAAATCTAACGAATGTAGTTATTTTGCATACTATCAATATGACAATAGGTCAAAGGGAGAATTTTTGAAGACGTTTGGAGAATGTCTTATTACAATAGAGTTAAATAGAAGTAAAGCCTTCGAGTACTTTTTATCATTAATTAT
Source organism: Maratus speciosus (assembly GCA_963932465.1). Taxonomy (NCBI): domain Eukaryota; kingdom Metazoa; phylum Arthropoda; class Arachnida; order Araneae; family Salticidae; genus Maratus; species Maratus speciosus. Next base: position 57,864,671 of record OZ010787.1, read on the forward strand.
TATTTTGGACAAATAGGCATGTATTTAACCCTTTCATAGTCACACTTAATTTTAAATTATACAAATATTTGGAACATTTAATAAAGTAATATTACAATAATACATAATTTCTTAGCAAAAAATGAATTAATTTTCCAGAGGTAATACGGCAATTTTTGACACTACTCTTTTGAATACTCCATTTGGGGCTTTTACATTTATCACTCTTACCTTACTGTCACTGCCAAAAAATACCCCTACAATTTTTCCTAATAACTATTTACAAGCTGGAAGATCATCTTCCTTTATCACAACTATATCTCCAATTTTAAGGTTGGTTTTTGCTATCACCTACTTATTCCTCTGTTGTAATGTATTCAAATAACTATTTTTCCAACTTTTCCAGAAGGTCTGAACAATTTTAGTGGTTTTCTGTCATAGGTTTAATCTGTTATTGTCAATATTACTTAGGTTAGATTCAGCAATGGCATTAAGTGGACGACCAATAAGAAACTGTCCAGGGGTCAAGACCTCCAATTTATCAATATCTGAACTCAATGAAATAAGTGGGCGAGAATTCAAGATGCCTTCAATTTGACTAATTATAATTAACATTTCTTCATAGGTTAATCTAGAGGTGCCCACAACACGTTTTAAGTGATACATGAAAGACTTGACTCCCGACTCACATAAACCTCCAAAATTAGGATCTGTAGGGGGAATAAATTCCCATGCAATACCGTAATTTCGCGCGTATCCGCCGCGGCTTAGTTAAGTCTTTTTCAAACCGGAAATTTTATTCAAAAAAAGAAGTCAAATAAGTGCTAAGCAGAAGCAAATTACATTTTATCTAAAATAAATTCTGGTAGGAAATCAAATTATCTGAAGTGCGGCGGATACGCGCAAAATTACGGTACTTTAAACAAGTAATTAGCAAAGCTGTTGTCTGGTTTGTTTACCATATCATGCAACTTGTTAAGCTCTAAATTAGTTTTTACAAAATTGCCAGCGTTATCACCGAACATTTTTCGAGATTTGCTTCGTCTGGCAAAAATCCTCTTTAACGTGGCAATAAAGGTTATTCACTAATTATTTCAAAATGCACGGCCTTAGTTACCATACAAAGAAAAATACAAACATAAACTTTATGAAAAATACCTTTACGTTGACCTTTATATCCAATCAAAAATGGGCCACAGAAGTCAGCTCCTGTGCAATTAAAAACAAAGACTACATTTACTCTCTCTTTTGGAAGCTCGCCTATTATTTGTTCTGATATTTTAGGTTTGGCCCTATAGCATATAATACACTTATGTACAATTTTTCTGAAAATAGCCCTATCGTTTAGAGGCCAAAATTCTCTACGAAAACAATAAAGTAAATTTTGTGGTCCTACACGTAGATATTTTTTGTGATAACATTCAATAATTAAATCTGTAAGTTAAGTTTATGTTTAGAGGGCAGTACAATTGGATGTTTTTGAACATAACTTAACATACTATTTTGCGACCTCCAACTCTGATTACAATCTTTTAATCTACGAAAGGGTTTAATGAAATCAATCTACTATTTTTTGGTAATTCTTACCCTTGGTTAACAATGGGAATTCAGAACGGAATTCTTTTTGTTGCACAGATTTTACCAAATATTCTCCAGCTCTCTTCAGCTCAGCAGATGTCAACCTACCTGACCATCTTGCCTTTGGCTCCTTGAGATTCTGAATGAACCTGAAAACATAGCTAAGAATTCTAATTAGTTTAGCATAATTATTACTTAATTGCAAAAAATTGTCAATAAAAGGGACACATTCTGAAAATAATAATGAAATTTTAGAAAAAGTCTCTAAAACAGTACTTTTACATTCACACAAGTATAGATCCTTATAATTTTGCTCAAGTTCAAAATTATTTGAAGAATGATCAGTTTGTTAAGTTAGGAATTGTGGAACCTTCCACCACAAGATTTCCTGAAAAAGTTTGTCGGGATCTACATCTCGCGGCACAAGATCAGCAGGATTGTCAGCAGATGCCACATGACCCCAATGGTTAATGTCAGAAAGATTTTGAATTGAAGATACGCGCGATGCCACAAAAGTTTTTAAATCACATGGTTGTTTGCGAAGCCAGCACAACACAATAGTACTGTCCGAATAATAGTAGATAGCTTCTTTAGGAACTTTTAAGATTTTGGCAACCTTCTTCATCAATTTTGCTAATAAAACTGCAACACACAATTCCAATCTAGGAACAGTAATTGTTTTTATCGGTGAAACTCGACCTTTACTGCAGAGCAACTGAGAAGTTTGCTCACCTGAAGAATTTGAAGAAACAACATACAAGACTACACCGTATGCTTTTTCAGAAGCATCTGCAAAACCACAAATTTTAAATTGCAAAGGATCGTTTGTAAAAATATATCTCATAACAATTACATTGTTGACAGCCGTTAACGATTCTTGGAACTGCAACCAATCATCAAGTTCAGCTTTGAGTAGGGTATAATCCCGATCAATGTTTAGTCGCTACAGTCTTTGTAAGAAAATCTTTGCTCTTGTCAACATTGGACCTAGTAATCCTAATGGATCAAATATGCGAGCGATATTTGACAAAACACTTCTCTTAGTCACCTTGGTTTGATCACTGAACGATACACTAAAGGTAAAGGTATCGTCATGGGCTTTCCAACAAAGTTCTAAGGCTTTAGTTTCACTCATTTTCTCAAAAGTGTAGCTCTCAGATTTACACACTGGCTCCATTAATTCTGGATGATTACTGAACCACTTATGTAACTGCATACCACACGTACTTAATAATTGAATAAGTTCAGCTTGCAGTTTCTTAGCCGATTTTAAATCAGCTGCACCTGTCAAAATGTCATCCATATAAAAGTCAGACTGCATCACAGCTGAAGCATACGAAAATTGGGATTCACCGTCTATACCAAGTGATTTAAGACATCGCATTGCTAAATACAAGGCACTGGTCGCGTGTACGCAGTTCTACGAATAAAAGCTACCAGTCAACAAGAAATCGTCCTCTTTCATCTACAGAATGCATAAAGGCCAGTTGTCATCCTCGTCATACCGGATTAGGAATTCATTTGCAAAATCTAGTCGTTGTTGCTTATCACCCACTTGCAACATCTGGACACGCTGGAACCTATATAGAAACATGTGGAGGACAGAATCTTGCGGACCGTAGATTTCGGCAACTGCAGAACCCCTGAAGGACCGCGTGTATTTTCAAGAGGAACTTCGCTTATCGTCTCATGGACTTCTGCAACAGCCTCGACAGGAACAGAAGGTCGTCCAGGCCGATATCGATCGCATGTGCAACCAGTTTCCTCAAATTTGTGTATCAAGTTTCGTACAGCTCTTACAGCACACGGACCTCGAAGTAGCCCATGGTTTCTGCGGTAGACACGCAAATACCTCTGTGGCATTTTGTCCGTTCAAGTAATAAATCTTTACAATTTCTCAACGTTCATTCCCTGTAAGCGACAAGAAAGCAAAATACGCGGCACGCATTTCACAGTGCCTTCTGTTTCACTTAGTGCGACGACGTCAGTCATGACGGTGTCTTACGCCGAACCAGGAAATCTGCGTACCTTGGTCTCTTCTTTTCGTTTCGAGGGACATTTAGTAGGATTGGAATCAGAGCCGAAGACACAGTGTGAAATGTGACATCATTAGAAAAGAAAGTTGTGCTCTGGTGAACGCCACAGTTATTTTCCCTTTTCTTCTTAGTCTGTCTAGCAACGGTGAGTTTCGTATTACAGGTACCGTTCCAACGCTATTTATGGTTTTTTACTATGAATATCACATTCCAATAAAAAAAAAGTAGATGTTGTCATTTGAAATTTTTGAAATTTTGTCACTGCAACCGTAACTGTTAGAGTTTAACCCTTTCAGGAGCAGAAAAATTCTGTTCATAAAAGGATGAAATGTTTGTCAGTTTGGAATTAAAGTTAGGTGGTCACGCAACATGACCACCGTCTTTGAAAGGGTTACCTGTTGTTTTTCATATGATTCTTGAGCGCACACCTCCAGGTACTTCAAACTAAAATTTCGTTCTGTTTCTGTGAACGGTATGATAGCTAGGGGCTCATATATCGGAATAGATTCTTTTTTATAATCAACCATTATTTGTAATATTCTATTTCTCCCCTTTCTAATGATATATTATTATTCATTCTACGGGAAAGAGGAGTTTAAAAATTATAAGCAATTCCGTTGGTTTCATCTATTTCATATTCCTTCACCACGCGAAATCAAACTGAGTTTCATAAAATTTCTGTTTTTCCAACTTCTGTGTAATTTTTTTTCATGAAGTACTATACATTAGTATTGGAAATTTTGCCTAAACATTTTATAGATATCCCTTTTTAATCTGAAGTGAACAATTGTAGGTAATATATGCATTTTTTACTTCAAAAAATTTACTTTTTTATTTACTTCAAAAAATTTACTTTTTTATTTACTTCAAAAAATTTACTTTTTTATTTACTTCAAAAAATTTAATATTTTTAGCTATTTAATAGTGGTTTCTGTTTCAGATTTTTAAAAATAGAAAAATATCTGTAGATAAAGTTAATTTCATTTCATTAATAATTATTTATTTGATGCATATGGAAATTTTCAAATGCATATCTTTGGTAGTACGCAGTCTTGGAAAACAAAAAGCACCGTCCCTATTAATTCTGCCGCTTAACCCTTTCCGACACAGATAAATTTTGTTTTAAAACGATGAAATCATCGACTGACACCGGGATTTACATACGACTTTTTAAGAAATTAAAAACTTGTTACTTTATAGTTTCATTGTTAATGCAAAATTTTATTAAAATATTCTTGGTGCCGTTTGAAAGTTTGAGATTAAAATTAGGTATCCCGACTCGGGCACACTCTGCCGGAAAGGGTTAACATTGTATAAAAATGTGGCGAGTACCAATCGATTTCTAATAACGTGTACTAATTATTACTATACCTAAATTTTGCTTAGGGGGGTCATTTACATATTGAAATCGTACCAAACGTGAAAGTTTTCAGTACTAACATCTAATTTTAACTTTATACTTCGATTTTGCGGTAAATTTTACCTTCGGATACCAAACGGGAAGGGATTCGGTCAAGTAAACTCCAGTAACCGAACTAATGTGGACTGGATTAATCAGGATATGCGAAAAATCCGGATAAGAGACAGGGAAATATTTTTTTATTAAAAAAGAGTCATAAATGTACCTACTCGTCATATAAAAACGTTTATTTTCACTTTTTAAGGATATTTGCACATTATTTTTGGAATTACAATTTGATATACATAACTTTATTTATTTTTAATATTGCATTATATTTTTCTGTTTTGTTCTTCGCTCGATTCTCTGACGGACTGCTACCTCACGCCAATGCCTCATTATAATTGCGTCAGAGGAAGTTCATTCGCTAGGCAACCTTTATAACAATGAATTAAAAATGTAAACTAAAAAATTTATTTAAAAAAAATAGGGGAAAAAATGCATACTTCTAATGCTTCATAATATTAACCCTTTGCAGTCCGTTGTCGCCGCTGCAGCGACTTCATCTTTCTTCGCAAAATTTGTTTTTGGCACCAGTAATAAAGCAAAATAAAATTTGCCTTATTTAATCAGAGCATTTTTGAAATTGTGTACTTGAAGGAAACGTCTTTTAAAAAAGTGGTGCCGATCGAATAAAATTTGTGTAAGAGACGCCGGAGTCCAAAGGGTTAATAACTATCGGTTCAACTTATAAGAGATAGGTTAGAAATTGAGTTAGAATTGAATATATGGGCGCTAGGGCAGCAAAGATGCAAAAAACTTGTATGGACTTCTTTCGTGAATATGTGGAACAAGTAGCGGAATTTTAAGAACATTTAATTATTTTTTTATTATTATTATTTACACGGATGCAATAAGTTTTGAGCTTTTATCAGTCCGGATATGGGAGAGTCCGGATATGAGAGTGTCGGATATGGAAATTGCTAGTGTAGTTTAGGAATTATGAAGGTTTAAAGTTTGGAATTTCAAATGTTAAATTCATTTTTAATGATTGTAAAACAGATTCAATACTAAACTAATGCTACTACCTGTATGCTGGAAAACTATCCAGGTTTTGAAGCATAACGGAAAAACTACTTGACAGAATGAGCTGTAATGTTGAATTCGCATGGTTTAAACTTCTAAGAAAAGATTTCTGTTAAAAAAAATTAATAGATTACAATTGCTATTTTTTTCGAAAATTAATTTTAAAATACATATATATTCGAAAAAAGTATGAATTGTAACCTATAACTTTTTTAACCGACATCAATTTCTAGAAGCTTCAAAAATAGAAATCCAAAATTACAGCTCCGTTTGACAAGTAGTTTTGAGTTATGCTCAAAAAACTACCCGTATTGCAGTTTCTTTTGGAAAAATTAACCCTTTTAGGGAGTAAAGTAATTTTGTTGCCGAAATGATTGAATGTCACCGGAATTTACGATTAAGAATATTGATTAAGAAGCATTTATTATTGAATAAATAAATTCTTTTCTTCACGTACATTATACAAGCAACATTTTATTAAAAAATTGTGGTGCAAATGTGGCAGTTGCAGGTTAAAATTAAGCGGTATAAATAATACACCACCACCCCTCAAAGGGTTAAAAACGAATTTAACATTAGGAGTTTCAAGCTTCAAAACTGGATAATTTCCAAATTACTTCATCGTATGACTTCCAGATTGGTATACCCGAAGGTAAAATTTACCGAAAAATCCTAGGATGTAAAAATTATGTGTCAGTATTGAAATTTTTAAAGTGTGTTACGGTTTCTATATGTAGACGACCCCGTAAGCAAAATTTAAGTAAGTATTAGTTAGTATACGTTATTACTAATCGATTGGCACCAGTCATATTTTCATATGATGATTTCTGTTAGTAGAAGTTGGTGCTTTTTATTTATTTATTTAATTTTTTTTTAAGGAATTGTACATTAATTTGACATGATCGATATAAAGCATTCCGATTGCCCTTATTTATATTTTGTATCAGTAAAATAAAGTGAAATTTTTATTTTATAAATTATGATTTCAAATCATCGAAGTATTTAAAAAATACTCAGGTAATCCGGGTTTCTTTCCAGTCATTTTAAAAGGCAAGCTAACAACAAAAATTTCAAGCTTTCCTTCTTAATGAAAGTTAAATTAATATAAAAATAATTTTTAATTAAATGTTGTTATATATTTTTATATTTTTTAATTTAATTGTAGTTAAGTCTGTCTAATGTATGTAAATTAATTTAAATATTTTAATTCAGACGTTAAAATGTATGTGTATCTTAAAAATTTAATATAAGCCATAAAATACTCCAGACCCAAAAATCTTTTAACAGTTGTTTTTCTTTCTTTATTTCTTTCTTTTGACGTTCCATGACCAGTAGGAGGGTTGTTTCTATACAGTCGATGTAATTGTAGGCGGGTGCTGAAAATGAAAGTGGAAATTCCCATCTTTACAGAGGAAGCGGGTAAAACATTTTATGAATAGGTTGAAACAACGGAAGATCCAGAGTCATAAATTATTATTTCATATGAAAAAAAACAGACGTTTGATTATTCCATGCTTTTGAAATATTTAAGTATTTGAAACGGAACTTGAATACCACTATCTCTTTTATTTCTTTGTATTTAGTTAGTTAATTATAGATTTTATCTTCTCCGATGGTTTCACAAATGATAAAATTCGCAAAGCAGTTTCATGAATATATTTAATGAAGATTTAAATGCACTGTTTTTCCGACCATTCAATGGTTTGTTTATAGAATTTGGGATTTTTAACACTTTTCAATATAGTTGAAAAGTGTTTATGACTTCGATTTGTCTATTTGCCTCACTGTCTGGCCGCCTTCTAACTTTTGTCAATATGCTTGGACTCCTGCGGGATTGATATACGTAATTGAGAGTCGCAACAGGATTGATATATGTAATTGAGGGTCGCAACAGGATTGATATGTGTAATTGAAGTTCCCTTTTTTTAAATGTCGAGTGAAGCATTTGTCATTCATTTATAGGGATACGCAAAATTAAGATATATTAAGGATGTTAATCGATGAGATCTCAAATTACCCTCGATAATATTAAAGCATGTGTGTCAAGTTTTTAAAATATCTCCTCAGAAAACTAATACTATTTTCAACTTCTTTTTTCAGCATCTTCTTCTCAAAAAATGTTTTTTGCCTCTTTTTTAGTAGACAAAATATTTCTAAAATATATGTTTTAATTCAATTATGCTTTAATTTTATGTGTTACAAGATGACGACCTGTGAATAGTATTTCAACACTTTTAAATAAAACTAAGTATATATTTTAGACATACTTTGCAAACTAAAATAGACCATATATCCTTTAAGAAGAGCACTCAGAAAAAAGAAATTAAAAATATTAATTACCCGATGAAATATTTAAACCAAAGAATGCCTTACACGCCCATATATTTAACATTAGCTAGAGGGATATGAGATCTCACTGACCAACGTCCTTAACCCCTTGGGGACGAGCGACACGTATACGTGCCGGAAATAAGCCTAAGGATCCTCGTTTATTCTCACCAGTAAAATTTTACTGTAAAATTTGTTTTATTTAATCCGAGCATTTTCCCGATTTGAATAGGCACAAACTTCTGTTTTTTAAAACCGGTAGCAAAGTAATAAACAATTCGTAAAAGGCTCCCGTCGCGAAGGGGTTAAAGTCTACGGGCGATAGTTTTTTGAAAACCATTTTGATGACTTTATACTATATCAAGCGTAATTAAATCCATATACATTATTGAGATGCAAAAATGTTCCTTTATAGGATAAGGTTTGCTTAGCATTTATCACTTCTTTACATGAAGCGCGATAAATCAATATATCTATGAATAATATTGGTTTGACATTAAGTAGGTGAAATAGTTCAAACTACAGATAACTCTGCATAAGCAGTATTTAAAATATGGTAATGATGAATATAAATTCATCAGGAATCAGTAACTTATATTTTAGGAAAAATTTAAGCAGCCATTTGACAGAGTTTCAGTTTTTGTTAACTCTCTAGCATAGTTTCTAATTACTAAATTCTGGTGGGATTTTTGCTTAATTTCTTTGAAACGCAAAAAAATGAGTAAAGCTGGGGTGAAACAAAATGAAAATGTAGTATCTCTAACAAATCCTTCACGACTTTTTCATCTGTGTTTCTTAGAACTGAAAATTACTTAAGCACACTTTCAATTTGTTTGAAAGACGTCACATTCCAAGGTCAAAGTAAAAAAAAAAGATTACTGTCTCTTACTAAAAAATGAGTTCATGGTCACTTGAAATTTGTGAGAGGAGTAGTATTTAATCATAAATTTTCTTCCAATTTCGCTATTATTAAACAACTTCCTTCACTATTACGATTACTGGTTTTGATCTTTACTTTTAAGCATGATTGTTTTCAGACAATTTAGCAAATTAAATTGGTGTTTTAACTTCGAATGCATTGATTTCCTTATAATAAGCTTTTGGTGATTATTCGTTAAAGATTCCTACATTACAACATCCTACAGTACCTTCTGATTATTATGAATGAATATTTTATTATTTTTAGGACGAGCTTTATAGGCGTATTTTTATTTCAATCTAGGGAAACTATTTGCGGATGAATTTTACATCCATGTCTATGGATTTTCATTATTATTGTCTTTAATGTGAGCTTTTAATATTGTTAAACAAATTAAGGTCGCATTAAATTTCCATTATATAAAAGTTACAAGGTAGTTTTCTCAATGAGGAAATTTGTCGAACATGGAGGGTTATCCTTTCCTGATGAAGATGCAAAGTCAAATTAAAAGGATGGGACCCCCAGTTTAGGTGGTTGGCCCCTTTATCTGTAAAAATTTATAAAACGGCAGTAGCGCTTCATGATTTACATAGTTTTATGTTGTACTAGAGCAAGATATGAATACTATATTAGAGCAAGATATATAAATACTATAACAGGAAAACAATTTAATTCTTTCAAATTCTGATATTTCTTATAAGGCAATTCAGGCACGGCATTGTCTAGGTTTGGAATATATTAAGTATCTTGCCAAGCGCGGAAACTAAGCTGAATTTACACCATTTTTATTGTTATTATGGATATATCGTATAACTTATGACTGCGTACTTCTACTATGTATCCCTCACAAATCTGACATTCTGTAATTTTTAAAAGAAATAGTTAAAATGTTTAAATGATCTAAAATGTTTTTTTTTTTCAAGAACATGTAATGAAACATATTTTCATTATCTGTACACAATAATTTAGTTTTTCTTATGGCATTAAATTGTCTATTTACTACTATGTTCTAAAAGTTATCTAACGGTAGCTTGAAAATTATTTCATCTTACAACATAGTATATGCAAGGAAATTCCAGTATCAAGTTTGTACCCAGGGTCCCCAGAAATCATATTCAGACCCTGAGAAAATTCGAAAAATTCGACTAAAAGTTCTTTTTTAACTACTACTTTAAGAAACCAAAAAATAAATAATGGAAATTTTCCTATAAAACAAAATAATGAGATCCATGCAGGGACCAATATATAGAAATGTGGGCCCATGGAAAAATCATTCATTGTGGGGGGAAGGGGTCATTTTATCCTTTCTATCAATGTACGAAGATAAGAGCAAATAGGGCCAGGTGCATCCAATTTAGAAGGGGTGGTGCGTTTCAGCTAATAATTATAACTTAAAATTAGAAATAAAAAATTAAAGTAATCTTTTAACTATTATTATTGTTCAATATTTACATTATTTCATGATTATTTCTAAAATATTTTTGTCGAATAAAAAGATGTGGAGAGAGTTATAGCTTATCCACCGAGACTTCAATTATAATTGAAGACTCTGATGTTGGCAAAGTTAAACATTAGCTAGCTGTTAATAAAGGTGTGTAAAGAATGGAAGTATTTCTAAGTGAGCTTCAATTTGTGTTTATATGATGGCTGTCTAATGCCACTTTAGAGAATTGCAAGGATTGATGTTAACTCATAACCGGCAAATTTTTTATCTTTTATAAAAAGAATATATACATACTTATTGATATCTAAATTTCTTATTTTTTCCTCCAAAAGATCATTTTGGTCTTTGATATGGAAGATAGACTACATTTGAATCCAATGCCCAAAACAACAAAAGAGCTAATATCAACACGAGCTGTAGCAAAAAAATTCGACATCGGGGCCGGTTTGGGTAAAATCAGGTTATCCGACCCGATGTAAGACAATATGTCACATCGAGATTTAACTCAAATTAGCCCATCGAAGGAATTTGTTTCATTTTCCTACTACGCACAGTTTCAATACGAGTACAATAGAATTTTATCACGTCTTATTCTCAAACTTACTTGTTAACATGTTCACCTGCTTGAATCAAAAGGGAAAACTCGGGAACAAGTTTTCTATTTGAAAGTGAGATATTATCCGTGAAGGTCATAATGTCTGGATGCGTGCAGTTTCTCTTTTTTTTTTTTTTTGTTTTTTTAGGAAGTAACAGTTGAAACTCACAAATAATTTATTATAGACCTTGCAGACCTTTATAGTAATTTTTAGAAGAATATTTACTAACTTAACCCTTTAAACTTTGGTGGGTGAATTTCTTCAAAATACCCAAATGTCACATTGGCACCAGTATTTTGCAAACAAAATATTCGGTTTATCATACGCACGAAAAAAGGCATTAATTTATTTTCCAATAAGTTTGGTCAAATATTCTGGTGCCAAAGTGACATTAGGAGATTAAAATTAAGTGGGAAGAAATTCGCCCACCAGAGCTCAAAGGGTTAACATCAGGTATAATAAACCTGCAGATAATCTATTACGAAAAAGTCCTTCCGGCCAGTGCCGGGAGGAAGAAGTAGCTTTCATAATCCTTATTTAAAAAAAGCCAACTTATATCATGCAAACACACGAAGCTCAATTTAGTGGAAACCGAATATAGGAGATTCAATACTAATTTTTATGAATATAATGAATGAGAATTTCGAGAAATTAGACAGCTTTATCCAAGCTGCTTTTCTTTAAAGTAACTTATATTTGGCTGCCAAATTCGGCAATTTCTTAAAGTGCCTGTCATTTTAAGACAACATGGTGGATGAGGCTAAGCAGTGAACTTGGTCGAAACCTTTGTAATTGCTGTGCACATGCTCACTCACATCGGAATCGGTTAATATATAGAAGTGCTGTCGCATGCAAAAAATCAGATTTTTCAAAATGTCACCCACAATAGAAATTGAAACTTCTATATCTGAGCCATTTTTTAAGGTAAAGACAAACAAAAAATGCTCCTGAATACTTATATCAAGATCAAATACTTAAGAAAGACACCTTTTTCAATTTCTAATTTTTTTGCACCTCACTTTAAATATATATATATTTTTTAATTTAATGGCCGCCATTTTGAAACAAGATGGCTGATGAATCTGGCCAGCGAACTTAGTCGAGGTGTTGATGTATACTATCCACATGCCTTCTTACATCGAAATAGGCGAATACGTGTGTTATCGCGTGACAAATACAAGATCGTTTCAAAATGTTAGCCATGCTAGAAATTCAAAGTGCTATAAATCAACCATTTTTTAAGATATCAAAAAAGAACAAATTTTCAGAAACAAAAACTGCTCCGGAATCTTTGTATCAAGGCCAAACACATAAAAAAAATCTTTTTCATTTTCCAATTTTTTAATACCTCATTTTGAATTTTAAATTTAATTTTTTTAAATGGCAACCCTTTTGAAACAAGATGGCGAATGAAGCTGGCCAACGAACTCGGTCGAGACATTGGTATGTACTATGTACAGACCAAGTTACATCCAAATAGGTTCATAAATACGCCTGTTATCGCGTGACAAAAATCAGGTCGTTTTAAAATGTCAGCCACAAGAGAAATTCAAAATGCTATTACTCAGCCATTTTTTTTTTTTTAGATATAGACGAAAGAAAAACTGTTCCGGAATCTTTGTATTAAGGTCAAACACATACAAAAAAAATCTTTTTCATTTTCCAATTTTTTGGTATCTCATTTAATATTTTTTATTTTTTTATTTTTTTTAAATGGCCGCCATTTGGAAACAAGATGGCGGATGAAGCTGGCCAACGAACTCGGTCGAGATATTTGTATGTAATATGTACACACCAAGGTACATCCAAGTCGGTTCATAAATACGCCTGTTATTACGTGAGAAAAATCAGGACGTTTCAAAATGTCAGCCACGCTAGAAATTCAAAATGCTATAACTCAGCCATTTCTTAAGATATAGACGAAACAAAAACTGCTCCCGAATCTTTTTATCAAGGTCAAACACATAAGAAGAAAATATTTTTTCAATTTTCAATTTTTGGTACCACATTTCAAATTTAAAATTTTTTTTAAATTTAAATGGCCGCCATTTTTAAACAAGATGGCGGGTGAAGCTGGCCAACGAACCCGGTCGAGACATTGGTATGTACTATGTATAAACGAAGTTACATCCAAATCGGTTCATAAATACGCCTTTTATCGCGTGACAAATTTCAGGACGTTTCAAAATGTCAGCCACGCTAGAAATTCAAAATGCTATAACTCAGCCATTTTTTAAGATATAGACGAAACAGAAACTGCTCCAAAATCTTTGTATAAAGGTCAAATACATAAGAAAAAAATATTTTTCCATTTTCAATTTTTTGGTACCACATTTCAAATTTTAAATTTTTAAAAAAATTTTAAATGGCCGCCATTTTTAAACAAGATGGCGGGTGAAGCTGGCCAACGAACCCGGTCGAGACATTGGTATGTACTATGTATAAACGAAGTTACATCCAAATCGGTTCATAAATACGCCTTTTATCGCGTGACAAAATTCAGGACGTTTCAAAATGTCAGCCACGCTAGAAATTCAAAATGCTATAACACAGCCATTTTTTAAGATATAGACGAAACAAAAACTGCTCCGGAATCTTTGTATAAAGTTCAAATACATAAGAAAAATATATTTTTCCATTTTTAATTTTTTGGTACCACATTTCAAGTTTTAAATTTTTTTAAAATTTTTAAATGGCCGCCATTTTGAAACAAAACGGCGGATGAAGCTGGCCAACGAACTCGGTCGAGACATTGGTATGTACTATGTACACACCGAATTACATCGAAATCGGTTCATAATTACGGGAGTTACAGTGTGACATAGGTCAGATATATATATATATATATATATATATATATATATATATATATATATATATATATATATATATATCAATTTTGAACGGAGGGTGGTTTCGGGGTCTGGGGGTCATGATCGATGAAAATATACCAAAATTTTTTGAAATCGCTTTCCTCCGAACGGCTGCAATAGGTAGCTTTTTTGTAAAGAAAGCTACCTAATAAAATGCTATAACTCAGCCATTTTTTAAGATATAGACAAAACAAAAACTGCTACGGAATCTTTGTATAAAGGTCAAATACATAAGAAAAAAATATTTTTCCATTTTCAATTCTCTGGTACCACATGTCAAATTTAAAATTTTTAAGAAAATTTTAAATGGCCGCCATTTTGAAACAAAATGGCGGATGAAGCTGGCCAACGAACTCGGTCGAGACATTGGCATGTACTATGTACATACCGAATTACATCCAAATCGGTTCATAAATTCGAGAGTTACAGTATGACAAAGGTCAGATATATATATATATATATATGGATATATATATATATATATATATATATATATATATATCAACTTTTGAACGGAGGGTGGTTTCGGGGTCTGGGGGTCATGATCGATGAAAATATACCAAAATTTTTTGAAATCGCTTTCCTCCGAACGGCTGCAATAGGTAGCTTTTTGTAATGAAAGCTACCTAAAAGTACGAAAATCAGAAACTTTAAAAAATATTATTTATTAAAAAAAGGAGGGGTGCCATATAATGAAAAGTTAACAAAGTTTCTATGAAACATTTTGACAGGGACGTCACTTAGGAAGGGCTGGGTAGGACAATTGCCCCCCCCCCTTCCCCGAGATTATTTTTTTTACCACTACCTCGCTTTTTATTTTCTTATTATTAGTTGAATGTTTTTACCAATGTATTAACCTTAACGGTCGAAGTACTCCTCTCTTACGCGAATTTATTCGGTTGGCACCATTTTTTTTTAGAAACATTTTTACTTGAACTTTGACAACATGTGCAAGATAAATTTGCCAAAAGATGTACCTTTAAAATATAGTGGCGCGGAAGAACATAAAAAGAAATTCATGTATATAAAACTTGCGCGGCTATTTGCCGACACTCGATACCAAAGGGTTAATAATTGAATGTAAATAAATTATGGTAGTAAAAATATTCTTTTGAAAATACGCATGTAAAATGGATGCAAAAAAAAGTTCATTTCAGTTGGGCAGAAAAGATTTATTTACTATATGCTCAAAAGAATAAAGAGAGCTTTAGAGGGAGCAAAAGAATATTGCTCCCTCTAAACAAAATCTAAAATTCTGTATTTTAACATAAGTATGTAATTTAATTTCTTACTGTGACCAGAAAGCACCTAACATCGGAAGAATTCACTATTCTACAAGTAAAGAATATGACAAATATGACATGGATAGTAATATAGAAAATGTATTAGTGAAAAAAACTAGGCTCTACTCATCACCTTAATCAACGAATCTATTCGTCATTCTTGAGTCTAAACCAACCTGAGTCTAAAGACTCATGTGCCAGTTACTTGCAGTCAAATAGTTCACACCTTACACCAGAGTCCTTTGAAACAAATTAAATTAATTAAACTACTTTGAGCAGATGAAATGTGACGAAAATTCAATGATATGTATAAATTCCTGCATGCTATACAGCTTTCGTTTAACCACAGTTAGATACTAGGTGAAATGGACAGATTCACATACGAAAATTATAAAAACTCAAGTAGCACACTAAAAGTTAATTATTGAAAAATTGCTTTCCTTATTTTAAAATAAATTTTTTCGATTAATCCGGTGAGAATTCAATATTACAGAGACATTATTGCTTGCCCCTCAAAAGGTTAAATAAGGTGAATATTTATACTTCAAAAAAGTGGTGGTAGTTAAACAATCTGAATTTTATAAAAAAAAAAAATAGCCCACACTTATCGGGCGCGACACTTAAGTGGTTAAGAATAAAATGCTTAAAATCATTAAGATTGAAGTCAAATAGTATAGAAAACCATTACAAATCATACCCTCATAGAAAGCCATTACGAATCCAGTTGTGATTCACTCGCCAACTGGTGAGTAAAAATGATTTACTGGCTGTTAAACTTTTAGGGTCACACGCAACATTGCCGAGTGACCCTTAGATACGCTAGATTTGGGACGAAAGAAGAGTGAGTGAATCTGAAACTGAATCTTGTTTTCTGTGGTTAGACACACTTTAAAAATGTAATTTTAAGAATAAAAGAAAACTGATTGCTTCTACAATGGGTTTCGAGGTCAATAAAATAATTTTGGAACAAAAAATTTAAAAGGTCCGATCCTTTGACAAAGACAGGAGATCCATTACAGTATTATTCAGTCACATAAAAGAACGTTTATCTTTAATACCTTCTAGGGCGGTGCTTCATTTTTGGACCACCTAATTTTAATTCCTAAACGCCACATTGGCGCCAGAAAATTGGAATGAAAATTTACTTTTATTTAGTATGTGAACAGAAGCTTTTGCTTCTTTTTAACCCTTAAATGCGAGATTTTTTATTTTGTTTCGAAAAAATTATATATGATTCTCTGAAAGGTTTATTAAACAGGAAAAATAATGAAAAAAATCAGAGATACATTTTTCATATAATACGTCAATCTTTTCTTCTGTTGCACATCTGCAATATAAGTAAAAACTACTGTCGTGTGGTTCTTTTACGCTAAAATATTGCAAATTAGTAAATATTTTATGAAGTATATCTCCACATACCTTATTTAATATAATTATTTATTTTATAAAACTTCACCTTTAACCCTTTAATTCCCTTGATAGAATATGTTTTAGAAATTACGTAGTCCAGAGATTCTGAATTTGCACCAGAAAGTTTCAATAGTTAATTTTGCTTTACTTAAATACGGAATGCCTGTTACTAATTAAAGCAAATATTGATATTTTAATTTTCTGCTGTGAATTAGGTATATACGAATAAAAAAAAATCTATTAAATTTAAAACACTGTCGTTTGCATATATGCAAAGCTGCGCACTAAAGGGTTGAACAAATTTGTTTGTAAATTCAGGTGTAGTTCACTAATTTCTGCAGTTTTCAAATAGTACCTTGCCTCTGAAAGGGTTTTAAAGGGGGCAAAGTACTTCTGCATAGCTGCCAACATCTTACGCTTTTTTGTACCACAAAAATTTAATAGTAAATTTTACCTTTTTAAATCGCCGTAATCTGCCGAGTTGGTAGCTATGCTTCTGTTACTAAAATACTGAAATGATTGATTGACACCAGGATTTACGAACAAATTTAATAGAAATTTCTAAAAGCTTTTCTTCATGTACATTATAAATGCAAATTTTAATTCCAAAATTCTGGTGTCATTGCGGCATTTTGGGATTAAGAGTAAGTGGTACATATTATATACCGGTCCCTTTCAAAGGGTTAATACCACACAATCCGGTTATATTTTGAATTAAACGTTTGGGATGAGATGGAGTAGTATTTTGCTAAGCATTGGCCAGTTTTGACCATATTGCTATAGAATTGATGCCTTCAGGGGGGGGGGGGGGTACTTTTAAAGGAAAAGCAACCCGAATTATCATTCTCGCGCAAGCAAAATCCTAAAACCTTTGCACAGTCACCCTGCCTAACACGCACTGGTTTCGAACATGGAACTATTAATAAAGAGGAACTACCATATTCTTAAAGTAGTTAAGCTTCAACTGTAACCGCTTTCGCTGGGGTTTATTGCCGCTGGTCGCAACTTCCACCAGTAAAAATAAATAGAAATTTTCTTCTCATTTAAACGCCTTATTACTGCAAAATTTCAGTCATAAATAATGGCAAAAACAGATTTTTATTTTTTGCTGGTGGGAGTTTACTTCGGTGGTAGTCAGGCCCTGTTTTCCACCATATTGTGACAACCTAGACAACCTCATATTAGTGTCAGTGAAAAAGATTTTAATACTTAGGCAAACAGCCGCCGGTAAAAACAAACAGAAGATATGACCATATTTATGAGGGAAATTTTTCATGAAAAAGGCCTTTAAAATAAGGCAAAATTTTCTATTAAAAATTTACTGGTGGAAGTTTTTTTTCGGCGGTAATAAGAAACTGTTTACCTGATGTAAAAATTCAGCCGCCATCTTGTGAAAACCACCTCAGTTACTTCACTCACAACTGGTAGACAATGCACAATATGCCCCCTTCTCTTTATTCATAACTCCATTGTTTCGAACAAGCTTTTCATTTTGGAGACCAGTATGCTAACTATTGGGCTCAGTGGGGCCGGTTAAATTTTTCGATCTTATTTATTTTTCTGATGTTGTTAAAAATATAAAAATGACTGAGGTACAAAGATGCAAACTCTCATCTGAAGCAGTTTCAAAAACTTTTGATACTGAAATTGTTTTTACTGAGAATTCTGGATTAAATGTTTACAGACATAGCCTAATTGCAGGACTGACACCGGGGACAATTTTTTTATTACTTTGTCAACTATTTTGAAAGAATAATCTATGTAGTAGATTTCTACTAATCGTCTAAGTAGATTACTATTGTTTAGAAATAGTGGTAGACAATATCATAAAAAATAGTCGCCAGTGGTAGCCCTATCATTACAACTACTATAAAAAGTCGTCTTTTAATTTTTAGTCGTCTAATAATTTTTTAGTTCTAGAAGAAAAAGAAACAGAAAGGCTTAGTCAAATATTAAATCTGATAAAATTGGTTCAAGTAACTCCTGTCACCACAGTTGTGTGCGAACAACAATTTTCGGGAATCAGCGGAATTAAAACATCTTTGCATTTACGAATCCAAGAAGATACATTAGATGATCTAATAAAGATGAAATGCAACGAGATATCTATTGGTAAGTACAATACAGATATAGCTATGCCGTAATACTGTGAGCCCCACCAGTGGCCGAGAGGTTCTGCTCTCGAAGCTGGTAGACGGGAGGTGCTGGGTTCGATCCCAATCGCGCCCGTCGGCCTAATCGTTCGGAGTTTTCGTGGTTTTCTTCGAACCTTGGTTCTCCAAGCGTTAATACGGGTTAGGTTCCCTTAGAAAGACCTCCACGGAAGGCACTCCACCCCTTAGGACCTATATCCCACGTGCAGATAATTGGCCGACATAAATCCAACCAACCGTAATACTGTGGCGGGAAGATTTAAAAGATGGAAAAAAGAGACATAATATATATACATGGTCAGTGGTGTAGATTTAGGAGGAGTGCGAAGAACAATTTTCGGGAATGAGCGGAATTGAAACATATTTCCATTTACGAATCCAAGAAGACACATTAGACGATCTAATGAAGATGAAATGCAACGAGATATCTATTGGTAAGTACAATACAGATATAGCTATGCCGTAATACTGTGACAGGAAGATTTAAAAGACGGAAAAAAGAGACATAATATATATACATGGTCAGTGGTGTAGATTTAGGGGGAGTGCGAACAACAATTTTCGGGAATGAGCGGAATTGAAACATATTTCCATTTACGAATCCAAGAAGATACATTAGATGATCTAATGAAGATTAAATGCAACGAGATATCTATTGGTAAGTACAATACAGATATAGCTATGCCGTAATACTGTGGAAGGAAGATTTAAAAGATGGAAAAAAAGAGACATAATATATATACATGGTCGGTGGCGTAGATTTAGGGGGAGGGGGCAAAAATCATTTTACTACCAGTATTATTGTACGCTAAATTTTACTTCGTTTAATCGTATAACGTTTCATGATTAAATAAAGCCAAATTTTCTATATAATAGTGCTGGTTGTAAAATGATAGAGCTCCCCCCCCCCCCCGCAAATGCTACGCCACTGTACAGTCGTGAAAAAAAATTAAACACCCCCTACTAACTCTGCAACAAATTATTTAAGAAGAAAGTTACTGGTACCAAACGATTGGAAATAAAGTCTATTTTTAAATGATGTATATAAAATTTGCTTAGGAATCTATCTACATATCAAAGGAACCCAAACTTTGCCTTTTTCAATAGCAATACCCACGATTGACACAATAAATAAATTCTACACCCTTCAATTAGCCTAAATCCAATTTTTTATGAAATTCGTACGATTAGTTTCCGAGAATAACCTCGAAATCCGTTGTTCACAACAGGAAGCAAAAAGATGAGGGGTTGTATCCAAATATAGTAGTACGTGCAATATTGTGTACGCTATCTTGGCATTAATCAACAAATATTTGATACAACCCCTGATCTTTTTGCTTCTTTTTCGGATTTCGAGCTTATTCTATCGACGATTAATTTCAGAATTTTCAAGCTATGATTTTGAGACTTTTACAAAGTTGCTCTATATATTTAACAAATACATTATGCACATTATATTTTGATTGCATTCGTGCATGCGCAGTGAAACATTTTTTAGCAAACCTGCTCATTTTTCATCCAATTTTTATTATTTTTTAATTCTGATTGCAAAGTATTATGTACAATATTGTTTGTCATATTTTCTGAAAAGAACTTTTATATATATATATTAAGAGCTCTGCAAATTATAAGCAAAAAATTTGGCGAAATTTGGGGCTGTTTTTATAAAAACCTTAATTTCTCTACGAGTATACATGCTATCCTCATAAAAATGAACACACTATATTACAATAAGCCACTTATTAATAATCTCGTGTTTGAACGCTTTTGCTACATTAGTTTGCTACATACAGGGTTATCCAAAAGATATTCGTTCTTTTTCAATTTGTTGACGGTCCCCTATGCGGTTTCAGGCAAAAATCTTCGAGGAAATGTATGACCTATACTATACTATTTACACACCTGCAGTTTCAAGTTAATTCCTCATGTATTTTTTTAGATATTTAACAAAACGTCTAAAATCGCAAGTGATCGGTCACCTTTGGCGATAGTGTATTGCCAGCCCAAATGTTTTAATAAAATGAGTAAAATTATTTTTTTTCCCATTGTGCTTCTCTGCACATCGTATATGGCCCCTTAAACCATCATTTTGAAGTTTTCTAAGCTTAATTTGAAAACTACTTGGAAGAAAAATTTGAAATTGAGAATTCACATAAAGCAGGACATAATAAATATAAATCTATCAAAAAAATTGCAGGTTGTAATTCATATTTTTTTCGAATATTAATTTCATAATTCATAATTCATATTATAATATTTTTTAAATTGCAAATTCGATATATTTACGTTCGGGTTTTTTACTATTATAACCACACAACAAATTATCATATTAGGATTAAAATTTTAGGAGTTATTAATAAAAATATGAAAATATAATTTAACCTTAGAAGCTCTAAATTTTGAATGATTATAATTCAGAAACTTATCATCCAGATGACTGGAAATTTCGTTTCTGGGCATAGTTTGAACCAAAGATTTAAAATATACTGTCAAAATTGAGTGCTGCCATTGGAAAAAACAAAGTTTGGTCTAGTTTTGATTTGCAGATGGCTCCCGAAGCAAATTCTATATACAGGGTGGTTCAAATTAAAGTATCCCTGTTTGGGACGCTCTAGCGAGAAAAGCAGTGTTTGTAACGACTTCATATTTGGAAAATATCCATATCAGACCATGGGAAACTGATTGGTGCAAAAAAAAAAAAAAGTTCAAACGAAGGCCGCTAGGGGAAAATCGCTAGGGGAGGCGCTGCGATCGGTTTGAAAAATGCAATATGACCAACGGTGTAAACGTCTAGGTGCCAATAAGCTGATTCCTACCAATAAATTTTATTAGTATTATTCGTTTAAATTTTATTAGCATATGCTCCGATTAATTTTGTTAGTATTCTTATTCGGCGAAGAATACTAAAAATTTAGTGGTGGGAATTTTTTTTTAAATGTTAATTACCGACACCTTGTATTGTTTGCTTATTTGTTTCGCTACATTTTCCTTACCTTAAGCCGATTGCAGCGCCTCAATTTCTCCTAGTGGCCTTCGTTTGAACTAATATTTTTTTTTGCACCAATCAGTTTCTCATGGTTTGAAATGTATATCCTGCAGATATGAAGACGTTACATCCACTGCTTCTCTCACTAGAGCGTCCGAAACAGGGATACTTTAATTTGAACCACCCTGTACATCATTTAAAAGTAGACTTTATTTCCAATCGTTAGGTACCAGTATCTTTCTTTTATTATAATTAGTTGCAGAGTAAGTAGGGAGTGTTTACTTTTTTTTTCCACGACTGTACATGGTAATGTTACATTAACATTAGAACCGCCGGAAATTTTATTGAAGTGTTATAAAAATATTTTGCACCGGAATTTTTATTTGAAACTACTTAGCTAATTTATTTAGCTTATTTCTCCATGGTACATTTAAAACTTAATTTAGAAAGAAATTTCTGGTGATAATCGGAATATTTTTATTTAGCACCGGTCAAAATGACCGCTACGGCGGTTCTAGTGTTAATGGTCATTTCTAAATAATTAACAGAAATAAGATTAAATTAAAACCCATTGGACACATTGTGTTGCCATTGGGCTACTTTTTTTTCAGATTATCGGCACCACTTTTTTGAAATGTTATAATAAACCTTATTTTCGTCTTAATTAATCTGTCATTTAATAAGGTGAATTTCACTATTTTGAAAAACTGGTGGAAGTCAAGAAATCTAGATAAAATAAAAGTAGCCCAATGGCAACACTGGACCAGTGTTGCCAGTTCGGGAACTTTTTATTTTAGATTATTTGACTGTCACCACTTTTTTAAAATAGTATAAATCGCCTTATTTTTCAGAATATTTAATCTATTTTTAAATAGGCCAAATATTTCTATTTCAAAAAAGCTGTGACAATCAGCAATCTGGTGACAAAAAGTCCCCAATCTGGCAACGCTGCACTGGACATATTAAGAATTGTCTTATTTGTCTAGTGTTACAAATATTTTATCTTCTTTATAGTGAATTGGCCTATAGTTTCTTCTAAGTGACTAGTGAGAAACATGCAGTGGCGTAGCTAGGGTGGGGGTCCGAATGTTCGAGATACCACTAGTTTTGTAAAGTTCACTTTGCTTTATCGAATCGGAGAATTTCCTGCTGTTAAACACCCAGAAGAAAATATTAGTGGTATCCAGAACAATTGGACCCCCTTCCCTGGCTACGCCACTAAAAACGTGCCCTGCCAACTATGGTGATTGACTGATTTCTTTTACTTTCGAGGGTGCTCCTCATAGACAACATGTTTGATGCATGGAACTATTAATAAAGAGGAACTGACATATCCTTTAAATAGTGAAGCTTCAACTGTAACCGCTTTCGCAAGAGCTGATTACCTACGGTGGAAACTTCCACCAGCAAATTTATATAGAAATTTATGGCCTTATTACTGCAAAATTTCTGTCATAAATATTGGTAGAAACAGATTTTCATTTTTACTGGTGGGATTTTAGTTTTCCGGTAGTCAGCCCCTACGTTTCCGCCATATTGTGACAACCGGTGAAATAAACTGACTGTTTTACCAGGCAAACTGACACCAGTAAAAACAAATAGAAATTTTTACCATATTTGTGAGAAAATATGTTCATGACTTAGACGCTAAAATGAGACAAAATTTTCTATTCAATTTTACAGGTGGGAAGTTTGCACCGGAGATATCTAGAAACTGTAGATCCGATTTAATAAAAGCAGCCGCCATCGTCTGACAACCTCCTCAATAACTTCACTCTCAACTGGTAGACAGTACACTATATGTCCAGTGTTGCCAGATGGGCTACTTTTTTTAAATTGAGATTCTTGATTGGCACCACTTTTTGGAAATAGAAAAATGCGTCTTATTTAATGACATATTAATTAAGGCGAAAACAAAGGTAATTTTGCCGTTTCAAAAAAGTGGTGGCAATGAAGAAATCTGAATTTTTTAAAAAGTAGCCCACAGGCAACACTGTATATGTAATGTATACACTGTTTATTCATAACTCCATTGTTTGATGTGACTCATTCGATATTTTATGTAGTCTTACAAAAGTAGAGTAAAGTTCAAAAGATTAATTATACAGGGTGTTTCCGAATTCGACCGACAAATTCAGAGGGGTGATAGTAGGCATCAAGGTGATGAAAAATTTCCACAGAACATGGGGTCACAAACCACTTATATAGTCACAAATACAAAACGTCTCATTTTAACTGAACATGGGTTGACGGTAATAATTTTGAGGAAAATAAAAACATTGCAATAAAAGTGCAACGATATGTACTTTGTTTTGTGTGAAATACTATAATACCACGAAGAGTTCTGTAAAAACAAGGTGTTCAAGCAATCGACGATACCGTATGAACTGGAAATCGCAGTCCAAAATGTGGAGCGCCAAGTGCATACTGCTGGCGCGTATAATGGAATCTTCAACCATTCATTTTTTATAGTATCAGATTTACAACAAAGGTTAGAATGTCTATTACAAGTTTTATTATAATAAACTTCAGTTTTCTGAAAGTTATTACCATCAACCTAAATTAAGCTAGGATAGAACACCCTGTATTTTTGATTTAATAAGTAGTTTGTGACCCCATGTTCTATGGTAATTTTTCATCCTCCTTGATGCCTACTATCACCTCTCTGAATTTGTCGTCCGAATTTGGCAACATATAGCCTATATATAGTCCATCTCATTTAATAGTATGATCATTTTCAATAGGTAATGTTCTGAATTATAATTCAATATCATTTAAATTTAAAAAGATCCAAACATCTTTCAAATATAAATATCGAGGTTTAAAAGAAAGGACAGTGAACAGATAGACAAACAAATTGAAGTATGAAATATGTTTTGAGTAACCCACAAAAATCTCATTTAGTTTGAAGAGGTATGATATCAAAGCGCTATAAGTAAGCGTACAAAGTTAATGCTGGAATCTGCCGTAAATTGACACAGCTGCGCCATCTTGTGGATGGAGTGAATAACGCAAATACGCGGGTTTTTTGTATGACGTCATATATGACAGAATATCTAGCATCTACACATCTCGTGCACAGGTCTATTTGAAGATATTTACAATTTAAGAGTTATAGGCGGAAAAGCAGACAAAGCTATTTTAGAGAATACCTGTTAAAATTTTAATCATGAATTTCAAATATTTACTCACTCATGGAAGATGAACCTTGTTTACCAGATTTATTGCAAAATATTTTTGTTACAGTTTGTTTTGATGACAATGTGTGTATTTAAAAAAAAATCGCAATGTCATTTTAATTTAGGGAGAAAAAGCACTAATGCTACGTAAACAGTATTGCCTTTTGCCCCTAAACTAAACTGACATTGCAACTATTTTTTAAATACATATATTTTTATCAAAACAAGCTGTAACAAAAATATTTTGCAATAAATCTGGTAAACAAGGTTAATCTTCCACGAGTGAGTAAATATTTGAAATTCACGATTAAAATTTTAACAGGTATTCTCTAAAATGGCTTTGTCTGCTTTTCCGCCTATAGCTCTTAAATTGTAAATATCTTCAAATAGACCTGAATTTTATGCAAGCTATTCAGGCTAAAAGAAAACCATTTTTGTTAATAAAAGTTATATGCGTAACTTTTAATTCCATGGTTTTTTCCAGGGTTTTTTCCACATTGGAAGAAACTTGCCCACCTTGGTTTTATGTTATTATTTATTAGAAAAGAAAAATGTATTCTAAATATAATGAGCCAAAAGCATGTGTTTAAATTGATGTAATATACCAGTATGTGTGTATTTTAAATAAAGTTGTGTTTTTCAAATGACGAGTATATTTTTAAAATGATGATTTTATATTTTGAATGAAATGAATGCAACATAAACGCTGGTGATGGGGAAAATATTTGACGGTTTATGAACTGCGGCCGGCTAACATAAAAGTACTTTTTTACACTGTTTATTTAATCTAACCCTGTTCATGTATATGAAAAGATAAAAAATTTTAATCGATTTTTCCCTCCCAGATATGCTAGAAAAATAAAAATTATGTACATGGATGTGTTTCTAGTAACAATACAACATTTTAGTAGTTTTACAACTTGATTATAAATTAGCAAATTAATTTTACGTTATCTAAACGTAGCTGATACATCCTTAAACATTCTTTATGGTTGTTACAACTGTATATACAAGTACAATTGAGTAAGTTATGTAACAAACTACAATTTCTAAAATATACCAGCTGGTTGGGAAATTGCAAAAGAGAAATATTTAAAACCTTTAAGCATCTTAAACGTGATTTTCAGCCCTATATTTTTTTTATAAAAAAGTTAAAATATTATTTAATATATATTATTAAATGTCAGTGATTTTGATACGTTCAATTGGCCCATCTCCGTCCGCAGCCCTTTTTTCTACTACTTATTCCGCTCTTTTGCGGAAGCCAGATTGAAAAAAAAAAAAAAAAAATCAAAAATTGAAACCGGACAAAATTAAAAGGGAAATTTGAAATTATTGGCTACCGACCAACAACTGCTACGTCCAGCTTATTATTAGTCTATAATTTTCAGTTATTGGCAATTGTTGTGTGTTTCATAAGCCTTTTTCAAATTTGGAGAATGTTCCGCCATTGGGTTATTTTGATAAAAGTTACTTTCATTTTCGAACCATTAACTTTTATACAGTTACAATTGTATACTGTTTTCTCATTTGACGCTAATCGTAGCTATCGGCCCGATTACGGAAAGTTATCCATTTTACCCCTGCGAAGAACCGGTGTAAGATAATAAATGTGTAATTGAGCATACCACGTACTATTTGTAAATATTTTATATTTTATTCCAATTTTTTAAGTTTCTTCTATACTTTGTATGCTTTCTGCAATGTTATTCACCTGTGCGAAGTGCAGGTATCCCATGAAAACTATTTTTCCCGGATATGACACAATGACCGACATATTTCTAGATTTTAAAAAAAAGTAATTTGTCGATTTTAGGAATTTTTTTAAAGCTGTTGTCTAAAATTCTCAAAATATTTAAAACTATAAATATTTAATTATTACTGGTTTAATAGTACAAGAATTACTGCTTGCATTTTAAAGTAAAGTGGATCCTAATGTAAAATTAAATGAGTTTTAAATGGAATGAATGAAATGCTTCTATTTTAAATATTATAAATACAATTCGATCAAGAGAATATTTGACAATTTATTGCCTGCGCCCGGTAAATAAAAAATATGCCTTAAAATTAATTAAATAATTTATACTTAAACTCTAAGCGTAATAAAACGTTTAATTCTCATTGGAAATACACATGTTTATGTAATTTTTATAACTTTATCTTATCAGGAATTGAATTAAAAACGCTGCTGTAAAATTCTATCTTAACATACATTAACTAATTTTTATATGTCCTTGTTCATCGCAGTACAAAAATGTAATTCAAATAGAACGTATTAAAATCACTGACATTAAATAATATATATTAAATAATATTTTAACTTTTTATAAATTATAATAAAACACAAAACTAACCTGTTTTTCTCTTTTGGGAAGCGAAAAATATGAGTTTTCTCAGATAGAGAGCTATTTTTGCAGTTTTGAAAACTGCAATAATTAGAACGCCATCGTGGCATTTTCCCAAATAATATAAGTTCTTAAAAGAACTGATTTTGTTTAAATAACTAACTTCAATTAATAAATTAAATAATGGCGAATAAATAAATCGAATTATATCTATACTTCCAACAATTAAGTACTGCAGACGACAAACGAATAAAATCACGGCTGCGAGTGCGTATAGTTATTTCATAGATATCGAACTTATAGATCATCCAGAAAGGGGAAAGAAGTTAAAAATCCTCTTGTAGTTCACTCCGTCCGCTGGGTGGCGTATGACCTTGATTGACGTGACCTCGCCTTTAATCTTGCGGTTACCTCTCCCATTTAAGATAGGACGCTTACTTATATCGCTTTGTATGATATCGTTAAAAATGCACATGACAATTGAAGGCTCGGTGTAAAACATGGTAACTAACATTTTTATTTTTATTTAATGATATTCGTGTAAAATTATTTAACTGAATCCAGGCAACCTTTTAAACGTACAAAGTTTATTTATTACTCAATAGATGCTGTTGTAATCAAAGATAAGCTTTCTTAACCCTTGAGGGGCTGTGGATATTTGATATTCCACCTAATTTTAACTAAGATTTGCACCAGAAACTTCGAATTAAATTTTACTTTTATAACTTTGGGGGAAAATCGTTGAAAAATTGCTTTTCCTTATTTTGAAATAAAATTTTTCAAAATTCGCGGAGGGAATTTAGCATTACACAAACGCAATTGCTTGCCCCTCAAAGGGTTAAGTGCAATGAGTTTTAGTTATTAAAATTCCTTAAACCAATTAAAATAAAATTTGTGACACCATAGGGCCGAATTTATTTTGGCAAAATTGGCAATCAGGCATACATCTAGCTCTAACTTTAAAAAAGGTTTTTGTACTCCTTAATCTCTGAGATTAATTAAAACAAAAATAACATTTTAAAATTAGTGGTGGAAGTTTGTCTGATTTTTCCCGTCGCCCACATTCGATGTTGTAAGTCCGCTACTTTTAAAAAAATTCAGATTGCTTGGTTGCCACCACTTGTTAAAAATAGTATAATTCACCTTATTTAATCTGTCATTAAATAAGTCGAAATTTTCTACTTAAAATAATTTGTGGATATCAAGCGCGTGATCGGAATTTTTAAAAAGTTACGAAAACTGATATTCATTTTTAGTGGTGGAAGTATAGTTTGGCGTTAGTAGTTCCGCCATATTGTGACAACCAAGACAACCTCCTGTTTGTGTCAGTGAAAAGATTGTAATACTTGCGCAAACTGACACCAGTAAAAAGAAATAGAAGTTTTTACCATATTTCTGAGAGATTTCCCATCAATTAGGCGCTTAAAAAAGAAGAAATTTTCTATTCAAGTTTACTAGTGGAAGTTTTCACCTGCGGTAATCAGAAACTCTTGATCAGATTAAAAAAACAGCCGTCATCTTATGACAACCTCCTCAGTTACTTCACTCGCAACTGCTAGACACTCCTCTTTATTCATAACTCCATTATCTGCGCCTATGAATGAGACAACAGATGTTTCACATAGTTAGTTGGAGGTTTAGTTGTAACAAATAAGCTGTTTTAGAGTAAGTAATCACATTATATTTGATTGTAGATTTTTTTTATACTTAAATATTGAGTAACTGCATTCTGTTAGTAACCGTATTTTACACCCGAGCCCTTCAATTAGAGCCATCAGTGATTAAGTATCCGAATCGTTTTGCGGAGTTCATTAAAAGGGCTGGAAATACAACAGAAACCATTTTCAATGGAGTAAATTTTGTTGTGTATAACTTTAACATATTTAAATATCGTTGCTTTTTGATTATTCTCATAAAAGTTACAAAGCGGGCTTACGAACACACAGACAAAAATCGATAGACAGACTGATATATTGACAAACATATACAGAGAGATAGGTTGACAAAACGAAAATCATAAGCATTTTCCGACCGCGTTTGAAAATGTTCAAAATAAAAATATTAAAAATTCATCCTATGCAGTTTAATTATTTCAGATTGTTTTCAAACTGTTTAACTTAAAAAATTGCTTAAAAGGAAATAATACCATTACTGTCAAACAATCCGATTTTTGTGTACCACTATATCAGAATTGAAATACTCAATTTATTTAATGACAGAAAATTGATATTTAATTAGAAAAACATTACTATTCGGAAATAATGGTACTCAAAAATAGGAAGATTTGGCAGCTATGCAATAGGAGAGCCCGGGGCTAGTTGGCTACAGGGGTAAGTAGGCGCAGTCCTCATAAATTGCCTGTTTGTGGATAGACTGCGCAACCAGTCACAGAGTACCTTTCTTCTTGCTTTTTACAATCCTCATTGTAGTTTTGCAGTGTTACCTACGTGCAATGGACATTTATTGCGATTTTTCTGTTTTTTGTACTCATAAGTAATTTTTTGTTGCTTCATTCTTTTTCTAAATTCTAATACTTATCTTAATAATTGTGATTTAACTTGTGCAGTTTTTCTTAGTGTATGATTCACTGTACCTACCCCATTTGTGATTTACTTGGATTATTCATGTTTAGAAGGTTACGTGTCCCTTTTGTGAATAAATGTATTATGGGGTTAGTAGGCGCACTGAACACGGGGCAAGTTGGCTCGGTGTCTGGTGTGTGCTGATAGCTTGAAAAACAGCAAACACCGAGAAAAGTGGTTGCAATGCAAGATTTTGGGCACACAAAACTTGCCCAAACGGCGAAAGTCGAATTTTTATTTCTGACAACTGTAACTCTGATGATGATATCGAGTAGGATAGAAGTTAAATAGTGTTAATGTTTTATTCATTATTTTTATGTCTGTATAATTTAGAATTTACATTGTACGGCGATAACGCCTTTGTTTAAACTTACTGCTAATAATGGAATTGATTTCTCTTAACTGCGTGTCTTATTTGAGTTTTATTTAAATTTTTATAAAGCGTGTGCCAACTTACCCCGTAGGTATAGGCAACTTGCCCCGTCACGGGGTAGGTTGGCGCACAATTTTCTTTTACTATAGGCTTCCGCTAAACATAAACTACAAAAGCTACAAACTCAAAATTCCGAGGTATTGATAGCCAAATGCCTGTTCTTTAAAAGTGCAGTTAAAGTTTGTTAAAAAACTTAACCCCTTAACGGTCGCATTAAATTACGGTTTAAAAATTCAAATTGCTTATTGGCACCACTTTTTTGAAAAAGAAATGCTCACTTTGTTTAATGACAGGTAAAATGATACCATAATAAAGCCAATTACACTATTCTATAAAACTGGTCGGAATCAAACAAATCTGAATAATCAGAAAAAAAGACACAGCCCGTGAATATGACGGGAGTGAGAATTAAGGGGTTAAACAAAAAATTAATTACTAAAAATTACTAAAAACTGCGCCTACTAGCCCCGGTCTCCCCTACTCAGCTACTTGATAGTAAAAATTTTAAAAGATTTTACATATTAAAAAAGTTAACTATTTTTCTATACATTTGCAATATTTATGTTTGTTTACATCCGCACATTATTAAATTTACTTTAATTTTATTCTGTTTATTTATTATTGCCAATGTTTTAAAATGAAACACGAAACTCATTGTAGTCATGTTATCTGCACGTTGAATGACACTGTTTAACCCTTTCAGGGGCAAAGTACGTCTGTTGTTAATATATTGAAATGACTGATTCACACCAGGATTTAAAAACAAATTAAATCGAAAATAAGTAAAAGCTTTTTTTTTTCACATACAATATAAATGCAAAAGTTTATTTAAAAATTCTGGTATCAATGGGGCATTTCAGAATTAAAATTAAGTGGGATATAATATATCCGACCGCCCCTCAAGGGGTTAAGAAGTGTACAAAAGGGCACTCGTATTCAACATTCTTTAAAAAAGAACAGAGTCAGATGTAGTAGAGCTTCCAACTTATAACGTTTATTCCTTCTGTACTCCACTTAAAAAAAAAAAAAAAAAAAATATATATATATATATATATATATTTTAAATAACAGGGTTCTTACAGTTTGAGGGAAAATGCCAACATTTTTTTATATAAAAATTCGACTTATATAATGACGCTATTGTATAAGGGAAGTTTTTCTCTAAGTAAATACTGGTATCTGTCTGACCTAAAGTCAGGGAAATTCCCTTACCTGTAGGAATCCTGAGTAAAACTAAGTACTATACGAATAAAAAAATCACTATATAAATTATTAAATTTAGTTTGGCAAGACCAGTGCTATTCAAAATACGAAACATGTATCCTGTCGATGAATTGTTATCAATTTGAGGTTGAAAAACATTATCATAGCGGCCAACATTTGCACTTTATTATAAAACCTATACTACAGAATCTAACCAATTATTAGAATGTTAGATTTTTCTCCCCTTGCTTTGTTGTAGATTTTAATACTGGGCTAACAAGAATTGATATTTTATTGGTATTAATTAATATTTACTATAGTTGCAGTCTTTCCTGTCCGCTACACTTTTTAAAAATCAGATCGCTTCATTTCAGAGCTGCCACAGGCGACTATTTTTTAATTCTATTTCGTACCACTTTTGAAAAAAAAATATTTTACATGCGCTTTGACAACATTTGCAGGAGAAATATACTACAAAATGTATTTTTTTTTAAATAGTAGTGTGAACAGCATATAAAAATAGTCGCCCGTGGCATCCCTGCATTCCCATTACTTTTTTAACCCTTTAATTCTCGCTCCCGTGATATTCACGGGCTGTGTCTTTTATTCAGATTGTTTGATTCCCACCAGTTTTATAAAATAGCGTAATTGGCTTTATTGTGGTATCATTTTACCTGTCATTAAATAAAGTAAATATTTCTTTTTCAAAAAAATGGTGCCAATAAACAATTTTATTTTTTAAACCGTAATTTAATGCGACTGTTAAGGGGTTAAAATAGTAAAATTCGGCTTATTTTCGCTTCATTTTGTCTCGGCGGCAATCAAGCAATCTGAATGTTAAAAAGTAGTGAACTGGCGACACCGGATAACTGGACATTAAATGCGAAGTTTTATACAATCGGCCGCTAGAAGGCGCTATTTTCATCTCGCTAAATTTCTTCCATATATCTCTCAGGCTTAATATGTAAGGCCTTTGATTACATTGGAAGGATACATATTTTTAAAAGTAATCGAAGGAGCGGAACAGATGTTTCCCATTTCACTTCGTTTCTTCAACATTCCAAAAGAGGGAACCTGCTGCACATCTTAAGTTACCGATAGCCTTAGTGTAGCAAAGATTTGCCTAATTTGTACAATTAATTTAGAAGTATAAACAGACTCTCCTTCAAAAAGAAAGATGGCGAAAATAAATTGAAAAAATAGCTTTCGCTTTTGATCACTTACCGCTAACCTTGATGTTATGTGAATAATAAACAGATGCAATTAATTACATTATTATGTATTTCAATATCAAATAGCCTTGAAAATTCGTATTGGTTTTCATGTGATAAGTATCTAATATTCTATTAATGGAATTAATTTTATCAATGAACTATTTCTTTTCTGTTTTGTACAACTAATTTTCAAATAAAACCAGGAACTATTATGTATTTATACAAATAAAAAGAGAAAGAAACACCGCGTCAAAGAAAAGATACAGTTATCGTTATTCGCAAATCATTTACGATAAATTCTTTAGATTCAGAATAATGTCTTTCAGAATATGCGTGCAATTTTTGAAATGGGGTTGTCCACCTTAAAAATTGCACCAACTTTGTGTTTGTTTTAATGGTAACACCCACTTTTAACATCCTATTTGCGTTCCTAGGATCAAGGCAGCCTGTAGAAAGGTATAGTTAATATAATTTGTAATAAATATTCATTGAGTTATAAAAGAAAATATATTAGGGGAATATCCCAAAATTTAGAAAATTTAACCCCTTGACATCCCGGACGTCCTGATTTTATAGTAGACGACTACCGGACGTATAGCGCGTACGTCCATGTGGAATATGAAAATTAATGTTGCCACATCTGGCGGATTTTTTATTTTAAAATATTGAATTCACACCAGAAAATTTTGAATAGCAAATTTCTTTTATTTTATTTATGTAATATCTGTTATTTTGCAAAGCAAAAATAACTATCAAAACTTACTGATGAGAATTTGTAATGCTTAAATAAAAAATCAGCTAGATGCGGCAGCACTGATGCAGTGTTGCCAGTGGGCTACTTGTTTTAAATTCAGATTTTTTGAGTGGCACCACTTTTTTGAAAGGGTAAAAATCCTCTTGTTTTCGACTTAATTAATATGTCATTAAATAAGGCGAATTTTACCATTTCAAAAAGGTGGTGCTAATCCAGAAATCTGAATTTAAAAAAATTAGCCCACTGGCAACACTGAACTGATGAAAATGCGAATTTACACTAAACGCTGCTATATACCACCGTACTTGAAAAAAGGCGATCTTAGTTTCAAGGGGTTAAATGAAGTTCGTGCAAGAAAATCTTCCAGAGTCACACCAGTCAAATTGTGGAGGCTAAATATGTATAAAATAAACTAAAAGTAACTCTCATAGCCCAAATTATGTTTCAAACAATTTTTCACGTAAATTTCTGGCTTGAAATTTTTGAATTGCTTACATGTGACTAAGCGATAACGGAATACGTTACTTTTGAAAAGTAAAACTATATCTCTAAAAATAATGATTCGAATGAAAATGTAAACTTACACACTAACCATGTTTTGGACGATGCCCATTTTGTTTATGTAAAAATTGATGTAGGCATAGCTGGCAACTTTTACGCTTTTTTCGCACCACTAAAATTTTACAGGAAATATAATCTTACTTAATCATCTTAATCTCGCGATTAAACAAGGCGAAAAAATCTATTAAATTTTAGTGGTAGGAAAAAAGCGTAAACGTTGGCAGCTATGTGTAGGTCATAATTCATACACTATATGGCCAAAGGTGACCGGTCACTTGCGATTTTAGACGTTTTGTTAAATGTCTAGAAAAATACATGAGGAGTTAACCTGAAACTGCAGGTGTGTAAACAGTATAGGTCATATATTTCCGCGAAGATCTTTTCCTGAAACCCCATAGGAGACGTCAACAAATTGAAAAAGAACAAATATCTTTTGGAACGAAGAGCTTTTTTTTATATTAAGAACTCTGCAAATTATAAGCAAAAAACTTGGCGAAATTTGGGGCTGTTTTTATAACAACCTTAATTTCTCTACGAGTATACATGCTATCCTCATAAAAATGAACACAGTATATTACAATAAGCCACTTATTAATAACCTCGTGTTCGAACGCTTTTGTTACATTAGTTTTTACAGAGTTATCCAAAAGATATTCGTTCTTTTTCAATTTGTTGACGGTCCCCTATTGGGTTTAAGGAAAAAATCTTTGCGGAATTATATGACCTATTCTATACTGTTTACACACCTGCAGTTTCAGGATAATTCCTCATGTATTTGTCTAGATATTTAACAAAACGCCTAAAATCGCAAGTGGCCGGTCACCTTTGGCCATGCAGTGTATTTATTCAATATGAATTTATTTAAAATATTTTTGTATTTATTTATTTATAAATATTTATTTAAAATTTAATTTTCATAATTAAAATTATTCTTTAAAGGAAAAAGTATGCCTATTATATATTTGGACCAATCAATTTATCTCATTAAAAACAACAATTTAAAATCGGAGGATTTCTGACAAGATATCAATTAAAGTTTGTCATGTGAATTTAACATTATCATCCTCAAATTTTGACTTCTTCTGACTCCATGAAGATTTAATAAAATAAGCATAAACTAAATACATTTCCGGCCTGATTTGATACAAGGAACTCCAATAAAGTGTCAAAAGTGGGTGTTACCATTTGAAAAATCGAAGTTGGTGCAATTTGTAATATATAGATGACACTCTATTTCAAAAATTGAATTCATGTTCTGAAAGAAGACATTATTCTGAATCGAATGACACTTTTGGTGTGATTTTATACTCAGAGGTCTACGAATAAAAGCAGGTGTATCTTTTTTCATAATGAGCGCATTGAAATGCAATGTGCAAGAACATATTTGCATCTTTGTTTTAAGTAACACCTGCTACAAAAGAATCGCAAGCAGGAGTCCCGTTTAGTCTTTATTTTGGTTACTATTATTTCTGAATAGTTCTGAATTCACCTTGATTAATCTCAGAATTCTCAAATCCAATAAGCTGAAGATTACTATTCGTAAATATTGGTAGACAAAAAGGGACTAGTTGGGACCCCTGCGCAAGAGCCCGAAAAGACAAGAAATTCGTTTTAGGCAGGTTTACATCTCAGTGTGTACCCCACTGCCGTTTCTAATATACTCTAATGTCAGGGCTGCCACAGGCGACTATATTTATATTCAGTTCGCACCAATATTTTAAGAGAATAAATTTTGGTGTATATTTCTCAAGCAGATGTTGTCAAAGTTTACGTGAAATTTTTTTGTTTTATAAAGGTGGCGCGAGATAGAATTAAAAAATAGTCACCTGTGGCAGCCCTATAATGGATGATATTTATAACTTATAACTCTGTTGTATTCTTGTCGCCAGGGTATTAATTTTTCCGTTTAAGTCAGGATTCCATAATGTACCGGTTCTATTTTATCAGATTCCACTAAATTATGAGTTTAATGTTGAATATTTGAGCTTTAACTAAACTAAGATTTATCCTAAAGATATTTTATTTTAAAGAATTTTTAAATTGAAGACTACATAAGTACTTTGTCACAGGTACACTGGCTTCCGAAACTTAACCAAGCGACGGTCAGCAAAAATGGAGAAGAAAAGCTTTGTTTAGCACAAAAAACTTTGAAAACTGCAATAGGCAATGAATGGCTCGTGGACAAAGATTTTTCTATTGTTCCGGTGAATCCATGTGGGCCAGAAATTTTCCCGTCGATCTTGCCTAGTAAATGCCGGAGAAGCAATTCATTAGAGTGGAGCTGGCATATGATCCATTGTAATGGTCTAGCAAGCTTTTCTTCCATTCGACGGATTACTCCAGTATGCTTCCCCGTATTCACAGGACACCCATCACAACCTAAGCATGAAAGGCTTGATAAATTAATACCTTCATCTTCTAAAAACTTCCACATGCAGTTAAAAATATCTTTTGATGCTCCATATAGAGAAGTTATGTGTCCCAAATATTTGGAGCCAGGCTCCACTACGATAGTAATATGCTCTTCTTTCATGACTCTGCGGTACGCATGTTTATCACTACTTTTTTCTATATACATTGTGTCATCTTTTCGGGAGTCAAAATATAAGGCTCTTATTTCTTCTTTAGGGTGCTGTTCTTTACGTTGAGACGAACGAGCCGATTGGCGTCTATCTATCACTGGTACAGGTACGTCATGTTTTCCAGTGTCCTTTGATGTACGTGCACAATTCTGGAGAACCGCTGAAGCAAGGGCTGCAGCAGATCGATCGGAAATTCCATACCTACCACATGTTCTAGAAAAAGTTTCAAGCTTCTTTCTAGTTTGTGTATTGGAAGATGAAGATGGGAATTCAATAATATCTATCCTTGAACAGCTGCATACTGATTCATTTTCTTCAAATTCACTTTCAGCATCTTCTAACTGCGGTACTTCTTTATTTAATCTTCTTTCTACTAATTTTTTCATTTATTCTCTTCTTTTATATTTTAATGTGATTTTGGAACCAATACCAGTAATCATCATGAGCCGGTTTGTACGTTGGTCCACAAGAAAATCTCGTTCGATTTTCGGCATCTTTTCTTCTATCAAACACGAACATAGTTCAAAATCAGGACACTTACATGCTGCAACATCAAATAGTTTATTTAATTCATCTAAGTATGCCGTTTTAGGCGTAACAAAATTGGCTTTAGAACGAGATTTTTGGATTGAATTCAGTTCTTTTCGTAACTTGATTGTTATTGTTCTTCGAGAATTTATAGGAATGGATGCATTTTTCCAAATCCTTTCCACTTTTTCTAAAACAGAATTACTTATAGTTTTGAAAGACGGATTTTTATCATTGTCCTCAGTCTTTGTTTTATGCCACAAACAGTTATAATATCTAACTACATCACAATGTATAAGTAACACTGATTCATTCAACTCCTGATTACTTCCGACGACAGGTTCATTTTCTCGCCTTACGTGAAACACTTTTACAACTTACTTTCTTAAAATCAACGAACACACTGAAGCTGAAATTAAAAGTCAATACTGAAGCAATAGATGTTTTCTGGTATGTACGACGACTGGACAGTAGAAGGTCATGTGTTAGCTGCACCACCTCCCCTTTGAATAGTTTATGAGCGAGCATATTTGCAGCCCACTACCCCATTGTCTCCGAGCGGATGGATATCTGAAAAAAGGATCAAACACTGACGTAAATTGATCCCACAACTCGTAAAGAATTTAGCTTTACGTGGTGGAGTATACAGTGGAAACAACTCTTTTTTTTTTTGTAGAAAATATCCAACTGCGCTGAAGTTACATAGATTGAAGATATCATTTTATCGTTTTAGTACTTTAAATCTTTAACAATAAAGGTTCAAATGACACTTTTAAATCATAACCAGTTCCATAGAATTTTTTTTTCTTTTTTGAAAAATTGTCAAATTTTACCCAAAATTTTGACTTTTGGATCAAAAGCGCTGACTCAAGACATTTTTTTCAGCGGTAATATTGCACACCGTTGATGTGCTATTATAAAGGCAACTTTTGGCACCTACCCGTTTTTAGTAAAAAAAAAAATCGCTTCACCCTAGCTCTTTATTGGCACACACTCATTATCCACTCCTTCCTTGTTCCATCATTGGAATATTTTCCATTACAAAACAGTCACATTGCATCTTCCTCATTAAAGGTGACACCTTGTAAAAAACCTATCTCATATTATAAGTTGGAGTGGAATGATTGTTCATATTCACTAGACTCGTCTTGAAACAATTGTCTAGAGTGTATTCCATAATACCCGACACTCCATCTTGAGAAATGTAACTTCTTCACTCGTTAACAAGTTAGCATAGAGGTAAACTGATTAACATAGCAATAGATAGAACTGTTCAACTTAATAATAATGAGCGTGATGTCAGTGATGTTAACTTGGTTAACATCACTGAAGAAGGTGCCTTATAATTAATACGAATTTTATAACTTACCTGCTAAAAATAGCAACAATTGTGAATAAGATTTGATTTTACCGCGTTACTCCAACAGTATGTATCCAAGCAGAACTCACCGCAGTGCATCATGGGAGTACTAGAAAGTCGTTTTGCAGTTTTATGCTCCGCTGCAGCACCATACGCATAGTTGCCAAGTTTTACCCTTTTTTCCTACCACTATTTTTTAACAGAGAAATTTGTCTTCTTTGATCATCGAAAACATAGCATTAAATAAGAAAAAATTTCCCGAATAAAATAGTGGTATGGAAAAAGCGTAAAAGTTGACAGCTATGCATACGGGCTATTGAAGTATTCCATATTGCCCGACCGTTCCATAATACCCGAACTTCCTCTATCTAATTTGCAGCTAAAAGGGCCTAAAAAAAACCATTTTTAAATTTAATTATTTTTTATGATATTAAAAAATAACTATCCCGTTCAATAATTCATGAAGCGTAAAATATATACATTTAAACACATAACAAAGCTGAAACGCAACAAAAGAGCACGTCTTCTCATAAAGAAATCTTTTCAACTGAGGCTAGAATCCACCGTATATAACTCATGCTTCTGAAATTGACATAGATCGACGCACCAGTTATTCAGCTACTATAAAATATGCTTTTTGCGATTGTTGAACAAATTTAAATTTTTGCACTTTTGGTCAGGTTTTTGCCTCGAATACTCCTCTGTTCGCCGTCCGACGACGTACTAAACGCCTCGGACCTCCCGAACCCGCTGATCGATGCCATAAACTTATTGAAATTAGCTTTTTAATTTTCTCGGTGGGATGTTCCGTGATCGGGACTACTGCTATCGTTCCAGTCAGTCACCGCCCCCTGAATACTAGGCCCGAGCGCTGTCACAAAAAGGGTGGCTGCCGAAGGCAGATTTTTTTTTTTTCCTTAAATTTTCATACAAGTATTTTATAAAACTTTTCTTTGACTTCGTTAATCTCAGAAAAATAAAGCATAAGAAAACTTTTAAAAATTGTTAGTGCCAAAATTCTAAGGACCGTACACACGGTGAAAAAAATCCGCCTTCGGTAGCCGCCATTTTTGTGTCAGCGCTCAGGCCTATTATTCAGGGGGCGGTGAGTTAGTGTTGAAAAGGAAGGGACCTCTGTAGGGCACGACTTTTCCAGAGGCCGCGTTTAAATAGCGGCGGTCGATCCGAAGTAGTAAGATACTCTAAAACACCGTTTATTTAAATATAAAATATTCTTTTAAATTTGAAAGAGAAAAAGGCATGAATAAAGATATAGTGATACCCATCATTCTCATTCGTCCCAACAATGAAAGACTTCAATTGCGTCATATCAGCATATTACAGAAATATCATTAAAAAATAAAAATAACAAAATATTTCAGAAATTAATTAAAATTTTAAGAACTAGTATAACATTCTCGAATCGTGACGAACGGTTGTTTTTCATTTTAGCTTACAGTTCGTTATATTCTCGGAGAAGCGGATGAAACATAATACATACAATCAGATTTTAATTTAAAAACGGGCTAAAAGAAATAGCGAAAAGCTAAAGATTAAACACCTGGCCAAAATTATAAGGACAAATTAAAAAATGTAAAGAATCATAAATTTTATACATTTCTAAGTATTTGTAAACTTTACAGAATATGTATTTATAATACAAAGAGCCTTGCTCATTTTTATTTAAAAAAGGAAAAATTTCTTAAAAAATAAAAAATAAGAAAAATATTAGAATTTTTTAATGGTCATAATTATAAAGATACTTCTTAAAAGTTCGAATCGATACAATTTTAATAAGAAGTGTAACAACATTCGGAGACATATAGTCGTAATATTCAACATGCTTCGAATTTTTTTTTCGACAATTTTGATGTGGATATAGCTGTTCGGGTATTGTGTAGCTTCCTCGAGGTCCCAAATGTATACCCGTTTGTAACACGTTTGTAATTTATGTACGCTTTGCTTGAAAGTCTTTAGTCACCATTAATTCCCAACGGTAATCTTCGCCTTATTTAATGGTATAGTTTCAATCATTAAATAAGGAAATTTTTCTATACTAAAATAGCGGCAGCTTGATGACCCACACGGCGGGTTGAAGAGCCCTATGCTAGAGGGTGTCCGGCGCCCCTAAATGTTACCTCACCTTTACATTTGCTGTGCCTCCCTGATCTACTGACTGAACGTCATCCTCTAAGGAAAAACACTAAATCTTACTATGTTTATGCATAAATTGTCTAATTTAATTCAGCTTAATTTTAAAATCATACAGCGCACGGTGGGTGATTTAGCGATTCTAGTTGGCCAAAAGTCAATTTTTAAAGTTTATCCTAGCATAGTTTATTTTTTGCCTGTTATAGCTCAATAGTTAGGGCGTTGTACCCTGCTATTGGTTTTGATATAAATATAATTGTATGGTCCAAAGACTAGTGCAAAGTTGGTGCTTCTTAGTTGGGAATGAATCAATTAATTTGAGTATGGTTCTTTAATATGTTACTTGAATCGGAATAAAATATACTGCTCGATTATGGACGCTT
Source organism: Maratus speciosus (assembly GCA_963932465.1). Classification (NCBI taxonomy): domain Eukaryota; kingdom Metazoa; phylum Arthropoda; class Arachnida; order Araneae; family Salticidae; genus Maratus; species Maratus speciosus. The sequence continues at coordinate 57,906,016 of OZ010787.1, forward strand.
ACAAACAAAATATGGACTTTATTTTATCAGATTTACATACATAAATTTTGCACATATAAGCTGTTATTTCATATTTAATATCGCAAAAAACTTTTTTTACAATTTTTCAGTTTTAATATAGAAAAGGTTATATGATAAAGCACGATTAAGCTCAATTTTTGATATAATTCAATGGTTTAGATTACTAACTTTTTGTTCCAATTTAATTTGTCTGCTCTTAGGTGCCTCCCCAGTTTTTACAATTGTTTTAAGCTTATTAAGTCTAAATATTTTTTTTTTTTTTTAAGTTTAGTTCAAGTACAATTTTCTTTTTATCAAAGACAGCATAATTTAAGTTAGTCACATAAATAAAGTTTTTCACCATTATGCAACGGCAACAAGATTTAAAATTTAACGAAAATGTGGATTTGGTTGAAAATGTTTTGTTTATAGAGGAAAGTTACAATGAAGAGCACATGAAGTTTTGCAAGCGCGAAATATTTAAATTTATAACTAAATTTGGACAAAAATTGCCAGTTGTATGTAGGTATCTCAGGACAAAATGATGCAAAATATATTACTTGGCTGCAAATTTCGAGTGGTTACAAAATTAAACCAGACAAATTCTCCAAATTCAGATTTTATACAATGCAAAACAGAATATAGACATTTTCCCATGATATCTTACGATTCCCATTCTTTACATAAGGTTTCTCTGTGCAGAGATAAATATAAATATACAACAGAACATACAATACAGCAATTTTCATTAAAGCTGTCGAATGTTTGTCCCGTATCTTAAATTTTAGAAAATAAATTTTAGGATTTGTTATAATAATACAAAAATAGTTTTATCACTTTAGCTTCCATACCGTTAAGAAAGTATCATATTAAAATTATCAAGAAGAACGTAAAATCATGGGTCAATCGGGTTATGAAACATTTTTCAACATGTTCGGATTACTATAATAAAACTTCATAGCTTAATTATGTGAAAAAAGATGTCTAAGTAATAATTTTTAAAACATATAACGCGTTTGAAAACACAATTTCAACCAAAGTCGAAAACATAACTGAAAATTTTGTACATCCCTGTATATGAACGATAGATTTATCATATAATTCATGATATGCTAAAATTTAGAACAGTTAAGGAACGCATAGCACAGTTGAAAATTCCCCATCGACAATTTCCGTCAATAAAATAAAATGTACTTCAGATGTCTTGTGCAGCCCTGTATATGATTTATCGAATTTATTCATATTAAATGGTATGCAATTTTTATAATTTAAAAAAAATGTTCCAGAACCAAAACGCACTTCCATCAATTATTGTTCATAAAGAGAGAATATAACCGATTTATTTTGTGTGCCCCTGTATATGAAAGATGAATGCTATGCACATCATATTCAATAGTAAGCATCTTATAGAGCACCTCGGAGATATATATCAATTTAAATATTTTTGAAATAGTATAACATGAACAAAATACACCGCAAACAATTTTCTCCACAGACCGTAATGTAACATAATTCTTTTCAGTGTCCCTGTAAATGATCGATAATTGTTATCCATACCATAGCAGTCATCTTGTAGTGCACTTCATAGATATGTATATAAATTTCAAAGTGTTTGAAATTATGAAGTATCATTAAAAACCACCGCAAACGATTTTTCCCCATAGGCCGTAATGTAATGAAATTCTTTTGAATGTCCCTGTAACGAAATTATGACTGCTACACGCTACATTTTGCAATACCTAACATTCAATAGTGAATATCAATAACATTTTTCAATTTTATGTCGATGCGACTATATAGACGCCAAAAATAATTTTGGCCAGCTAGAATCGGCAAATCACCCACCCTGTAGCGGTTAAGTTTTTAAGGAGCGACGACTATGAGGAACTGGGGAAAAGGAAACATTTATTTCTATTACATTTTGAATATTAAATTTAATATACAAAACATTAGTCATACAAATATGAAATATGCATTTATATATATTTTTTCTGCATTCTTCTCCTTATATATATATACATATATTATGTCATTTAGCAGAGGCATTTTAAATGAGTATTCCCTAAGGAAGGTGCACCGCGTGCAATGCGCCAAGGCCCCTCTGTTATAGGAGTCCCCTAACGAAACTAATTTTTTTTTCTTTATACTTTAAAAATAAAAAATAAGGATAACAAAAAGGTTTATCCAGACCTACACCTAGTCCCTGAGCATTTAGGGGGGGGTGGGGGGCAATTTGGAGGTTCTTAAATCAACTGAAAGACCCCTTTTTTTTACCATTTGAGAAAAATGCAGACCTTCAAAATGTTTCTTACACCTGAGCCCCTTTAACAAGAAATCCAGCTCCGTAATTTAATAATAAACACGCTCTGCGTTTTATGAAAGCTGAGATAAAACATTTGAACTGCGGTTTTAGCATGACTTTTATTTTCACTCTGAATCTCACAGTCATTAAAACATTAGGGGAAAGTCCTATTTAGATTACAACATCCGCCGGTCATTGACTGGATAATAAAAAAATACATTGTCTTTAAAGAGCAGGAACTCGCGAATGGCCGAAATTAGGTAAAGCACCTGGCGACAATTTCAGGATGATTAGTCGCCAAGATAGCAAACTTGATCGAAATACCTGTGGAATAGAAGTCGGGATATCCGCAAGCATCTTTTTCAGTAAGCTAGTGCGATTGCGATGTTTAGTGAGGTAAATTTAAGCGGGATTTCAAATTACGGCACAAAATGAGCGTATTGAATCAAATACATCTATCGGAAGGATGAAATTGTGTCTGTGTCACGTGATGGTGCATGGGGATTCCACTACTCTTGACTGTCCAATCAAATTGGAATGGATGCGAATCTTCAACAGGTTTTTCTTGTGTCTATTGCTGAAAATTCCCGCAACTCGTAATTGCTCCTAGGATAAAATGAAACTTGTGGATCACGATGTTTGTTTTATAACTGAAAACAAAAGGTTCTAGTGACAGTGTGAGTGACCTTTTAGCATAATATTTGTGACATTATCGATATATTCATACTTTTTTCTTCAAAGGATACCGGTGCTCTTGCGCTATACTTTGATTTAAAAACTGCACATAAGAATTTCTAGCGACAGCGTGCATGAATTTTTAGGATGAAATTTATGACATTATTGACATATTTATACTTTCTTCTTTAAAGGATAACAGTGCACTTGTGTTATACTTTGATGTAACAACTGTAAATAAGAGGTTCTCGTAAAAGCGTGCATAATTTTTTTGGATAAAACTTGTGACATTGTGGGAATATTTATATCTTCAAAAATATCAGTGCACTTGTGTTATACTTTGATTATAAAAGTAATTATAAACATACTTCTCAGTTTTAAAGTGATTTTCTTTGAAAATTTTTAATTTTCATTGGAAGATCATCAAGGGACATTTTTTCCCATCATAATTTGTAATGTCCCGACTTTTTCATTCACATTTGACTTCATAAAATACAGTGATTATTTTACAGATGAAAGTTGGAGTTGCATCATAGTATAAGTTTTAAATAATAGAGACTAAATATATATATATTATAAAATAAAAAAGAATCATTGGAAAATCGGGGAAATATATTGGAAAAATTAGATCAGAGTGAAATTATTTTAGTATTACATAAAGTTATTTTTGAGCGTTCATCATTCCATTTCGAGTAATCTGTACATCGTTTTGATAAGACTATTCGTATATTTTTGTGATTATCTGAAAGATATTTAATTTCGTAGAACGAAACTTTCAAGATTTTTTTCTTGAGGAGTTCATAGAAGACTTTCGTTTTATAAAAAAAAATTTCAAATCAACCGCAACCAAAGAAATTTTAAATGCTGAAAATCGCTCTTTTTTTCAAAATGGGTCGTGCATTTTCACATTTTCGACATGATGACTCTGATAGAGAATTAATCATCCATGTAACAACTGGTGATCGCAAACGAGCTGGAACTGACGCAAATGTTAGGATGATTTTATATGATGAAAAGGGACAATCAACTGAAACCATTAAACTCGGACGTGCTTTTAAAAACGACCATGAAAGGGGATCCACCTGCACATATGCGGCTAGTTCAGGAAATGGATTTGGTTATCCTCTCAAGGTAAGGAAATAAGAATTATTTATTTCAATCAATAATTACAGTGATGTATACACGTCGGCAGAACGAAATCCAGAATGGGGCAAGATTTTGAAACACATGTTTCTGTAGTCCCCTTCCAAAATCTTCTTTAATTGGAAAATATTAACATAAAATAAGATAAATTAAGAATGTTTTGGTAGAATTCTAGTATAAGATCATTTATGAACATGCGAACATAAAAAAACAGAAATAATTAATAATTAAAAAATATTAAAGATCCAAAAATTAATCTTCTGCCGCCGATTTTTCAAAATGGAGAATTGAAACATTTTACACACTTTTACATCGGGGGACACCGCCTCCCCCTGAACCCCCGTTTACGATCACACTTAAGCATATAAAAGTAAAAGGAAAAGCATAACTTACAAGAACGAAAAATCCTGAATCCAGCATTGATTATGTAACACTTTCCAACACATTCGGAACACTGTAACAAAACATCACAGTTTATTAAGGTGAAATTTGTTGTCTAAATAAATAATTTGAAAATTAATAACGCATTTGAAAACCAAACTTTCTGCTATTACAATCAATAGTCGGGAAAATATCCGTTTTCTTATGTTTTTATTTATTTATTTATTTATTTTTTTTTTGTGCAACCCTCTATATGATTTATGGATTTTTATGTACACTGCATAATTAGTTCAGTTAGTTCATAGTTAGTTTAGTATAGAAGTTAGTTCAGTTAAACGAATAGCTCAATCGAAAATTTCCATTCAGCAATTTCCGCGAATAAACGGAAATGTACACGAGAACTTTTATGCAGCCCTGTATATTATATATAGAATTTATACACACCAAGTAACATTTAAAAAAAATAGCTCAATTTAAAAACATGTATCACAACTTCCAACAATTATTGTTCACAGGCTTCAATAGTTCAATTTCTTCTGTAGCCAAATTCATTTGTGTGTCCCTGTAAATGAGCGATATATTTTATGCACACCCTATTCAATAGTAAGCGCCGTGTTTTTCCCCTCAGCGATACATATAAATTTCAGTATGTATAAAATAGTGTAATATCATTAAAATACTCCGCCAACGATTTTCTCCCCATAGACCGTAATGTAACGGAATTCCTTTGAGTGTATCTGTAAATGAACCTTAAATGCTACACATTATTTTCAACACGGGAACATGCCATAGTGCTACCCAATAACATCTGTGAATTTCATGGCAATCAGACTGCATTTACGCGAGTTAGAGCACGGACGGACTGACAGACAGACAAACCGAATGCATAAACTCTTTTCAACTTTGTTGGAAAACGTTAAAAACGGTCATCCTTGGGATGTTTAGGAGGAAAGCCCCCTTCCCACCGATGGCGAAAAATCCTTATTTCCCTTTTTTACTTAGTGTTTATTTGTTTTAAGTCACGTGAAGAAAAAAAATATTCTCAAAGGAAAAACATATACATGGTTCGCACGCCTCCTTGAATTTTGCAGATCAGAAAAATTTTCGACACCAGTATTATCTTATAGAAAATCTATTCTTAAAAGAAGGCGAAATTTCACGCGTTTAACCTAGATTTCTTTTTCTATAAAAAAAATACTCCTGGAGAAATAACGGTATCCGTACGAACCGTGATATATAATTAAGTAAATTTGAAAATACGGGGATGGGTAATAGCCCTCTCCTGCCCTCCTTTGCCGGCTTCCATGCAGTGATACCTATCCTAACGAATTTCATGTTTTCCGGCTATTCGATAGCTGAAATTTTCATTAACCCTTAAATTCATGATTTTTTATTTTGTTTCGAAAAAATTATGTATGATTCTCTGAAAGGTTTATAACGCACAAAAAATAATGAAAAAAAATCAGAGATACATTTTTCGTATAATACGCCAATCTTTTCTTATGTTGCACATCTGCAATACAAGTGAAAACTAAAATATAGCAAATTAGTAAATATTTTAATAAGTATGAATCAAAATACCTTATTTCATATAATTTTTTTATTTTGTAAAACTTAATCCTTAAATGCATAAATTATTTTTTTTAGAATTATGTTTTTTACTCTTACATTAAAGATTAGAAACCAGGAATTTTAAGATAGATTTTTAACTTTATATTTTTTGTAATTTTTACAGCATTAATATTTCTATATAAATGTACTGGTTGCTAAGAGTTAAATAAAAAGTGAGGTAGATATGCATCACTGTGCATTTAAGGGTTAACCCCTTAATTCTCGCTCTCGTGATGGACTGTGTCTTTTATTCAGATTGTTTAATTCCCATCAGTTTTATAAAACAATGGATCATTGGATAGGCCGTTTTTCACTTTTTCGATTTTGATTGCTGATTTTTTTTATGAGAATTTTTCACTTTCGGAACCGGTTCCGGAAATGAAAGTGTCCTCATTAAAAATACCCGTAAACAAAATCGAAAAAGTAAAAAAGGTTTTTGTACAGATCGATCTCAGCTATCACGACGCAAAAAAATTCATTTAAAAATATTCAAATGCAATCGAGATATCTTTATAAATTTCTTCCATAAGATTAGCATTAGCGAACGGGCCTTTTCGATTGACTTAAGTAGCCTTTTAACCGAAACATGATCTCTCATTCAATTGAAATGCAACGCGGCTATTTTGTTTAACCCTTACAGGGGCAGAAAAGCTCTGTTTGTAAAATGATCAAATGATTGACTGACTCCAGAATTTACAAACGAATTTCTTACAAAATAGAAAGTTTATTTTCTAACTTTCATGATAAAAGCAAAATTTTATTAAAATTTTCTTCGTGCCGTTTGCCAATTTAGAATTAAAATTTGGGTTTTAAGTATTGGTGGTTACGCCGTGTGACCACCGCCCTTGAAAGGGTTAAAGTGCCTATACAGTAAAACATTTGTAGCTTGGGTCAGGAAAACGGTGAAAAACATTTTCGTTAGCCAAAACATTTGATAGCAGAAGCATTCGTTAGCTGAGACTATATGACTGTAATATAAATTATAATAAATTACAAGGAATTCAAATTTATGTTTTAAAGAATTCATTAAAACTTTTTAAAACTTCACTGTAAAAAAGAAAAAATCTGCAAAACTGGAGAGAAAAAAAATGTGATCTGGGTTAACAGTAAAAAAAGATTTATTTTACGAAAAAAAAGGAGCTCTCTTCTTCTTATAACTGTCTGTCCTTTAATAGTCAGGTACTGTTTTTAAAATTAAATAACAAAGTTTTTCTGGGTTTTTGCAATTTAAATCACATAGTTTTCACCTTCTGGGGGATTTTTTTCTAGTCAAATAAAAACATTATGAAAGAAAAAATTATTTAATGACACGTGTCTTGTTTCTATCTGGTATTTATTTGATTTCCTTTATTAAATCAAATTTCTCCTTCAAATATGTTTATTTGACGTGAAAAAACAACGGAAGGTTGGCAGCTATGTAAACAATTTATAACAAGTAGGCGATATTTTTTCATGTCAGTTTTACAGGATATTTTTTACAGCTTATGACTGCCAGCTCCGCAACAAATTTGTTTGGCATCTAATGGGAAAAATTGTATTCTTTTCATCGGAGTTAATAACTGACGGCGCTGATGTAGCGCTTGTTGCCGGGACACCTGCCGCTGTACCCAGTGTTTCCAGTAAGCTACTTTTTGAAAATTCAGATTTCTTGATTGGTAACAGTTTTTTTAAACAGTAAAATTCGCCTTATTTAATTATATATTAATTAAGGCGAAAACAAGGGGAATTTTACCACATCAGAAAAGTGGTGCCAATCAAGAAATCTGATTTTAGAAAAAGTAGCCCACTGGCAACACTGACTACCCATGCTATGGATCTGTCAACAGTTACAAAAGCAACTAATATGTCACTTCCATTGTCATATAGAGTAGAATGTGCATATGATTTCGGGGTTGAAGTAGATCCTCAAATGTGTCTATCTCAAAAATTTCCCACTCCATCTAATAATAAAAGATGACAATTATTAATAACGCTTGAAAGTTTTGTCGTAATAGCTCTGTTCTGCAGAGCAGGACTGTCCAACCTGACACCCGCGGAATACCACTTTTTCGTACAGTAATTTTTGCTTTAAGTAATCGCAGAATTTCGACGATTAAATAAGATTGTTAGAATTAGAAATTGTATAAATATAATTGCCTAACAATATATAGAAAATTTTCAGAATTAAAATTTTCCACCCCATGTCGTTTAACATCAAGAAAGCTAAATAGTTATAATTGGAAAATATATTACCCATTTAAAAATATTGTTATTATTATTATTATTATTATTACTATTTTACAGTGAATAATGCTCCTGGATCTTGATAAAGTAAAATCTCTATAATCTATCTTAAATTACACTACAGTCGAGCTTGGTTACAACAGGAACGCAGCATTTGTTCGTTATAACAGAATTATTGTAGTAATCAAATTTTAAATGTCATATAAAGTAGTATAAGAAAATAAAAGTTCACATAAATTATTAAAAATTACAGAATGATTGCTCTGATAAACACAGTTTTACATTTTTGTAATAAAAAGTTTATTAAGTTATATTAAGTTACCAATGACAGCGGCGGTTTAGCATCCAATTTATTATATTTTTTTTTTAATTCTGAATTTATAAATAAGCTATTATAAATAAGAAATAATTCTATGAAAATAGATAATTAAGCATTTATTTATTAATTTAAATGGATTTTTTTTAATTTAATGGATTTTTTTTTACATTATTCTTAATTTTGCAACATTTATATAACATATTTCTCTTCTAATTATTTTCATGAAATCATAAAGGGAATACTAATGCAATTCGCTTGATTTTGGAAAGGAAGCTAAGTCCTTATAAGGAATGCCTGCTTAGATACTAATCTCTTCAACATGTTTCATCCAGTTGTATTAAATGTATGGAACATAATTAACATATTTTGTTTAGGAAATATGAAAAAAAAAAAGAATTTTTTTCGTAAGCTTGCAATATTTTTGCTCGCTATATCCGAATTTCTCTCGTTACAACCAAGTTTTCGATAATGCATTTTTATATTATATCAATTTTTTTTTTTTTGGTCGTTAAAAATGGTTATTGTTAAATTCGTGCTCACTATATACAAGTCCGTTATCAGTTAAATAATAATACAGTAGAGTCTCGAAAATCCGAGTCTCAGAAGTCCGAGGTTCGCTTAATTCGAGGCGTCAAAAATAAATTTTCTATTTTTTTTCCCCTCGCCCGAAAGAATGTTAGTTCTTCCTGGATGGAATGTCATTGCCGTTTTGAATTTAAAGAAAAGATATCGACGCCGTTTGTTGGAACATTTAGTGCAGTCTGATAATGAAAATATTGAGAACGTTTTAACCCTTTCAGAGGCAAGGTACTTGTATTCGTAAACTGTTGAAATAATTGAATGACACCAGTATTTACAAGAAAATTTATTTCTAAAGAAGTAAAAGTATATTTTCGCGTATTTAATAAAAGTGAAATTTTCATTAAAAAATTCGGGTGCCAATGTAGCAAATAGGGATTAAAATTATGTGATGCCGTGACAGCATCACCGCCCTTCAAAGGATTAAAGAGTGGAAACATGAGAGATATTGTTTACTGGCTATCTGATTCTTGGGAAGAAATTCAATGTACAACGCTCAATAAATCGTGGTTGAAATTTTTACCTAAAGTAATAACATCCACTGAGAATCTTAATGATAACAATGGTGAAAACATTGTTTTGAAAGATTTGGTGAAGGAAGTACCTGGCTGTGAAAATTGTAATGCAGATGACGTTAAAGATTGGCTAAACACTAAACAGTGATGAAATGCTGGAAATAACTGAATCAACTATTGTAGAAATGATACAGATGAAATCGACTCTCTGCCATTTGAAAAAAAATCTCTCATAGTGAAGATTCTGCATATTTAGAATTGGCTTTAAAACATGTAGAACAGCAAAATGAAGCTACCCCTGCTGACGTTATGGTTTTAAAGCATTGGCTAGATATTGCATCTAAAAGAGAGGTAATGTGTTAAAGCAGCAAAAAATATATAACTGAGTGATAAACTGAGCCATGGTTCTGTAAATGCTGCAGCGATGGAATTTAATGTTCATTGTAGAACAATATCCCGTTTGTGGAAGCAGGCAAAGACGTCAAAAATAACAGATGATGGAGTTTACAATGTAAAGTCACAAAAAAACTGGTAAATACGGACTAAGAAAAAAAGATTTTTCTCAACAATTGAGCAAAATCAAAGATATCCCAATAAAACGAAGACAATCATTTCGGAGTTTATCATGGGCTGTTAGCATTCCTAAATCAACATTACACAGGATTCTCGGAGGGAGGACAGGAGGGAAAAGTTTGGAAGCGTATTTCATCCACCATTAAGCCAAGTCTAAAAGAAAAAAAATAAGCTGGAGAGAATTCGATTTTGCTTACAGCATGTTCAATCTAATGGATGCTTTTCGGAAATGTTGGATCGTATTCATATCGATGAAAAGTGGTTTTATATTACGAAAACCAGTAATTCATTTTACATCACCCTAGATGAAATTGAACCTTCGAGGCATTGCAAAAGCAAAAGGTTTATTACCAAAGTAATGTTTATGGCAGCGGTGGCAAGACCAAGATGGAACTCGAATAGAAACGAAATGTTTGATGGAAAGACTGGAATATGGCCTTTTGTTTATTCAGAAAATGCAAAAAGAAACTCAAAAAATCTTTCAAAAGGAACTGCTGTGACAAAAGTTGTAGAAATCGTTAACAAAGAAGAAATCCGAAAAATGATTATAGAAAAAGTTTTACCGGCTATACGTGAAAAATTTCCAACTAGTGAAAAATCGAGCCCTATATACATACAACAGGACAATGCGAAACCTCATTTTGCAGTGGATGATCCCAGTATCACAGAAGAATGTTTAAAAGATGGATGGAATTTACAACTACAATGTCAACCTCCGAATAGTACGGATTTAAATGTACTTGATCTCGGTTTTTTTAATGCAATACAGTCATTACAACATCAGATGCCCACAAACAATATTGACAACTTAATTGATGCTGTTGAAACCGCTTTTCAAAATATGGAAGTGGAAAAGCTTGAAAATGTATTTTTAACTTTGCAAACATGTATGGAAAACATTATGCTGTCAGGCGGAGACAACTGTTACAAAATAACTCATCTCAAGAAAGAAAAACTTCGTCATCAAAATCTTCTTCCGCGAAACCTGATATGTAAATCTGAAGCAATATTATGTGCAAAACATTCCTTAAAAATCAGTTAAAATTGTATTATTTGCTATTAAAATAATCACAACTTGGTATTTTCATTCTCATTTTTTTCCACAAATATAGCACTTATTTTTTGACAAATTTTTCAAAGCAAATTTACAGGGTTCGCATGCTCTTAAGCCACGTCCCATTTTGTAAGGATTCTACAACAAATATACCAGACACATATGGTAAGTCAGGCGCACGTGGTACTAGACAAACATAGAAAGATAATTTTCTTCCTAATAAATTCACGATTCATTAACTAGAAGATAGTTTTATGCGAATCATTACAAAATGGGACGTGGCTTAAGAGTGTGCGAACCCTGGATTTTTTAAAATTATTTTGTACAGATTTAAGGTGGTGTGGAGGGTAGGTAAATGTTGATGATTGATAGCATGGCATCCAGAAATCTCTGAAAAATGTTCAAACAAATTCATAAAATCATCAATATCAATAATCGATACAAAAGTATTCAAATGTGACAACTAATTTGGGACGGAGGGAGTATAATTTGTCTTTTATAATGAACGTGAAGAAAAGCAAGTATTTATTTTTTAAGAAATTCGTTTGTAAAATCTGGTGTGAATCAAACACTTCACCATTTTACGAACATAATAGCTCTACATCTGAAAGGGATATAATGGATAGCTGCTGTGTTTAATGAATTAATATTCACCTAAAAATGCGTGTCTCACAAGCCATTTAATTGCAGTCGAATAATACTTGGCGAAACTATTTTGCTAAATACAGTACAATCAGTGTCCAAAGAAAAAGAAAAGAAAAAAAACACCCGCCTTTATTCGTAGATCGTTTACAATAAAAACAAAACAAAAGTCACCAGAGAAGATTTCGCATTTTTTGAAACCACTCGGCATTCACACGTCCTTCATCTCACAAAAAACCATCTTTTAAGCAATTTTAACACGTTCACGCCGGCGCGGTGGGTCACACTCGATTGACTCAGAGTTGTCAAGTCTCCGGCTTCTTGCACACCATTGTTATTTTGGAGAAAATGTTGTTCTTTTAAATCGCCCAATTGTTCTAATTAAATAAAACGGCATTTTCTGTATTAAAATACTGGTATCCAAAAAGCCAGAGACTTGGCAGCTCTGAGACAGTCGAGTGTGACCCATTGCGCTGGCGCGAACGTGTTAAGCATAGATATCCAAGCTCACAGTTATTTATGGAATTCCGTGCAAACAGTGTAATGCAGTCTACATAGGTGAAACCAGCCATGCACTTGAAGCAAGACTTAAGGAGTATAAACATGCCTTTAGAAATAAAAATTTAAATTATAAAATTGTTGACCACGCCATGAAAACTTATCATTTTCCGAGTTTTGAGTATGCTTATATAATTAGATCAGGCTGCCGCATTTATACAAGTCCTATTTTTTTTGGAAGCTTGGTACACGAGGACTGCTGATTCAGCAATTAACGAGGCTGCATCTCTACCAATAGAATATTCAGTTTTGCTTTAACTATAATTTTTTGGCAACTTGATGTAATGATTTTCTACTTGTTGAACTTTAAAACCTAGTATGACTTTTACGTTAGGAATTAGCTGATGAGGGATTCAGAATGAATCCGAAACGTCCTTTTAAATTGTTTTTAGTGTTTTTATCTTTTAATGTAGTGTAATGTAATGTCTGTTATTTTGAAAAGTTTTTATAAAAGTCATTAAGCTCTAAATAATGTCTTCTTTCAGAATATGAATACAATTTTTAAAATAGGGACCATCTACCTATAAAAACGTACCAGCTTAAACATTATTCAATACAGGGATAAAAGTAAAATAAAAAAAAAATCCATATCAAAATTTTAGGTTTTTTTTTTTTTTTTTTTCTATTTCCAAAATTAGTCTCCACAAAAAACTGCAGTTATTCTAGGATTTACACAATTTCTTTTACTTCAAAAGAACTTTTCTTACGTTGGGAATTTTCTCTTCTATGACATATTCTTTCGTATTCACAGAATCACCTAAGCATGTGATTTTATCGTGACACTTTAGTCTTATAAGGCACGAAAGTGATGTCATATTTTACAGGATTCTTTTTTCCAGTATACAGTTTTTTCACAACGATTTAGTCACGGGAAGATAATATCATCCAAAGAACTCCATATTTTGCATATTATGTTTTCTTTTTTCATAGTAAAATAAAATGTCTATAATTAATATTAAGTAAAAGTAATATAAATAAGAAACATTTTTTATTGCACTTTTCGTTTTAGAAGAGTTTTTCCCAAAGTTTTTTCTCTCCCGCACCCGCACCCTTTGCTTACGCTTTTCATGTATGAATAAACCTTCCTCTCATAAACCTACCTCCACCATAATTCCTCGCCGTAAATGCTTGTTTAGCACGGTAATATTTGTAGGTTAGCTTCAAAGCTTTATCAGTTTATGTTCCAGGGGTGTAAAAATCTAGGCGCCAGCGGGCTGTCTCTCACCTCTAAATTTTATTCATTATTTTTCGTCGAATATTTTGTCTAAATTTTTTGTAAGAATGCTAATAAAATTTAAGCGAAGAAAATTAGTAAAATTTAGTAGTGAGAGACTACCCGCTGGCGCTTAGATTTTTACACCCCTGGTTCAAACCCTTTTCACTAAAAGTGTAACAGTTAAAATAAAGGCCAAAGTTTAAAAAGTCAAGTAAACAATTCCAGACAAAATTAATGTAAAAATAATACTGTTCTATGGGTTGTTCTCTACAATACTTGCAAATTCGGCCAAGCAGTCTGACTTGAATGATGCATATGTAAATTTTAATAAAAATTAGATAAATGGTAAGAAATCAGTCAGTTATTGAAGATTTTAATAGCAGCAGAAATTGTTTTAAAAATTTGACAAAAAAAAATTGTGGAAAAAATAAAATAAAAAATGTGAGGGAATGACAAGTGAGGGAATTATGAAATAAGACATTTTTACTAGTTGTAGGGAAAAATGCAAAATTATGAAGAAATCCAAACTGTTTCTTTTAAGAGCAACACTTAATATATAATGTATGATAAAATTAAAATTTTTGATATTTGTAAAAAAAATTAGTATTCTGTGTGAGGGAATGATTGCTAATAAAAACGCTTCCAGATATATTGACTGAATTTTTTTTTTTTTTTTGAAAAATTAACAAAATCTTAAACCACCAATTTATGTTGCTGGACTGACAAGCGCTCAAAATGGCTTCTTCTCTGTGAAGGATGCTAGACTGCTACTGCTCTTTAGTGGTAGATATTTGAGATAATAGCAGTGTGTGAGGGAATGATGGTCTAACATGGGGAAACATATAATTGACTGAGTAGACTATATAATAATAGTAAAAAATAATATTTTTATTATTTTTTGTAATGTACCAAATAAGAACTTTATTTTGCTTAGGATATTTTTAATTATTTTTATTTCTGGATGGAAAGAAATAGGCAATAAAATATGGTAGTACAGGTGGGGGAAAGGTGAGGGAATGATGTTTGCATGATATATATTACATTTTTAAATACTAAATTTATTTATTTTTAAATTTTACTTTCTGTCCCTAATAAACTATGTTTAGATCTTCTAATAAAAATAAAAATAAATAACAATGTAATGAAATTAAGAGCATTTATATGACTGGGAAACACTTTTTGCACTATTGTAGAGAATAACACCTATATAAAATAGGAAAGGGTTGAATCCATTCGACCCACTCATTACCCCTGTGCCTACCCCTACGTTCCACTAGGATTACGCATAGCTGCCAACTTTTACTGTTTTTTGTTACCACTGTTCATTAAGGGTGTATTCCAATCTAAACTGCTTATCTTCTGATTTATTATTAAATTCATTTTTGCTCTTAAACACATCAAACTGGCAAATTCTCTTATTTAGAAACTACATAATGTGCCGTGCTTGTCGATTTTTTGATAATTTCAGAAAATATTGCAAAAAATGCTGTCAAAGTTGGCGTTTTGAACCGAATTTTCCGAAGTGGAAGATCTGGGAATTAAAAACAATGATCATACTGAGAAAATAATTGTTTAAAAATCAAATTTTAATTAATTGAGTGAAAAATGAAATCACACGGCCTCATACATTTCTTCAAAAATCACCTCATCAAGTTTCATGTTTTTACTTTTAAAAATGAGTCTAAAAATGTCTCAGAAAATTTCGAGCTGTTGAGGGTGAAAAAATATTTTTTCGAATACACCCTTAATTGTAAAATTTGCTTTGTCAAATTTTATTTACAAAAAATTTTGGCAAAGGAAAAAAAACGTAAAACTTGGCACCTATGGTTACGCGCGTTGAGAACCATTGTTTTTAGAAGCGTCACTAGGTTGATACTGGGGAGCGGGGATGCCATTATACCATTTTTGACAGAAAAAATATTAAACAATAAATATTTTTTATAGAAAGCTTTGCCTTATTTAATCGCGATTAAATAAGACGAAGTTTACTATTTTAAAAAGTGGTATGATAGCATCCCCTGCCTCTTTCTAGAAACGTCCCTAACTCTTTTAGAACACTGCTTGATGCATACTTTCCAACTTCTGACTTAACTTCCGTAAAATGAGAGTCTAACCGGAAAATATTTTAGATGTATCATTAGCTCTTTACTTTAACGTTTCTACCTGGAATGTGTTTCGTATCATTTCTTTAAAAAAAAATCTGGTTTGAAACATGTTTACCCTAGTTTAAATTAACTCACATTTTACGGAAGTTAATCGGAAGTTGGCAAGTATGCTTGCTGCAACATACCTCAAGGAATTTGATTAGATAATGTAATTTATGAATTTAATTACATTTTTTTTCGGGAAAATATTGACACATTGTTGACTGGCAGCTTAAAATTAAATCTGGGTTTTGAAACTGTACAAGCCCCGTCCTTTTCAGAACGTTTTTGGACAGGGTTCGTACGCTTCAGCCGATCTGAATACCAGTTTTTTAGTAAAGAAATATTTGCCTTATTTAACCACTAGTAATAACCCCCGTCAAAAATCACAGAATGTGAACGATAAATCTTCAAAACAATGTTTAGATCATGAAGATAGAATATGGAGGGGAACAATGAAGATAGGCTTTCGATCACAGGACTTGTACTCAAAAATAGTAATCGGTTTGTGGCGCTGCTGCTCCCAACCTAAGCATCACATGATCATTTGGATTTAGTTTCAATTTTTTATTATAGATGGCAGCATCAAATGTCATTGGGTATTTTACTGTTTTCTTTCTGAGATTACAAAAATTCTACATGATCAATAAATATGAATGAAAATAAGAAAAACTGCTAGTTGACAAAGATATAGGGCTTGTTTTTTCTTTTTTAATTAAAATTCACAGCAAAACACATAAACGTCTATCAAAATATCTACACATTCTGGCTACATTTAATCATGAAAATTTTATATTAAAAAATATTTTTTCTGACTAAAAGAAAACATGATTTCTCATTTTATGATTTTTGCATTGAAAAAATAGCTGAAAATTTTGTACATCCCTGTATATGAACTATAGATTTATCATATAATTCACAATATGCTAAAATTTAGAACAGTTAGTGAACGCATAGCACAGTTGAAAATTCCTCGTCAGCAATTTTCGTCAATAAACGGAAATGTACTTCATATGTTTTGTGCAGCCCTGTATAGGATTTATAGAATTTATACACACTAAATAGTATGCAATAATTATAATTTTAAAAAGAACTGAAAACGCACTTCCATCAATTATTGTTCATACAGAGAAAAATTTAACTGATTTATTTTGTGTGCCCCTGTATATGGAAGATGAATGGCGCATCATACTGAATAGTAAGAATCTTATAGAGCCCTCGGAGATATATATCAATTTAAATACTTTTGAAATAGTGTAACATGAACAAAATACACCACAAACAATTTTTCTCCATAGACCGTAATGTAACATAATTCTTTATAGTGTCCCAGTAAATGATCGATAAATGCTATCCATACCATATTCTATAGGAATCATCTTGCTTTGCACGTCATAGATATGTATATAAATTTCAAAGTGTTTGAAATTATGAAATATCATTAAAAACCACCGCAAACGATTTTTCCCCATAGGCCGTAATGTAATGAAATACTTTTGAATGTCCCTGTAACGCAATTATGACTGCTACACGCTACTTTTTGTAATACCTAACATTCAATAGTGAATATCAATAACATTTTTCAATTTCATAGCGATGCAACGATACTGACGCCAAAAATAGTTTTGGACAGCTAGAATCGGTAAATCACCTACCGTGCGACGCATTAAGTAATCTGGTTTACGACCCAGATTCAGTCTGTATTTCTAAGCATCCATTTATCAACCGCTACATTTTAGAATGCTTGACAGGGTTTAAAGAACCAGCTGGGAAAGGTTTTTTTTTTGTTGTTGTTATTTAGAATGCTACAACTTTTCCGAATAGTAATATTAACCTTATTTAATGACATATTAAATAAGGCGAATATTTCTATTTGAAAATAGTGGTAGCATTCTGAATGAAAAACCGTCTAACTGTCAACACTGTATTCATTATTTTATTTTATTTCATTAGTTTGTTTCTTTTTATTTTTCTTATTTACCTTTCATCCTTTTGTTTCTCTCTTATGTTTGTATTGACTGTTCCCTCAATCTTGCTCCTGCTTTCAAAGTGTAGAACGTCTTTCTTACGCTTGACGAAGAAAGACCTAGTTTTTTTCCCAACACCAGTGATGGAACAGTGTAGCACCAGAGAAACAATTGACACCACTAAACTTTAATCGTATTCTTCGTCTTATTTCAAGATAGAATTTGAGAGATTTATTCAAGGCCAAGAATACTATAAAAATTTAGTGGTGACAATCGCCCAACTGCTGCGTAACTGTACTATCACTGCAACACGTTGTACTTATTTCATTTTTATGGGGTTTTAAGAATTTTTATACTTTGTATTAAGAGTTTGTTTTTGCTCTTTATAGGTAGAGTTCTGGCGAGATTCTTTTGGACTCGGAGATAATTGGTTCTTGGATCAAATTGTTGTTGAAGACAAAACTCATGGGACAGAGCATATTTTCCCAGTTCACAGATGGATCCATGCCGATCGACATTACGTCATTTTCGAATATGACTGCTGCTTGCCTCAAGAAGATCAACATCAAGAGCAAAGAAGAAAAGAACTTACGGAATATTGTCGGATTTATCAATATGAAATGCATATTGAGGGAGGTCCCGCTCAGGTATTTATTTATTCAACTTAAAAAGCTATGTACTTTATTATTGCATAGTATGATAACTGACAAAAATACACTATACATTAACCCTCTTGCTGCATAATTGTTTTATCAAAATAGCTTCAAAAATTGCGCATTTAATTCCTTCGCGACGAGCGTCTTTTAAGAATTTTTATTCTTTTGTCATGGGTTTTTCAAAACAAAAATTTTCGTCTGATTTAATCGGGAAAATGCTCCGATTAGATAAGGCAAAATTTACAATAAAAAGTAACTGGTGGGTATGATCAAGGAGGGTTAATTAGACGGAAAAAATGCATCCTCGATCAAATCTCGGGTTGCGCAAATTTTGATACTTTTACGTTGCTCGAGAAACTCTCGAGTTGCGCAGCGAGAGGGATTTACAAATTTTAGAAATTAAAAATAAGTATGTAAGATAGTAACCTGAATGTCGAAGATTAGTTAGCTGATAAAAGTTTGGGGTTTTTTGGTGAAGTCCATAAATTTCAATGTGTTTACCTTTAATTGCATGGAGATAATTTAACAGATATTCAACATCATCTAATTTTTTCTGCTCCCCAAATTTCCTATTTGCATCTGAAAATTAAGTGAAAACAACACGCAACATGAGAATATGGTTATTTAATCTTTTTCATCAAGAATTTTGTGATCAAGAAATCAGTGGCGTTGCATCAGGGGTTGCTGCATTATTTTACTAACAGGAATACTAAATTTGACGTTATTTAATATTCGGTCGTTATATGATTAAATAAGGTCAAATTTCGTATATAATAATATTTGTAATAAAATCATCTAGCATCCCCTGAAGCTACACCACTGAAAGAAATCATTGAAAGAAGGGAGAAGATAATTTCGTGAAAACTGTTATAAACAGTCTCTCCGACTCGACGATAAACCGATTACAGTCATTGAGGGTAACTTTGATCCGCATTTTTTCTATTTTCATCTGCCACACTCTTATTTTAAGAATATTGTTGCAACTAGGGGCATAATATTGAAGAAATGATCCTAAATTATTGTATGACTATCAAAAATTAAGGAATAATAATGATAAAAGCAATAAAAAATGAATTTTTTTTCCTGGTTCAAAATTACCCAGCCATTTAGGGTAATTTTGCACCATATGATAAATATTATCTAAAATAATTCATTATAAAAAAAAGTATTATAGTTAGGAAAAATTTGAACCACAAAAAAATGTTTTCAGATATGTAAAGACTCCGAATTTACATTTCCCAACATCACAAGATTTGTATAATTTATGATGTTACAACAAATATTATGCATAAGAAAAGTGGAGGAAGAGAAACATGAATATTTAGAAATTTAAAAAAACTGTTTATTGTTCAGATAAAACATAAAAATGCAGTTAAAAACAATTTTCAATGTTTTAACTCAATAATATATCCATAGTTACAGTAATACATAGTAGTACTAGTAATATTCAAACCAGAATAAAAAATATCGAATGTATGAAATGTCAAATTTGAATAACTCCGCCCCAAATAACGCCTTTAAATGAATTTTATGTATTTCACACACATTTGTGAAAATATTTACATGTTATATCTAATGAACACTTTCGGCATTTATATAAAATATACGTGCAAATATGGAAAAATTTTGACAGTAGCACCTATAATCAGTAAATCATAAACATGAGTATAACTTTGAGCCGGCTCAAAGTTAGCCTGAAAATATGGTAAAATGTTAGTGCCTTCTTATTTTACATTTTATTAATTATTAATGAAGAAATAATCACAAAACATTAACACATTTACAACATTTAGATAATAATATGGCTGATAAATGAGGATATTGTTACTTACTATGAAAATTTAATTGGATTACAACAACTTCAAAACCGCATTCAAAATTAACTTGAAAACAGTACTTCACAAAAATAGCTAGATGATGCAATTAATTACGCATAATGTTGCTAATTTCTTTTCTAAAATAAAGAGTAGAAATCCCAGTTTAGAAACCTTGCCAACAGAGCACAGTTCTGGAGTTTATTTAGTCTTTTGGAGTCAAAAATATTGAAAATTAGGAGGTGGTTCAGAGTTACACCCCATGGTTCAAAGTTACCCTGAATGACTGTACTGCATCGATTTCGTAATGATCATAAAATATCCTGGCATGCTAAAATCAGTCTTCCTACACACGATTATGTATGCACATACGTGTCTAGAAGTTGGAGGAAGGCAATTTCATTATCTATTAAAGTTTTATTTGTAGTTTTTTTCGCAATTTTATTAGCTTTTTGTTGTTGTTGTTGTTTTCGGGGGTGGGCTGGGGAGGCTATAAATGGCATGAAATTGAATACGACTAGATGTCCTTCGTGAATTGAAATTTCTTGACCTATTAATTTATATTATTTATAATAAATAATCTCTATTTAACCCTCCGTCTACCAGATGGGTCCATTAGACCCGACAGGTACATACAAAATATTCATTCAAACCAGAAATTTCTTTAAAATAAACTAAGTATATAAACCAGACAAAAATAAGGTAAATAAATAAGTTAAATAGTTTTAAATAAAAATTCTGGTGTAGAACGTTTTATTAAAACTTGAATAAAATTCCCGGTAGATCTAGGGTTAAATAATTTGGATCTATCAGCTAGCTTAGGGGTCTCCAACTTCTCAATCACGGGTCGCAGGGTTACCAGTAATTTTGTGGTGCAATATTCACCTTATTTAACATGAAAATTTGAATTAACTTTCTGCGATTATATAAGATTACTCTACAAAATAACTGGTAGCTCTCCTGCTGGTGGTTGAGTTGTTAGAAACTCTTTAGATAGCTAATTTCTGGGTTTCAAGTTTCTGTCCTATCTTTTATTTTATATTATTTTTTGAAATATGTCCTTGTTGTTGTTGTTGTTTCGTTTCAGACACCCTGATGCATAATCTCACAAAGCTTTTCTCTTTATTTAATTCAAACATATTTCCGTGAGTGATTTTCTTCCATTTATAAAATATTTTAATTTCAAACAATCGCAGAGGTTGGTTGGTTGATTGTACGAGGTTTTAAGGCACAAAATCCCTTAGGGGACATGCTGCGCCAAGATAAAAAAAAAACAAAAACACCAAAAAGTAGGATTAAAACAGTGTCATTATAATAGAAAGACTAAAAAAAAGAACAATGAGAAAAGCAAACTGGATGGGATATCCCATCCAGATGTAGTCATACAAGTGTGGAAACAAATACTGTTAATTTGTAAAACAATAAGAGATAAAAGTAATATTCCAATAAAAACAAAGCTATCACGATGGGGCTTCCATCCAGATGTCGTAAAAGTTTTAAGGACTATTGTGAAATGTTAAACAAATGAAGCAGAAAAAGTTATAAACAATCGTAGAGTGTCTGATTTATACTATGTTTTCATTCAATTAAAACGTCACTTCTTCATAGCTGCCAATTTTCCAAATAAAATAAACAGCAAAAACTTATTTAACAAAATATTTCTTGGGTCAAACTAGTACTTTAACCATATTTATTAAGTGAAATTTCTGTTAAAAAAATATATATATTTATTTGACATGAAAAAAGCCGGTAGGTTGGGTGATATTCCTCTTGTAAGACATCAGAGATAGGGGAGACTAGGAAGGGTTGACCATAGGGGAGGCTTGACACACCCATCAGTTTTCATATTTAAAAGAATTTCAGAGTTTTATCAATACGTGTCAACCAAAGCTACTAAAATGCTCAAACAATAGTCTGTTTCATAGAAATATTCGAAATAGGTGTGAAAAAAATCAATCGTGAGGCGTTTTCAACCAAAAAAGTTGTGTTTTTCACACATATTTTGTAACCTTTTTTCAGATAAAATGTATCATAGAAATTTAAGTAAGTAGGTTTTAACAGCTTGGGGACGAGCAACACGTATACGTGCCGCATGAAGCGCTCAGAATCATTGTTTTTCCTCACCAGTAAAATTTTACTGTAAAATTTGCCTTATTTAATCAGCGCATTTTCTCGATTCAAGAAGACACAAATTTGTGGTTTTTAAAAAAAGGTGACAAAAGATTAAAAATTTCGTAAATGGCTCTCGTCCCGAAGGGGTTAAGTAACGCAGAAATATCGAGCTTTCATTCCATGCATAAAGACTGTACAGTAACTTAGGCTTAACATAACAATGTGCTATTCTTTAGAAAAGGGTTATGTGGCGATGCTTTACCCAGTCAATGTGAGGGGGGGGGGGGGGGGTTGACCAGATGTTCAAGACTCCCTTAATTAAATTGTTTTGGAAATCTTTTTAATATACACAGTGCATAATGAAAGAATAATAGCTATATATAAAAAATAATCTAAATTTATTCTGTAAAGCTACAGTAAAATAGGATGATGGAAAAGAAAATGTTTAAAACTCATTAAAGAAAGATATGAAAAATTGCTATAGTATCCACTGCAAGAAACAATTTAATGAAATATAAATGGGAAAGTTGATATAGGAACTTTTTCCATTTAAATATTACTTACAACAGGTAAATAGAAGCAGTGGAAAAGACTGGAAAATATGAAATCAGCAGTCTTATCCCTTTCAGGGACGGTGGTATGTTTATGAAACTACTTAATTTTAACTTCCAAACGCCACAATGGTACCGGAACTTTGCTAAAATCTTTTCCATTTAATATGTATTTAAATATAGCCTTTTCTTATTTCCAAATAAATTTGTCCGTAAATTCCGGTGCCAGTCATTTATTTCAACATTTTAGTATTGAAAGTACTAATTAAGCCCTGAAAAGGTTAAAAGGTGTTAATGATAAGTTAAGTGCTCATGCAGCTGTAAAAGAACATAGCATTGATCGAAAAACTTTAGGAAGGTATGTAGAGAAATTTCACCAGAATTAATACAGTGAGATGAAGTTAATCTACTATGAGAGAACTAGAGTTGTCAAGTCGAGTGTCACAAAAAGTAGGACAAGGAGACAAAGCAAAGCGGGACAGTGGCTCTTAAATCCGGACATAATAATACATGAAACCCTATAAAAACGGAACCTTTCTCTAACGGAATACAGTCTTAAATGTTAAAGTTTCATTTTCCCTGCTTTACAATTATACCTTCTCAGACAAATCATGTTTAAAGCAAAATTTTTCTCCTCTGACTTGTGATTGCGTCTAAACAGGTTTGTTTAAGCATCCTTTTTTCAAAAATATATTTTTATAACAATTAAAGCATGTAGCATAAAGTTATTTTGCTTTTTTTTAACTGATTTTATTTCTCTTCACAAATATTTCAATATAAAACAAAGTGGGTCAAGCCTCCCATATGTGGGGCTCCTTGGCCCATTATTTTCTCATGATTAAAATCAATCATTTTTCAATTTTTTTAAATATTACACTTATGTAGCAATTTTATTTTGATAACTGATTATATAACGAATAAAATGATATTTATTCCTTATTCTGCGTTCAAAATTTAAAAAATAAAAAATCATTTTGTAAAAAGTGGGTCAACCCTCCCTAGCCTCCCCTATACGATTGTCCATAGCTGCCAACTCTTTCGCTTTCTTGTACCACAAAAATTTAATAGAAATTTTTGCCTTAATTAATCGGCAGATGACGGCGATTTAAAAAGGTAAAATTTACTACAATTTTTTTCTGGTACAAAAAAGCGTAAGTTGTTGACAGCTATGTATTGTCTGTTACATATATTTTAATCTAAAAAAGAAAAATGGAAGTCTTTTTCGTTAAAAATATAATTTTTAAACAATAATCAGTACTACGATTACCTCAAATGTGAATTTTGTTGAACATTTTATTTACTAAAACTGATGCATATTTCATTAGCTATAAAACGCATTTGTAATTGTGAGCACAGTTGTAAATGTATAAAAGTTTTTCAGATATCATACAAATCATATTTCACTACAGCCGTTTTGCATTATTATTTTGTAGTATAATGGTGCATTGTCAAAGCTTAAGATCCCCCCTCTTCCCGTCATTCTTCACTGCAGTTGTTTTCCTTTATTATAGTAGCATTATTTTGTAGTATAACAGCGCATTACCAAACCTTAAGATTTTTTTCCCCCTTCAGAGATAATACTAACCTTGGCGCTAATTCAAAGGATGAAAAAAAATTAAGCCGTATTTAATTTGTTTTGATATAGATCATTCCATAATAATTGATTGTGTGCATTTAGGATGTCTGTTTCATATGTTAATAGAATAAAAAAATTCATCTTTTATATTGCACTATATTTCATATCTTTTATATTTTGTCATATTTCATCTCTTTTATATTTCTATAGCTGCCAACTTTTACTCTTTTTTAATACCACTAAAATTTAAAAGAAGTTTTTGACTTATTGAATCGCAGAGTTCGCCGATTAAATATGGAAAATTTTACTATTAAATTTTAGTGGTAAGAAAAAAGCGTAAAAGTTGGCAGCTATGTATTTCATTTCATTTAATCATGTTTTCATAAATTTCATTTGTGAAATAACTATTCAACGCTCTTAGCATGAATTACTTATAAATGGGTGTAAATCATTTTTCACTTAAAATAAATTTAAAACAAACGATGTTCAATTTTACAAAATGTTACTTTTATCAAAAAAT
This sequence comes from Maratus speciosus, assembly GCA_963932465.1. Classification (NCBI taxonomy): domain Eukaryota; kingdom Metazoa; phylum Arthropoda; class Arachnida; order Araneae; family Salticidae; genus Maratus; species Maratus speciosus. Next base: position 57,931,147 of record OZ010787.1, read on the forward strand.
TACAAAGCGTGCCTGATATAAAGTCTACAAGCAATAAAAATTATTATTTTACAGTTATTCAATCGTTTTTTGCGATAATTTAAATTTTGAAAAAACTTATCATAAAGCAATAAGTAAAACATTTTTGGTCATATTTTCGTTTAGATATAAGAGCAGAAAATCTTTGAGAAACACTTATCTTATGCAGAACAAATAAAAAATTGTCAAAGGCGGATTTTCCAAGTGAGTACTCGAAAGGGCCTGTTATACATTGCTGTATTTCCTAAGCATTACTAAGCATTACTAAACTTTGTTTGAGTTTTGGATGTGATACAGAATAAACATAAAAAAATTCACAGTTCGCTGGGAATTGTTATTTAATATAATCTCATATTAGGTTTCCATACATCAGGAGGTTAATTATGTTATCTTCAAATAGAATGCCCATCTTCTTCAAACGGTGTCCAATGTCTAATTTCTAAACCGTTGGCCATAGACATATAGCTCCAATTACAACAATGTTTTAAATGAGGTAAAAAATTATTTTAAAAGTCGTTTTGATCAAGAAAAATATTTCGTAAAAAGTTACAAAATTTAAATTTTTATACGATCCCTCGGCCCTATAAGTGGTATTTAGTAAAAATTTCCTATTACACTAAGACGTAAACAAAAAATGTACCATTCATCAAACACTAAAATTGACCGAGTTATGAAATTTTGAATTCCATGACTTATACCAATTTTCTATATCTGAACACAGATGAGTTGGGCCATGCTTCGTGGGATCGTACACAAAGTGCTTAAAGAATTAGAAGGATTTATTTCGAGTGTACATTTCTGCATTGCAGTCGAAGGGAGTCCCTTCGAGCAAGTTTTAAGATAAGTTTAATTTTTATTAATTAAGTTTTAGATTAGATAATCTAATAGCGGTTTAAAATATGTATCATTTTGTAAATACTTGCAACTGTTGCTTTACATCATTTCATTTAACAAAAATTCTGTTATTTTTCAACTTATAATTTTAGTACAAGTTGTATATTTTTCTTTAATATGTCAGGATGAAAATAGATTTCAAATTTATGTTAATTTTACTCTCATTTATGCTAATTTTACTCTCAACTATTTTTTTTATACCTGACGATTATTTATATTTCTCGTAAATTTGTGAATGACCCCTATTTCGCAGTAAAGAAAGATGCTCCAACTTTAAACAGCTATGACTCGTTCAGTTTTAATCGTGGAAGAACGATACTTTTTGTCTTACTTCTTAGTGTAATAGGATGTTTTTACTAATATAACTTATAGGACCGGGGGGACCGTATAAAATTTTAAATTTCGTAATTTTTTGAAGAAATTTCTTTATTGACCCAAATCGCTGTTAAAATATTTCTTTACCTCATTTAACACTCTCGCTGCGGAACCCGAGATTTTCTCGGGGATGCATTTTTCCGTCTAATTAACCCTCCTTGATTATTCCAATCAATTATTTTTTTTATTGTAAATTTTGCCGTATTTAATCGAAGCATTTTCTCTATTAAATTAGACAAAAAATTTTGTTTTGAAATAGGGAATTAGCTATTGGACACCGTTTAGAGTGGAGACCATGCATAAAAGAACTATCATAAAAGTCTCATTTTCAGTTAGAGAAACAAAGTACTAGAAAGCTAAAATTTCAATTTGAAATCTTTATTTAATAATAAATTGTTACTCCACTACATGGAAAAACTTTCCCGGATTACTTCATTGCATATTTCTATTATTGTGCAAAGAAAATCATTGAAAACTTTCTCATAATTTATGTGTATTTCTCAATTTTCTTCAGAAATATATAAAGAAAACTATCATAAAACTCTCATTTTCAGTTATATTTAATAACAGACTGTTACTCCACTGCATAGAGAGACTTTCCTGAATTATTTCATTTCAAATTTCTCTTATTAAGCAAAAAAGGTAAAACTTTCTCATAATTTATACGTACGTCCATAAAAACATATAACAAAACTATCATAAAAGTCTCATTCTCAGTTAGAGAAACAAAGTAATACGTAACTAAAATTTCAATTTAAAGTCTTTATTTAATAATAAATTGTTAATTATTGCATATTTCTATTATTATTAAAAAAAGGTAAAAATTTCTCATAATTTATTCGTATTTGTCCATAAAAATATATAACAAAACTATCATAAAAGTCACCATTCTCAGTTAGAGGAAGAAAGTAATGCATAACAAAAATTCCAGTTTAAAGTCTTTATTTTATAATAACTTGTTAATTATTGCATATTTCTATTATTATTCTAAAAAGGTAAATATTTCTCATAATTTATTAGTATTTGTCCGTAAAAATATACAGGGTGATTCTAAATTAATGATACAAACTTTAAGGGTTGGTACAGGACACTGTAACAATCATTTATTGTATAGGGATGTATGGGCTCAAGTGACGCGTTGAGGTACAAACACCAGGGGCCCAATTTGGCCCTTTTTTACTTCAAAATTTGTCATTCATACCAGAAAATTCCTATACTATTCTTTCTTTATTTAAGACAGACATTTCATGATTACATCAAGAAAGTATTCTTTGAAAATTTCCGGTATGAAATCGAAATTTTTGAATTAAAAAAAACGCAAAATTGGCAAATCTGTCAAATTCAGGAAATATATGAAAAGAAATAGAAATAGAGATTTTTTTTATTCAAAAATTTCGATTTCATACAGGAAATTTTCAAAGAAGAATTTTTTCGTTACGTAATCGGGAAATGTCTATTTTAAGTAAAGAAAAGAATAGTACAGGAATTTTCTGATGTATATGAGAAATTTTGAAATTAAAGGAAAAGGACCAAATTGGCCCCTGGTGTTTGTACCTCAACGCGTCACTTGCGTCCATACATTCCTATACAATAAATGATTGTTACAGTGTTCTGTACAAATCTTAAAGTTTGTAAAATGAATTTAGAATCACCCTGTGTAACAAAACTATCATAAAAGTCTCATTCTCAGTTAGGGAAACAAAGTAATAAATAACTAAAATTTCAATTTATTCAAGTCTTTATTTAATAATAATTTGTTAATCATTGATTATTTCTATTACTATGCAAAAACGTTCATTGAAAAATTTCTCAAAACTGTATTTATCCATTTTCTTAAAAACATATTATAAAAAAACTATCATGAAAGTCTCATTCTCTGTTACAGATACAAAGTAATCGATAACTAAATTTTCAATTTAAACTTATGTATTAAGTTTTAAGGACCGTCTACATATTAAATCTGGTACTAACTTTTAATTTTTCTATAACAACACCCAATTTTCATCAAATATTTTTAATATAGGTTTAAATTTATGGCCAAACACCAATTTTAGAGACATCTGGATAAAAGTTTTGGAATAAAATTTCTTCAAATATTTGAACTTCTAATGTTAAAATAGTTTATATATATACTATATATAATAATATTCTAAACTAATAACTCTTTCATGCTAATTTTGTGCGCAAACGTATTACCATAGCTGCCAACCTTCTTTTTTTTATCAAATAAAACCAGAGATTTTATTAAATAAATAAAGTTAATTAATAATCACATAGCAACAAGAAAAAATTCAGTAAATAGTTTTCTGGTTCAAAAGTTTACTTCAGAAGAAAAAAAACCCGTATGGTATTAATTACTATACTTTTCAGTAACAATTTTTTTTAACTTAAAAATAACTTAACCATTAAATTAAATAGATTTCATAGCTTTCCTCTAACGATACCGTAGGTAGCATAAATAATCCTTGTGCTTCTAAAAATATGATGAATAAACAAGAACTTTATTTGCATAAAATTACAAATGACTATTTATTTCCCTCAATTCTGTCTCACACATGTAGTAATAAAAAAAAAATTACAAAGAGAACTAGCAGAAAATTCCGCATATCTGAAACATTTTATTAGTCTTATCTTTATGTCTGTAGGAAACATGAAATTCAAAATAAAAAATAAAGAATTTATTATACAGAAATATTCAAGATATACTTTCTTTAAAGAACGAAATTCCAATAGTTTTTTTTCTTTTTTTCTTTAAGACAGTTAACCTTTGCGGGTCTGGCGTCTAGATGTATATAATAACAGAATGTGTATTTTGCATTGACTATCATTTTGTCTTTACAATTACTGTCTTTGTATTTACTATTATCACTTCACTGATGCTTCAACATTTAAGAATAAAGCAAGAAATTTGCTTAAAGCTCTATACACGACTGCTGAGGCTTTTATTTCAAGCGTACGTTTCATTCTTTATATTTAAAGACTATGATGCTTGACCGAGTCAATATTTTATTATGAAAAAATGTATATAAATATTGGAAAGTTTTTATTAATCCTGTTAAATACGATCAAAAAAAATTTCAATGCCCTACTGCCATATTAATACTAAGCAAAATAATTAAATTCGTTAGATTTCTGTCACTATTATATTCGCTAGATTTCAGTAATATTCGCTATTTTGTTCAGGAGTATTCATTAATTTTTGTCATTTGTATAGCTACTTTTTTTTTTTTAATCTGAAAGTAGATTTCCCCCAAAATTAAAACAAAAATCTTACCCGAAAGGGTTAAAAAGTAAAAGTTGTTAAATAACATTCTCGAGCAAACTATGTGTACTCGTAAACTGGAGCCGGAGAATAAAAGGTTTCATTCAAGTGAAGACACTTGCAAGCTAAACCAATCACAGCTTTCCTTTTAGATTTCTCGTTTGCATTTCACTATTTTTAAACGATTTTTTTTCCATGGGATAGCTATACAAACGCGAAATTTGAAAAGAGCGCTTTCATTGGTTTAACATTAAGGGTCTACTTCAGTCAAAAATAGCCCACTAGGACTTGTATGTCCAAACCCGCAACAAAAGGGTTAAGCGGTATATACTGTATTCACAGGGGAAAAAAAAGTAATTTTATCACTTTTCCAGAAAAATCTCTTATCAGATACTTCTTTTCAGGGAGGGTTCAAATATTTCTGTATGAATCAACTTAAACAAATATGAATAAACTTTTATTTTATTGTTCTAAGATAAGTTGAAAAAACAAGTTTTATTATGGGCAACTAAGAAATCTTAGAGAAAATAAAACTTATTTGTATTTTAGCAGTTTTACAAAATTGAACTGAAAATTGGGTGAATTTAAACAATTTTACAGTTTAAATTCTATTGTAGAAAAAAAAATTAGAATAGAAAAAAATATAAAGAAACAAATTAAAAGCAATATATTTTGTTAACGATTGCAAGTCTTTTTATGACTTCTTCACGCGACAGCTTCCCGTTTGCTATAAATATACAAGGTGCCACTCTCAACGGTATCCAATGGCTAATTCCTAAACCGTTAGGCATAGTTCCAATTACAAAAATGTTTAAATAAGGTAAAGAAGTATTTTAAAAGCGATTTGGATAACAGAAAAAAAAATTCTTTAAAAAAATTACGAAACATAAATTTTTATACGGTCCCCCGGTCCTATAAGTTTTATTTAGTAAAAATATCCTATTACACTAACAAGGAAGGCAGAAAAAAAAGTTCCATTCTTCTACGATTAAAACTGACCCAGTAACATCTGTTTAAAGTTGAAGAATCTTTTTTGCTGCAAAACAGGGGTCATTTACAAATTTACTAGAAATATAAATAATCATCAGATATAAAAAAAAATAACAGTTGAGAGTAAAATTAACATTACAATATAAATTTGAAATCTATTTGAATTCTGACATATTAAAGCAAAATATACAAATTGCACTAAAATAAAAAGTTAAAAAAAATAACAGAATTTTTTTTAAAGAAATGATGAAAAGCAACAGTCGCAATTCTTTACAAAATGACACATATTTTAAAATGCTATTAGATTATCTAATCTAAAACTTAATTAATAAAAATTAAAGTTGTCTTAAAACTTGCTCGGGGTGACTCCCGTCGGCTGCAATGCTTAAACGTACACGCAAGATAAATCCTTCTAATACTTTAAGCACTTTGAGTCGATCCCTCGAAGCATGCCCAACTCGTCTGTGTTCAGATGTAAAAAATAAGTCACGCAACTCAAATTTTCCTAACTCGGCCCATTTTAGTATTAAATGAATGGGACTTTTTTTGTAATGGGAAATTTTTACTAAATATCACTTAAAGGGCGGGGGATCGTATAAAAATTAAATTTCGTAACTTTTTAAGAAATGTTTTTACTGCTCAAAACGACTTTTAAAATAATTTTTTACTTCATTTAATAGATTTTTGTAATTGGAACTATATGTTTATGACTAACGATTAGAAATTAGCCACTGGACACCATTGAGAGTGAACACTCTGTATCATAAATTCAGCCAACCGATTAGTATTCTTTCATAGTTTTTCAAATATATATTTGTTCCTATATTTGTGATTTCATCTTTATTATATATATAGATATATATACGTATAGATGCACAAAAGAATTCCAGTATATTATGATCTAGGAGAAGGACGGGCAAAGTGGCCAGTGAGGGCAAAGTGGAGAGTGAAGGCAAAGTAGTCATTTGAGTTTTTTACGCTTTATAGTGCACCCGTCACACAGGCACTGGGCGAAACAGTCCTCATAAATGCTGGTACTATTGTCTACGACTTTAATGCGGAAGGCTAAATTTTTCTAGTTCGGAACACATTTATTTTTTTTTTTACGTTTTTGATTTTAGGCAAGTACAGTGGAACCCGGTTAAGACGATCACGGTTAATACGCGATCCCGCTTAATACGCGGATTTTTTCCGCTCCCTTGAACATCGCCCGTAAGACTAATGCAAAAATATCACGTTTAAGACGCGAACGGTTATTACGCGATCCCGCTTAATACGCGAAAAATTTTCGGTCCTTTGTGGTAAAAAAATCACGTTTAAGACGCGAATTCATTGGTGAAGATGCAAATTCCTTCTTTCTTCTCCAGTGTTTTCATTTTAGTGGATTTTTTTATTCATATAAAAAGCACTGTTTCTGTATACTAATATTTACTTTAATAATAGATCAATTAAAGGAACATTTCGAAAATAGTGATAGATATTTGAATAAAAAAACCCTCAAAATTAGCAACACTGCAATTCTTCAATGATCCCGTGTTCTGACATTCTTTGTCTCTTGTTTCATGTATTTTTTATTGTAGTAGAGATAGATACATAGAGGAATTCAGGATACTCAGATACGTCATAAAATTATGATTAAAAATGATTATACCTGTTGTTAGTGAGTTTTTAAATGTATGTTATATCACTACTATATTTTATAATGCATGTTATATACAAAAAAGAAAAGAAAAAGAAACTCGCATAGATTAAACAAATACGACTGCTGTTGTATAATTCTTTTATGTTTTCTATGTTTTCGTTACTTTTTGCTATGCTAACAATACTTTTTACACAAAGATTAATAAGGGTAGTTTTTTTCTTATATTAAAAAAGACAGATTATATTGGTACTCATTATCACAAGTACTAAATATGATTTTAACAACTGGATTATGATTCAAAAATTTAATATTTTTATTCTTTCTGTTAAAAAAAAAAAAATTAGTCTAGCAGAAAAATTATTTTTGTTGTTTTATCTTTGGTTGTAACGTATTATCGACAATAAAGCCGCATGTTTGAATCCATATTTATTTTCAGTTATTATTCCAGTCTATCCTGTAAAAAGATAGACTGAGTAAAGTTGAATACGATTAAATTTAAATCTTAAATATACGTATAAGACACAATTTTCGACCATAAACATATCAATGAAAGTTCTAAAGTTCATTTAGACGATTAGATGTGTAAATAAGCCGAGTTCCTGCAACATTATACAAATCAAGTTTAATAAGCGATCCCGCTTAATACGCGACTTAGGTCGACTCCCTTGAAACGCGTCTTAACCGGGTTCGACTGTAGTACAATTTCTTGATTATAGCCAGGGCCCGACTTACGCAGGGGCATGTGGGGCAGTTGCCCCCCTTTTTAGGGGGCCCCCATGAGAGTAGTCAGGATTTCCATTAAAAGTGCCAAATGTTTAAAATTAAAAAAAAGTGACCAAAATTTATATGCTTTCAAACATTTAGGAAGGAAGTGCGGTCTCCCTTCCCCCCTCTGTTTCCAGTACCCTCTCCACCCATGCAAAAAACAAACTATCTCATTAGAAAACTAATGATTAATATTTTATTATGCCAACTTAGTATTCTATTGTTTTCAAAAGAAATTCTTTATTAATGTTTTTCTCGTAAAGTGGCAAGCTAATACCATTAGATGACCAATTTGGGGCATTTTCTTTTAGACATCTTATAACGTACGTAGATAAGCAAAGTAAAAGCTAGCAAAGAAATACTCGAGTCAATCAATCTATCCTTTTTTTCTACTATTATCCTACAAATATTTTTTCTTAAAGTTGTGACTAACTTTTTGTGACACACTGTATGCAGATGTAAGCAGTAACGGGTACAAAACTTATGCATATAATAGAATATGTATGAAGTTTAGTACTAGCTTCTTCCGCATTATTTAAAAAAAACTATAGATAGATAAAAGGGGGCCCCCCAGAATGTATCTTGTCCCGGGGCCCCCCGTAACCTAAGTCGGGCCCTGATTATAGCTAAATAATGTGTAGTGATATTATTTGTTCTTCTGCCGTTTGATCAATGTGAAATAACCTTTTAAATGACATGTGTTTGAAAACTCTAACTCATATAAATTAGTTTTTACGCCCTGGTCCTTATTATCGCATGGGCAAATCGGGACCTTGCCCAGGGGCCCTCAAATCCATATATTAATTTATAAAATATTTACTTTTTTTCCCCCGATTCCAACTCTGAAAATTTTGAAATACAAAATACGAATTTCATTTTTAAAAGATCCTGCAAAACTATCTGAAACACAAATTTCATTTTGAACTCACAGAGCTCAATGCTTTCGCAAAGCTAACCTCAACCACTATGAAATAAGAAATAATATTTTGATTTTAATATATTGTACTAGCAATGAACTTAAATCCTATCTAAACTTTAGTGGTTGAAAATAATCAATTCTAATTGCCATGAGATAATTTCTTTTTCTTGTATTCAAAGTTTTTTCTTTTAAATTTGACTTACACATGAAAAACAAACCCAAAATTACCATCTTTTTAGATTGATTGAAAAACACTTTCTACTTGTGAAGTAGAACGCACTCAACTCTTCCACCTTAGGGGACAAGAAAAGTTTAAAATGACGTAAATTGACTAGAGTTTGATCGTGGATTAGAAACCATGTATATTTAATTTTAAATTTAGACTGTTACTTATTTTTGCATTTATTTATTTATGTTTTACAAAAAAAAAAAAAAAAAAAAAAAAAATATTCGTTAAATTGTTAAAAACAATATCAAAAGTTTTAATACTGTACATCAAAATGAATCTTTCAAAGCTAATCATTCCACGGGTTTGAAGTCCAGGTTCTATATTTTTGATTCTTCGTTTCTTTTTCACACAATACGTTTGTACGTTGTTACGTACGTTGCCTCTCGATTATACCTGGAAAACAAATAAAAGTTTTTAAAAATTATAATAAAAATTCAAAATTCATAAATATTGATCATATTTTTGTTATAACTTTAAAAAACTAATTATTTGTTTGTTTTTCATGTATAGTTTGTAGATAATTTAATTTCTTTCATTTAACCCTTTAATTCTCGCTCCCGTCAATATTACGGGCTGAGGTGTCGTTCGTTATTTCTCGCTCCCGTCATATTTCCGGGCTGGAGATTTATTGCTGGAAAAAACTTCTGAAACCAGAAAAATTTAACTGGCATTTCGGTGTGATGTCTTTGAATATTCCTGTTGGGGTTTGGCTTTTGCGCTGACTGTAATGTTGGGCTTTGTATTGCATGTTTCGAAATATGTAATACTCAAATATTATTAATAATCAAAATTTAATGTATATATATATATTATTTCAAATATTATTTGTAAAAATGTGTGTGATGATGATAAATAAAAATCTAAGATGTGAAAAATAAAGGTTTTATTCGCATTAATTTGTGCGGTGTAAAACAAACATTAAGATAGGGAATTCTCGCATGATGACTTTTCTACAAATATGAATTTGTTCTATAACATCTTTTTTTTTTTCGCCTTAAAAAAAAACTAATTGCACATTTTAATTAGAAACCTTATAATTATTCAATTTCTGTAATAAAATAAATAGGTACTTTTTTGATGGTTTTTCCAAATATTAAGCGACCGTGAGAAAGAAACATGCAAATCCGTTGCAAAACTGCAGTAGGACACTGTTTCGAGATAATTGAGTTTAAAATTTTGCCTTTGTAGGTATCGCCAGTCTGAGCGCCTCGCCGCTTACGGCCGCTGCCATAAAAATACTCAAGCCCTGAGGACAGGAGTATGGCATCATCACTAATCGACCGACTTCTCACCAGTGTTGGAGTTCAGACGGAAAATTTTGAATAGCAATTTTATTTTTATT